>JAJQWJ010000001.1:117308360-117750860 GCA_023637945.1 Phaethornis superciliosus
ATTGCTGCTAAGTAGACAGCACAAAACTTATCAGAAAATTAGAACACTTTGTAAAGCTTTATAAACTCTTTATGAGTCAAGACTTAAAGGAGATTAGAGCTTAGAATGAAGGAATTCTCTCTTTTTTCAGGGAGAAAGTGATGAAGGTAAGATTGACATAAACAACATATACTTTCAAGATACATGAAAAAGGAAGCATTAAAACATTCAGAGAGATGTTTCCTTTTGTACATAACTTAATTTCCCAAGTAGTTTGGTTTGGAACCATTTACAAGTTATAATTTCTTTTCTTTATCATGTTACTAAAGAGATTACTAAGAAATGGTATTCAGAATAAAGGAATAGTGAAATACTTAAATAATCCCTTCAGAATCTGGATTCTAGCCTGATTTTACCGTATGGTCTTAGATTTAGGAAGGGTACAGTGCAGAGGCACAGGATTTTCTGCACAGCCACAGTGCTATGCCTGGGCTGTAGCCTTTCCTTGAGCAGTGGGTATGTTGCAAGAGAATGTTGCCTACATGGTATTACATATGAAAAATAAAGAGCTGCCTTGTAGGCTTTTTTAAAACCTAATGAACATCCATGGCTCACCTCTCGTAAAAACATATACACAATGATGTCTTATAGATTAGCTGAAATATTAGTGATATAGTGCAGTGAATAAATGACCAAGCTATCAGATGACATACATAGTAAAATATTATTTTCATGTAACAGCTTTATTAGTGTAAATTGAGATTGAAAGATTCTAAACAGGAGTCTTGAATGATTCTATTCACTCTAACATACACATGGTTCTGGAAAATTTTACAGCATTTATCACAAGCCTGTTATAAGTCTGTAAGTGTAGTAAGAGCTGTGGTCATTAGAAGTTACCATATATCAAAATTGTTATCATGCCCATAACGTACACTAACAACTAGTTTTCTTTTTCTGGAGGATTATATAAATTTTTTTGTAGCAATGGCCATGAAAAGAATGGCATTTGTTGCAAAAATGATCAATTTATTATTTTCAAAAGCATCCTGTTTACATTTAACGAGCCATCTATATTAACGATGCATACCTAGAACTTACAGTGAAAGTAGTATGCCTTAAAAACTATTGTTTATCTGTACAGTGTTCCCTTGCTTTGGTCATCCCAGTAAGAACTGACTGAAAGCTAAGCAGTCTTGTGCTTAGTTAATGCTCATATACAGGACACTACCAAGAAATGTAAAGTACTGTGAACACAGGCATAAGGAACTGTGGGGGGAAAAAAAAAAAAAAAAAAAAAAGAAGTAACAACAAAAACAAAACAAAACAAAATCCCAAACAGACAAACCAATCAACCAACCAACCGAAAAAAAAAAAACCAAAACACCCAAAAAAATCTCAAAACACCCATTTTAGCAATGTAAATGGGATCAGAAAGACTGATGAGAAAAAGAATGAGGGAAACTATTTTTCCTTGTCAGGAGAAAAGCAAATTTTGGGCAGGGTTTTGGCTACTTTGTGCTACGTGTTGTTCTGTTTCATGGATCTTAGGCCGGTCTTTCTGTTTCTTAGTGCTTCAGTTCCTGCCAAATATGTATCACACTGCCTACAGTTGTTTAGTTTCTTTATCAAGACTGTGAAATCCATGAGGCAGGAAAACTGACTATTTCAAATATAATACACAGATGTAGCTCCTGTGGTGCGTTGCCTGAAGTTCTTCAGAGTACTCTTTCATTTTTTTACAGAGTTTACACACTATTTAGAAGTAAGAGCTATTGCTTACATAGTCTGAAAAGTCTGCATATTTATTTTATGAATGCATATCTCTCTCTGTTAAGCAGCCCATGCTCAGCTGCGCCCTACCCCATTAGTACTGGGTGAATGTTGGCAGAATAAATAGGGAAGACTCCAGGAACTTCCAGTGGTGCAGAGCCACTTCTGTGCTTCGTGCAGGATGTGTGCAGATATCTGCAGTGCATTTTCATGGATTTGGAGAAGCCAAGATTAATTTTTCTCCTAGCTGGAGAGCTGAAACTAAGTATGTATTTTAATTTGGTTGTCATTTGGATTTGTTCTCGTTTGTTTCACTCTTAAGTGATTAAAGAAAAAAAAATATAATTCAAAAGCAGTGGAATTCTGTCTGCCATTTAGAGCATAGTACGGAGCCCTTCTGCTCAGTAGCAGTCATACAGTGAAGACTTAAGTTTTCCTTAATCCTGAAAAACTGGAAGTGATCATATAGTTCTCTGCATGCTGGACTGTCTGTTCCCATCACAGATACCCTCAAAAACATTGCTACTCTTATTCCTGCAGGAAAGGACCACACACAGTTCTTCACCAGAGATTTTTAAAAAACATGTTCTTCATTGTGCTATTTAAATCTATTATTCAATATATAAATTAACTTCTTTTATAATTTCCTATATGTCTCTTAAATATGTCTATTTCTTATCTATACTGATTTTAGCTAGAATTTAATGAGAGGTGAAAATTTCAGTTCAACCAAGAAATCTTGGTAGGTCCCTATTCATCGAAGGCATGCAGAGAGGTACTGGAAGCCAGTGCTTAGGTTTAGCAGAGAAATAAGTCTCAAATTAAGATAACTATATTTGTTTCCATGCAGGGGTAGGATTTAGATGTCTGGTGCCATTTTACACATCTCTTCTAGTTTCAGCCACCACCAGAGCAGGGTGCAGGTGTTACGCAGGTTTTAATTCATACCTGTCAAGACCAGGGTTGGATTCCCTAGGGTGTTTCCGATGTCCTTAAATGTCTCTCTTTTGGCAGGAGTCTTCATATCCCCTTGGTCCTGTTAAGTCCAGTGGAAATATTGCTGATGTAGTAAACAGGTTATTCTATTGTGTCCAGCTGACCAAACCCAGCTGTCTACTTAAGGATTAATCAAACCATGCTCAGGCTACAAAGTTCTAAAGTAGCTCTTCACTGATGTTAATGAGAGTTCAGACATGTGGAGGCACATAGGAGTTTACCAACTTCATATACACTTTTAAAATGGTGACATGGTTTATAAGTAATCATGACAATAATAATAACAATAACAATAGTAAAAAAGAACCTGAGTTAGTAGGGTAATGATCTGAGCAGTATTGGTTACAAAGAATGAAGAAGAAAGTGCTCGTGCAGCAGCAGCACTTGAACAGTGCTTCAGAACAAAAGCTCATTGCTAGTGAGCTTTATTCCATCCCAGAGTTTAGGACTCAAGTGAAGACACAAGTCTCAATACTACACTGACACAATAAACACAATAAAGAACACAAATTTGAAAGGAGACAGAATATGAAGCAAGAACAGCAAGACTTTGTGACAATGGAGACTTATAATGTGAAGCAACTGAGTAATTTATAACTGCTGAGCGATGGCTGGTGACTCCCACAGAAGTGGGAGAAAACTGACAAAACTGATTTGATTTTGAAGTCTGTGTTCATGAAATTCCAGAGGAATATGTGACATTTTTCAGAATAAATAAGAAATTATTGCTACCATTCTCTTTGCTGTCTACTGCTGCCATACCATGCTTACCTATGACATTTTCCTGCTCCCTTTATTAAAAGTATCATGTACTAAAGTAAACTTTAAAAGTTGGTCTTATACTCTCTTTGCTGTGTATTGACTCTTCCGATGTTTTCACATGCTTTCCTAAGCACTCATTCAATACCTTTGTCCCTGTTCTGTATAATTGCCAACATTTAAAATGATATATTATTAATTTTTCCCCAAATGGAAGAACACATACCCTGACATATTGACAAATCTCAAAATATTTGGGCATCAGGTGCTTGAACTTAAAGATATGAAAGTGATAAAAACAAGAAAAAAAATATTTTTGTGAAAAAGAACAATTCAGAAAATTTTGGAACACTAACTTTAAAACTCTAGTACTATTGCTATTATTCTATTTTCACATAACTATTGTGCAACAGAATAAAATAGATTACACGAGTATTTTTCTCCATATTCTATCCTGAATGCTATAAAGATCCCCACCTGGAACACTGTGTCCAGTTCTGGAGTCCCGAACATAAGAAAATTATAGAGATCCTCGAGTGTGTCCAGAGGAGAGACACAAAAATGATCAGAGGACTGGAGCATCTCTCCTGTGCAGATAGGCTGAGGAAATGGGGCTTGTTCAGCCTGGAGACAGTGACCCTATAGAGGCTTTCCAATACCTGAGGAGCCCTACAGGAAAGCTGGGGAGGGCTTTTTGCATGGGTGTGTAGCGAGAAGTCAAGGGCAATGGTTTAAAACTTGAAGAGGGGAGATTTAGAATCACAGAATCATCCAGGTTGGAAGGGACCTCAGAGATCATCAAGTCCAACCCTTGATCCACTACCGCTGTGGTTACCAGACCATGGCACTGAGTGCCACATCCAGTCTCTTCTTAAAAACTTCCAGGGATGGAGAATCCACTACTTCCCTGGGCAGCCCATTCCAATGTCTGATCACCCTCTCTGTAAAAAATTTCTTCCTAATATCTAACCTAAACCTCCCCTGGCAGAGCTTAAGTCCGTGCCCTCTATTTGGGAGAAGAGACCAACCCCCCCCCCCTGGCTTCAGCCTCCTTTCAGGGAGTTGTAGAGAGTGATGAGGTGTCCCCTGAACCTCTGACAGGAGGTTAGACATTAGGAAAAAAATCTTTCCTATGAGGCCGGTGAGATGCTGAAGCATATTGTCCTGAGAAGTTGTGGCTGCTCCCTCCCTGGAAGGGTTCAAGTCCAGGCTGGATGGGGCCTTGAGCAACCTGATGTAGTGGGGAGGTGTCCCTGCCCATGGCAGAGGGATTGGAACCAGATGACCTTTAAGGCCCCAACCCAAACCATTCTATGATTCTATGAAAACTGTGGAGATCAGATTTTGACAGTGGAAACAAAGCTTCCTTCATATTTTGTAGCACTATGTGTGACATACAAACATTTTCTTTTTTTTTTTTCTTCACAGTCATGTTTGTGCTCAAAGTAAATAAATAAGCAGCTAGACTCTGCATAGATGCTTTTTTTTTTTTTTCCACAGAACATACATGTATAATAACCCATTGATGTTCTTCAGCTTAGTTTTATACCCTAACCGTTGTCAGTACAAGTAGAGTTTTCCCTTTTCCCTAGAGGCAAACTACTGATATAAAGAACCAGAATCACACTATGGAACTGAATTTTCAAAACTATTTTTGCACAGAGAACATTTTTTTTTCAATAAATCCTTAAATAGATGGAGATGGTACTACAGAATGTCTTTCGGAATCTACCTTATTACCCTGTGCTTAAGTATGATGTTCTGCTGGCACAAGATCAATGTTTGGCTTCTGTAGGTGCTTCTTCTTAAACAATTTTAATAAAAATAGGAAAAAATATATATTGAAAAAAAAATCAAACAACCAACACAGTCAATGGTTATAAATAATGGATTTTCCTCGTGTCTGTTAAAGGTATGCAAACAGTTCTGGCCTAAAATATGAAATTTAGTTTTAGTATCTCAGGGCACTTGAGGGAATTTGCTACTTACATATATTAGCAGCATGAGACTGGATATGGTGACTACATTTCCGTGTGTGTTTTCACCAAAGAAGCAGCTCAGCTGCTTGTCAGAAGTCTCTCAAAGTACTCAGTGCAGTAGACATGATGGAGTGTCAAAACTGCAACCATCTTTTATCTTTCAAGACTTACATCTTACACATGTCTTTTACATGCCATATATACACATATATTTCCAGTAAAATTTACAACTCTTCACTCATTAGAGAATGTGATACTTAGTGCAGAATTTTTTGAGTAGACAATTTCTATAGAAAAATACCAAGGTATATTTCAATGAAGTACCCTGATAAAGTCATATACATAAGCGACACCACAATATACCATAAGCTGTAAGTTCTCTGTCAGGGGCAGGGATGATTTGTCAATGCCACCTTCCTGCCAGTGTCTGAGTTCTGGGAAGTGGCAGCACAGTGCATGTAGGAGTGCTGAGCAAGAGCCATCTGCCCACTGGGTGTTAGAAGAGATGACGGCGAAGGTGTTGACAGGAAGGTGATGGCTGGAAATAATACCAGACCCCTCAGTTACAAGAAAACAGTCTGCACCCTTATAAACTGATTAAGAGATTTTTATTTTTTTTTAAATTAAAAAACAGTAAAATCGTAAACCGTAATGGTACTGATAGGAAAAAACCAAAAAAAGCTGTATCTAAAACCTATAACAAAATTATATCTATCTCATTATTTAGATAAATTTAGTTGAAGGGAATTAGTTTAAAGAACAGTCTTTTATACACTAAGCAGTATAATCAGAATAAAGCTCTACACATTTTTATATTCATACTGCTGCCATAGAAATGCTATGGTAATGTGTCTACATCCACAGCTAAATTCTATTCAGATTAAAGAATGTTCCAATCAGCTGGTAATTATATGAATATATTTTTACAAATAGAAAATAACTTTTCATGTGATGATGTAAAGGTTGTTACTTTCCTTACTTCTAATGATTTTATTAAGTCTTTACAGCTTACACATTAGAGCTTTAGACTAATTAAAACTTTTCTATACAAGTCATCATTACATGGTTTGAGTGTTATCTTTGAATTCATCAGATGAATTGCTTGAATTTACTTTGGGAAGAATGGTACCTATTGAGGAAAACTATTTTCAGTTAGGCAATGATCTGTTAACAGTAATGTTTGGAATAAATATGTTCTATCAGCATTTACAAAGGCACCCTGCTAGGTAGCAAGCAAAAGAGTGCATTTCACTGTGCAGTCTCATTTCCTTGCCCTAAAAATAGCTTCTTTCTTCCTCTTTCAAATTCAAGAATTTTGAATATCTTGAAGGAAGAGTGTTGCATTTGTTTTGCCTCTAAGTACAGCTGTAAGGCTTTCAAGGGATGACATTTTGAAAACAAAATGTGTTGGTCTATCTTAGAGGAAAAAACACTTCTGAAAATGGGTATTTGGCAATACATATTTTGGGACATATAGATTTTGATGGGTTTGGAAATATGGTTTTCTATATGTGTAGAAGTTTACAAATAAGGACATCATAGTTTTGTATTATAAACTTGGTAGATATTTGTAAATGCACTTAAACTCTGCACCATCACAGAAGAGATCCTTGGTTCTCTAAGGTGATGAAAGGTTTGACACAGATGCATGCTTGGAAACATTAGTGGAAAGAAAGTTCAAAGGCTTATAAACTTGAGAAAGGAGATTAAAATATTGTACTTCATTGTTTACAGTGTTATATTTTAAAGTAACTTGATATGTAAATATTAGTAAAAGCTGACTGAGAGTCACAAAGCCTGAGGAGATAAAGACAGGCTTGTGTCAGCTTCTGGACAAACTGCTAATGACTTGTGCTTTGTCATTCTTGTTTCCAAATAAAGCACCTACTTTTGTATCCAAGTATGGTAAAATGTTTTTTCCTACATTCTTGACTCCAGCACAAATTATTTAAATCAAATAAATAAATATCTAGGAAAAAAACCAGAGGTAAAGAATGTTTTTAATTTAATGCTTTTTCTAGCATTTCATAATATAATCTCATAAAATAGCTGAAGACTTAAATAGCAAAGTACTAATACAAATGATACTGAAATCCTGTAAAACTCGTGGTCTATATTTTTAATTTTGAAAATGTCACATTACTTGAAAAGATCATCATAAGTGATCACTATAGGCCATCAACATAGGTGTTACATTTACAGAGGTCTGCAATACATTGCATTTCATATGTATATTTTTTTATATCATTTCAACAATCTTTCAGATAAGAGTATGTGAATAATTAGCCTTGTGACTATATTTTTTATGTTCTGTTAGTTTATTTTGTTGGAGTTAAAAATTATTTCACATCCTCTCCAGGTTTTGAGTGTATAATGCCTATCATTGCCTGTCATCCTCTCAGTGAATGTAGAAAATAAAATTATATAGCCTTTGGAAAACAAAACAGCTGTTTGTAATCTGCTTTTGTGAGAATCTCTATTGACAGTTGATTGATCCTCATCTAAATTTCAATAATTATAATGGATTTCTTGGATTACCAGTTAGGATACTCCTAAAATAAAGGATTCATTACCAAAGTTACATGAAAAATGGATAGCTCATACTTTTTAAAGATCATAATCAACATGCAAAATAAACTAGCACAATGACACTATATAAATGAACTGTGTAGTTGTTCTAAGGATCAGGGCAGATGTAAAGTGGTAAAAAGTGGTATGATATGATTATATGATTAGGAACTGAAAGAGTACATAACATAAATTTAAAATACTATTGTTTTGAAGCCTTACACAAAAATGACGTAGTATTTTTGCTTAAAAACACAAGAACTCCTACCTACAGTCCTCCATATCTCACATAAAGGTGTGCATGCCATAATTGCATTGATTTAAATGACAGAATGTGTAATACAGTCATTTGCACTTAAATTATTCTTGCTAGAAGCTGAAAGAAAAGGCTCTGTGAAAGGGAGTTGAGAAATACAGAGCTTACACATAGCTTATTTCATTTATGTATATGTGAACTTCTCTAAAGATGGTGTCAAGTGACCTTTGTGTTTGACAGGTCCTTTGGGGATTAATTTTAGGAAATGGAAAAGAATAATTTCTAAAAGACAAAGAAAATATTGAGTAGTTACTTTACATTCCTTCCTTTACTACAAAAAATAAACTCTTGATATTACAGGAAAACAAAATAAAATAAAACAAAAAAGGATCTGTTGCATTTAATACCACAGTGAAATATCTGGCAGGTTTATTGGTTCTTGGTTCCTTCTGTCAGCTTTTAGGAATAAATAAAAAAATTTGGAGTGACTATATGGTATGAAATGAATGTATAATGATTGGTAACTATGTGGAACACTTACCTGAGGATTAGGATACTGGATCTACCCCTATGTTACACATCCTTACCTTGAACAGCTCAGCTCAGAACATTCTGCCAGGTGTCACATTTGGAAGAAAATGACTCCTCATAGATAATGGCTACATAGTCCTGTGCTTCAGGTACCCCTTCAGGGTATCCTTGATAACAAGAAGGTAAGATCAATCACTCTGAAGAGTTTTGTTTCTAGGTGTATATGTGTGTCTATATGGTGACTTTTACTATGTGAAATGTAGCATTTAAAATGTTGGGAAATTTTGATTGTGGTATTTCTGGACATTAATACATATGCAGGAGAAGAAAACAGATGCTAAAGAACACGTAAGTCACTGAATGGGAAGTTTTCCTGAAATACTTGCATTAGTGTGTATAGAGGCAGAAAATATAAATATAGATAAAAATTAAAAGCAGTGAATAAGACAACAATTTTGGAATAAATACAGTCTATTGTGCAAATACATGTTTTCTTTAAATCACAATTAAACTATGTTGCTTAAGAGTGAAATAAAGAGAATAACCCCCACCCCAAAAGTTGTTTCCAAAGACTTAATCTCAAGACCAGATATAACCTTACAAGAATGCAAGAATGCAAATTGCTTCATGTTAGCTCTGTACAAGTGAAATAAGCAACCTCTGCCTCCAAAGATAATAGCTTAACAGTGAATAAAATCCTGGGAATGAACAGCAAAAAATGATGAAAGTTCCATAGAAGAGTGACCTGTAACTGGAGATAACCAAACCAAAGATCAGCTACAAACAGGCATTAGAAAAAATATGGTAACAAAATGTGGTGAATGGCGAAACAAAAAACAATACCCTCTTTGAACCAGAGTAGAGGGAGGACCAACAGTGAATAAAAACTGGTATTGATGAAACACAGGATTTTAACTGTGACTGGTCTGGGAGTATTGTGTGGAAGCAGTTCCTCTCTTTCTATTTTTGCTTTGGTTTTATTCCTGTATGTTTTATTGTCTTATCTCCTTCCTTGCTATCTGCTGTTTTCTTTATGTTTATTTTGCTTTGGTTTGTTCTTTTACTGAATCCATATGACAGTTCATTCTTTTTCACATGCCTTGAAATAAATCCATTCTGATTCTCAACACTGAAATCTGCTAGTGACAAGCTATTGATCATTTGTGATTTGTGTTTGTAGCCTTGAGGTCTGCTGAGTCTCAGTACTTTCAAGGCCTCTGATATCAATCTGTTTATAGTCTTGGAGGGTCCTGCTGCAGTATTCAGTGGATGAAAATGATGAAGGAATATTGATGAAATGTGGGTGCTATGTGAAAATTTAGAATCAAAAAAGAGAAATGCTAGATAAATTAGCTGGGTAGAATAATGACCTAGTCTAAGGCATTTAAGAAAAGTCAGAAAAGCTGTAAGAGAAGAAAACACTCAGAAAACGTCAGCTATTCTCATGAAGATTCATGTCAGAAATATTTTAAATGCATTTATACTTAAATTATCTCACCTTAAAACAAATAATTGGAAAATATAATGAGATGAGGTAGTGTCAATCAATGTACAAGGCCTGGATCCAGGTATAATTAGTGAAAAGCTAACCTGAAAAACTACCATCAAACATTTGGCGTATGTGTAGGGAAAAAGTGGGGGGGAAAAAAAAAAAAAAAAAAAAGTGGGGAAAAAAGTCTGATATGTGAACATGTCAAAAAAAAAAATAAAGATGAAGAAAATTGAATGAGTACTGAAAGGCTGGAAATCTTAGGAGATAAAATACTTGTATTGAAAATGTCATAGGCCATAGGACAAAGCCCAAGTAAAAAAACTTTCTGGTAATAACTCTGCAAGACCTTAGGAGTGTCACATGTGAAAGCTTTTTGTAACAGATGTCAGTGTTCAGTAACTATCTCAGATGAAAAGTTAATAAAAAGAGTTGTCAAACAAGTTAATAACATATAGTGTGTAAAACTTCCATAAGCAGATGGTATTCACATAGAATTCTAAGGAAAATGAAAGCGCTGAGCTGTTAACTATAGTGTGTAATTTATCCCTTAAAATGTCCTTTGTACCAGAGGAGTTGAAAATGGCAAATGCAATACATATTTTTAGAAGGGCTTTAGAGAACTATAAAATGGAAATTCTGTATCTTGACTCAGCAAACTGTTGAATCTATGTTTAAAGAACAACTGAGTAACTATGATGTAGTAGGAAGTCAACAGAGGTTCTGTAGTGATGTCTCACAAATACAGTGTAAATCTCTGAAAAGAATGTGATAAAGTTGACAATGTTTTACATATATACTTGCTTTTGCAAATATTTTGAGAAAGCCCCTCTGTAAAATAGGATATGATGGGACAAGCAAAAAAAAAATATTTTCCTGTAACTATTGATAGATGTTTAAAGAAGAACAAAAGTGGTTGGAAAGGGTCATGTCTTTCACCTTTACTGAGAGATCCATGAAAACTGATGCTACTGAGCATATCCCTAAGATCTGGGAAAAGATATGATGGTTACTAAGTTTGTTGACTAATGCTTTTCAAAGAAGTAGGAAGTATAATTCAATATGAAAGTTTATGAAAGATATTATAATAGTAATTCAGTTGGAAAGGAAATACCTAAAGTAATTAAAAGAAATATGAAATCAGGACCTACAGTAGCTACTGACATTTGGGGAAGTTTTGAGCATTTGTTCTTAGATTTGCATAGTATCAGAGCACTGCTCAAGAATCAATAGGAAAGGAAACAAAACCCACCATTGTATATATCATTCTACAAACCCACACAGTTTTTCTCAAGGCAGTACTCATTTTTTTCTATATCAGGAAGGATACAGAAGAGATAGACACAGTACACAAAAGAAAAACAAGTAAGAAAGAGGTTTTGAAAGAGAAGAGAAAAAAAGACAAGGCCTCTCCGGTTTAGGAAATAAAGTGTTGTTGCAGAGTAGAGTTTTATATAAAATAATGAAAAACAGGGAAAAAGTCATCAGAATGTAATATGCAGTAATACATAGAAAGGACAGTGACATTTCCCTATTCTTTACCTAAATGTCTATTCCATGTAACTTTAAATGAACTTTGAGTACAATTTAACATGGCAGTTGTGTACATCTGACAAGATGAAGGTACTGCTTCATTTCAGACTGCTTTATTGTTTTCAAAAAATTCCTAGTGATAGTTCTAGATATTTTTTAGTTTTCACAGTTAAGTCTGTCTTGCCTGAAGAATGATGTCTTTTGGAGCAATGATCTGACTGTACTGTGTGGACATACATGCATTCTTCCCCTAAGGCAGTCATTATTCTACCCTCACTGTGGTGAAATTGATTTTTTTTAACACAAAGGCCACTAATTCCAGATAAGACTTTTTTTTTTTTTTTCTTCTGGAATGGGAAGATTAGTAAGCAACATGAAGGGAAAAAAGCTAACAGAACTTTAATATAAACCCCATGTGAACTTTCTATCCAGACAATAAACAGACTGAATTATTAACAAAAAGTGATGTTAGATAATGGGAATTATCTCCTTTGCTTAGTTGTTACACATACAAATTAAGAAGATACAAAGCTATTAAAGATGATAAGAAGACCTCTTTTTTTGCCAGTTTAGAAAAAAAAAAAGATCCTTCATTTCGTGTTGCTTGTCCCTCCAGGTTTAACATCTGTGGAACAGAAAGATATTTTTTCTTTGATGTTTAAATAAAACTAATCTGATTCCTGTAAAAGATTTAAAACTTATTTTATTTTGTGATATAAACTAATGACATCACACTGCTTCTATAAGTGTTGTGAACTGAACTGTGATGATGAATTCTCTCTACCCTCTACCTTATCTTATAAAAAATCCTTCAGTTTTTAATTATTTCTTGTTTCCACAGGTCTGAATATAAGAATGGAAGAAAAAATATTAAAATTTTAAGTCTAAAGAGGGGCAAAGGGCAAATGTTCAAACATTTTTTGCTCTAGTTTCCACATGCTGTAGTTGAGATCCTCCCAGCTCTGCTGAGGAGTCATGTAATTGGTTCAGAATTAGCTACCTCATGATTTTTAAAATGATGTATTTTTAAAATAAGAGCTTTTTGCAGGACCTCTGAATGAATCACTTGGAAGCCACTTAGAATAAGTGAGGAATAGCTGAGTAAGATTTGCAATTTAGCCTGAAATGACTCATCAGAGAGGAAGTTAGGAGGATCATACATAACACATTTAGAAGTTACAGAATGCTGCTGTGTTAACTGAGACAGCACGCACAGTCCAGAGATTATCACCTCTATGAATTACAGTACTAATTCACTTCTCTGCATAGCTGAAATATTCATGTGCAAACTTTAAACAGTCTTTAAACACTTTATGTTTCCAGGTTTTTTGTTATAGAAGTAGATATACAATTCTAATCGTGATCAAGAAATCCACCGATGTATATACCAGGCACTTGTATATATATAAACTTGTCTGCCTGAACTGTTCCCAAGCAGTGACAAAATCCCAGTAATTCTTTGTATGTATATCACATTGATAGGATCACATTCAATCTCTTCTGAAATCAGAGACTTTTTCTCTTGGGTTCTTGAAAACTGTAAAAATCTTCCATATTATTTTTGGCTTTCTAAAGATGCATTGTTAAACAAAAGAATTCTTGGCATACATCATCATGAAAATATATTCAATAATTTGTATATCTTGATGTTTGATTCATTTGTGTGTAATTTCTACTTAAAATACTAATGAATAATTATTATGGAACGATGCCAAGTTAGTTTATTATTACAGGCTTATATTATAGACTGAGGACCCAATCAGAATTTTTTGTCTTTACTAGACTGAAAGCTATTATGTTAACATAAGTTCGTATCAAACCAGAATTATCTTGCATAATAGCATATTCAGAATACATAGGCTTCTTTCTTGTTGCCTAACTTTTGCCACATGCACATTTTGTTTCTGTACCAAGTTAGTTATCCTCAGATCTTTAAGCTGCTTTAGTGATGCATTTAAACACTGGAAGAATTGCCCTGCAAAACAGAAACAATTTAGTACTATACAGTGTGTATTCTGTATGAAATTACATGTTTACGTGGATAAGCTATGAATGTATGTGAACTGCAAGGTTTATTCAGAATAATGTATTTCAGAGATAAAAAACATGTATAGACACATAGCTAACCTTGACTTTAATAAAAGAAACTTAAATATATAGACTTCATTTTGAAATAATATGGTTACTATAAATTTTCTATGAATGCTGTAAGCTTCATTTACCTGTTGGATCAGCTTTGTCTAATTATTGGGGTGGACAGATTGGGGTGCAAGGACTGGTTTTTTGCACCATTTTCTGTAAATTCTAAGCTTTTTGCTTGTATGGCATATTGAAAAATCACAGCAGTCATCAGCCTGATTCCTTGTCTACAATCTTACTTCACAACACATTTGGATTGATTTGGTTATTGGGGATACAATCTAAAGCATCATCATTGTTTCTTCACCTCCATATTCACTGAAGACAGAGAGGTCTTGCTAAACACCATGGATTGCCAGAGAGAGACAGCACAGGGAAATCTTACAAGGAGTAAACTAAGGGCTGTGAAAATGCTGTAAGTAGAGATTTTACAGGATGAGGAGTTATGAGTTCAAAAAAGAGCAAACAAATATTGTGTCTGAAGCTCCCAAATTACCATCAGTGTATATTTCCTTTGCTCCAGGTGCCAGCTAAAGGTAAGAAACAGTAAGCAGCATCTTTACCAGAAATATCTCTTGAGTAAATCTCAACCATATAAAGGGAACTTACAAGTCATGGACTGATTTCAGTCTTGGAAAGACATTTCACAGTACACCCATGGCTAGACCCTGGCATACCTGAAATATAGCACAATTGTCATAGGCTTGAGTACTCTCCAAATAAGCTTCCATCTATCTCTTTCCTTTTAGTTGTTTCCTTGGCAAAAACATCTGCTCTGAGCTTTGCCAGGTGTATAGAAAAGCTTTTAACTACTTCCGTCGGATCAAGTATCAGAAAGATGTTCATTGGCCTTTAGGTACAGAAACTGGATAGTATTAATTACAAAGAACTGTGGGCTGGGGGAAGATGCAGATATTCAGCTAATAGGTTTCTGCTGTATCTTAAATCTAGGTCTGATCATTCAGTAAGGTTGGACAGCCATGTGGTTGTAGGTAGCAGCAGTGTAAGTGCAGGTGCATCTCTGCCTTTGGGCTCCAGGTCAAATTCACTCTCAGTGTATTAGAACTGTAAAATGGGCACAATGCTTAACTTTATAAAAGTATCTAATATAAGATTCCAGCAATTCTAAATGTTAGTCTTTTCCTTCTTTTTGTATCTCTGCAATACATAAGAAGTTGTTAGACTCCCATTATAGATTTCCCAAAAGCCCATGAAGCTGCTCCTATGGTTTAATATATTTAATGTTTTAACAAAAGAGAGAAACCTTTAACTCAGAAATGTGACTGGATACTGAAGCTCAGGTAATTAGATTCTGTCTGATATTTTGTTGTAGAAAAAATGGAGTTTTCTGGCAAAATACCAATAAAACCTGGACTGTAGTTACAAAGCTATGAAGAGGGAGAGAAGAGGGTACTTTGGAGAGAACAAAGGTCATTACCATTAAAAATGTGATATGCATAATGTAGCATGACTTTCAAAACTGCATCAGGGGAGACTGGAATTAGGTATCATTTCCTTACCAAGAGGGTGGTCAAACACTGGAACAGGCTTCCTAGAGTGGTGGTCGATGCCCCAAGCCTGTCAGTGCCCTCAGCAACGTGCTGTAACTGCTGGTCAGCCCTCAAGTGGTCCAGCAGCTGGACCAGATTATTGGTGCAGGTATCTTCCAGCTGGGATAGTCTATTCTGTTCTATCCCATTCTGTGCTATTTTATATTAAATTTACATAATTACAAAGTTTCTAAGTAAAACCAGTGGGGAAAAAAAAAAGTTCTGTATTTTGGGCTTGTTATGAAAACATACTGTTTGGCTGAGTTGTTCAAGGCACGATGAGAGAAAACATTGAAGAAATAATGAAGGAAATGCTGAATTTGCTAAAGGAATATGATAGAAATATCTCTGATGCTTTTCATTCACTGGATTTATTTTGTATCTGAAGAAAGCTTTATCATTCTTCACTGGGTGTAAATGCCTAGTGTAAGAAGAAGTATTACTTGAGTTTTATCTTCTACAGATGAATTAACATCTTTTTATGTACATAAGTATATCTAACAGCTAAGGATTTCCAGGTTGAACTTTAGCATGTTAAAAGTTCACCATTACTGAGAAATAAATCATTTTCTTGTACATCTCAGCGTATGAGCCACTTTACAGCCCTATTTCAAATTAAATTGAAAGCTTTTATACAACAGCTATTGACATTAGCTTCGTAGGATCCCAGCACTCTGTGAACCTCTGCATGCACAACCATATAATTAATTGTCTTGCCACAGCTTTTGTTCATAAACATGGAATAAGAAGGAAAAAATTAAGGAAGATGATTGATTCAAAATTAAGTGCTTTGTTTTTTTGTGTTAATTGTATAGTACGATTTTTGATAGAATCATAGAATGGGTAGCATTGGAAGTGACCTTAAAGATAATCCAGTTCTAACCCCCCCTACATAGAGTTGGTATGTTATGTTGATATAATATTCTCAACTGTTAAAATAGCTAGAATATGCCCAAGTTTATTCTACGGTCAGCAGCTAAGATGAAAATCTGCAATATGTATATAAAAAAAAAAAACAACCAACCAAACAAAAAAACATACCTATAAAGGGGACAAGTGCAATGGAAAAGGTGAAAACCTGAGTATTTCCATATCCTGATAATCTAGGAAGAGGACAGCATAGAAAAAAATATCTATAAAGTCAATAGTGAGCACCTGAGAAAAAATGAAAAAAACCACCCCAGAAACCTTGGTCTGGATCAAGGAAAGAAGGATTCCCTCCTTCTCCAGAGGAAACAAATCAAGAATCTGAAAAACAGGTTTAATAGTTTTTGAATGTAATACAGGTCAGTCAAGAACTATTTAGAGTTTAACATAGTGGAACTGTTCCAAGTATAACTCATCTTCAGGCATTCTTTTAACTTATATGCACTGTTTCCCATGATTTAGAAATATTTGCTAATAAATATTTCATTCATTGCTTTCACCAATGTGAATATTCCACTACTTGAATCCTTAAAATCTCCTTATCTGATGCTGAAATAATTTTTATGTCCTTGGTAAACTAAGGTAAAATACTTTTTCTCTTGCAAATGGATATCCAAACAGCATCATATCCCTTCTAGAGATGTTTGGTTAGGCTTAAATGAAGCATTACCAATGCTGTGATACCAATGAAACAAAATTAGGTTTTTCTGTCTTTTTTTCTGAAAACATGAGTGTTTTAATGAGCACTACAAATGTAGTCATACAATTTAAATGAATAACCAAGACTCTGAAAATTTATTAATGGATGAAATTAATAGTATTGATAAGACACGTGGAGTGAAAAAATATGCAGCATGTATTCTTCTCAGGAGGGAAAGAACATGCACACATTAAATGCATCAAAAGGCAGACAATGCTTGTACCATTCAGGCAGAATAACTGTATTTATATCAGCCATTAAGAAAAACCCTGTGGTGCTTCAGTGAAAGAGGACTTGCAGGAAAAAAAAGGTAGCTACAATCAAAATGAACTTCAAAAAGCATTTCCAAACCTTGAGGAAAATTACCTGATTATATCATCTACTAATATCTTGTATGCTGTCTGATATTAGTACATTTTTCCCTCTGATTGCCTAAAATCAATTGAGATTACTTCTGAATATTTTTCTTGGGCAGCTAATCATCTAAAATAATAGACAGGGAGTAAATGGACATCACACTCAGTTCCACAAATAACTCAGCTAGCATAATGAATAAAATTAAAATGTCTAAGGCTAAGGCTAGAGAAAACTGTATCCGTAATCTCACAGGAACCTTGAGGATATCAGCGACTTGATTTTACTCTCCTACTATGTGCATGCCAGTTAACACTATGTAGAATTATCCCTAACTTGCCTAAAGACAAAAATCAGGTCTTTGATCAGAGTTTATACTATTTTCTTCAGTATTAGAACTAATCTAAATAAAAATACGTTCATGGTTAGTTAATTTTTTTCTGCTAGTTCAAGTTTTGACAGATACTTCATAGGAATGTGAGCAATGCACGTTTTAGGATACATGAGACCGAAAAGTACAAGTTTTTTTGTCTTATTCTAACACAGATTGTTCACCAATTTCCACTTACCACTTCAATATCCTATTTCTACCCTTCACTGTCTATAAAACAAGTTTTTACTAAATCATAGAATCATAGAATCGGCTGGGTTGGAAGGGACCTCAGAGATCCACAAGTCCAACCCTTGATCCACTACCGCTGTGGTTACCAGACCATGGCACTGAGTGCCACATCCAGTCTCTTTTTAAATATCTCCAGGGATGGAGAATCCACTACTTCCCTGGGCAGCCCATTCCAATGTCTGATCTCTGTAAAGAATTTCTTCCACATATATAACCTAAACCTCCTCTGGCAGAGCTTAAGTCCATGCCCTCTTGTCTTACTGATGGCTGCTTGGGAGAAGAGCCCAGCCCCCCCAAGCTACAGATAACAGAATTTTGTATTGTGACATTATGCAGAATGTTTTATGCCTATCACCTAGTAACAGAAGTATAAATTGATAACATATAGTCAGTAATGTTAGCTGATAAAACAAAAACCACTATGAAAACATATTTCAGACAATAAGAACTAAGTTTTATTTGTGTTTTCGGCCCATTCAGAGCATTTTCTAAAGACTACATCCTAAAATGACCATAGCATTTTAAGTGTCTCTTGTTTTTTTGTGTTCTTCAGAGGCAAGTATTCTGGAAACAAAACAGAATTGCACAATTTTCATAGCATGAGCACAAGGAACTGAAGAAGCAGGACTTTAGATCTTGAGAGGGGCAGGACACAGAGGGGTCTATTCCCTCCCATTTCCTGCCCATACTCTGTGCAGCTCAGGCATCCCGGGAGCCCCTCCTCTCTTTCTCCTGCTGTTCCCTTCCCTGCTCTTCCCCTCTGCTCCTCTGTCCCCAGCTCCCCCCCTGCCCTTCAGAATCCACATCCATTGGCCAGGGGAAGAGCCCTGGAGCCATTTCCTAAATCGGCCCTGCCCTAAGGGGCCCTCAGACACCTATCCCTGCTGCCATCAAGATCGAGGTGTATATATATCTGTATATATTTGGTTTTTTGTTCTTTAGGCCACGTTATTACCTTTACCGTGTTCTAGTAAGTCCGTTTCAAATTTTTGTAATTGACAGCTTTAAGTCTCCAGTCTTTGTGCCCCTTTTATCTTCCCTTTGGAAGGGTGGAGGGGGTAGTGGTGAGTAATTCTGCCCTCTGGTTTTTGGTCCACCCAAACTGCTAAGCTGTGACACCGGTTCACTTTATGAAGTATTCAGATATTTCTTCATGCACTGGTAGTATAAAAGGGTACTAAGTTAGGCTATCATTTGTATTCCACATGAGGCATGGCGAGGTTATCATTAAGGTCCCTTTCTACCCAAAGCATCCTATGAATTTAAGAGATAGAAGTAGGTACCCTCTAAGCATAAGTGCAACCACTGCAAAAATAGATTTGAGGACCAACTTCATCGCCTCGTTACAGAGGGCAGATGGAGCTGGGGGTGACATTCCCCAGTGACGTGTTGCCCAAAGACTCAGAGACACAGGATAGGTTACAACAAGCAAACATACAGGTATATTTACATAGGGGGTAAATCCCTCCTGCATCTCCTGGCAGGAGGAGCAGCACAACTGTGAGCAGGTGCAGAGGAAGCAGGGGCCTGGCTTCTGCTCAGCTTCTCACACGGTGGAGGAGGAAGCGTGAGATGCCGGTGGTTCTGGCAGGTGGTTCTCATGGGTGCAGGGGAACTCTCCAGAAGCTCCCCACAGTGCCCAGCTCTGGTGGAAGGGTGCCCAAAGTGTGGTCTCAGGCTGCTCAGGTCTTTGTTGGTGCTGCCCCTCCCGTGGCTGTTTGCAGCCCCATCAGAAAGTGTTTTTGGGAGATGCAGCAGAGGTCCCCACCTGAGGCAGAGACCTAACCCAGTGGCACAGAGGCCTGGCTTGTTCTCCTGGGCATGCTTCCTTCTTTCCTGCTCAGCTCTGCTCTGCTGGGATTCACCTGCTGGCTGCTGCTCCTCGGCCTGCGCAGCCAAGGGATCCCAAAAAGCCCAAAAAGCGTGAGCAGGATTTCTGCAGAAGCCCAAAACCACCAGTGCAGGAAGGCATCATGCACCATGTCTTCCTGGGGGAGCTCTTCCTCCTGCTCCTGGCTCCTCTTCTCCATCTCCTCCAGCAGCCAAGTCATCTCCTGTCTCTGCCGCTCCTCGTGCTGCCGCAGGAGGTCTTGGGTGACCGCATCTGGCTTGTCGCCCGCCCTCAGAGTTAACTGGAAGAGGCCCAAGACCGTCAGCATGCGGAAGATTCCTGCAGCCATGGCCCAGAGCAGGAACAAGAGATGGGTCTGGGTGGAAGAGAGATTGCGGCTGAGGCCAGAAGACCCAAAGGCCCCACTGGGAATGGGTGGCAGAGAGATCTGTGGATCTGGGAGACAGCCAGAAGAAGGTTGATGACCCCCTCCCAGGTGTCCAGAGCAGCCTTCTCCAAGCCTGCCTTCCTCACCGCTGTCCCGAGAGACACTGCAGTGGCAGCACTGCCTGTGGTAGCTCTGGTATCACCCCTATATAAAGTGTCACCCCTCTGTGACGTGTCACCCCTCTGTGACGTGTCCTCTGCAATGTCACGGGCTCTACAGCCCTAGAGGGACACCCTTCCCCTACAGCCATGCCAAGCTCTCATAGAATCATAGAATCATAGAATCATTTGGGTTGGAAGGGACCTCTGAGATCATCAAGTCCAACCCTTGATCCACTACTGCTCTGGTTACCAGACCATGGCACTGAGTGCCACATCCAGTCTCTTTTTAAATATCTCCAGGGACGGAGAATCCACTACTTCCCTGGGCAGCCCATTCCATTGTCTGATCTCTGTAAAGAATTTCTTCCACATATATAACCTAAACCTCCTCTGGCAGAGCTTAAGTCCATGCCCTCTTGTCTTACTGATGGCTGCTTGGGAGAAGAGCCCAGCCCCCCCCAGCTACAGATAACAGAGTTTTGTATTGTGACATTATGCAGAATGTTTTATGCCTATCACCTAGTAACAGAAGTATAAATTGATAACATATAGTCAGTAATGTTAGCTGATAAAACAAAAACCACTATGAAAACATATTTCAGACAATAAGAACTAAGTTTTATTTGTGTTTTCGGCCCATTCAGAGCATTTTCTAAAGACTACATCCTAAAATGACCATAGCATTTTAAGTGTCTCTTGTTTTTTTGTGTTCTTCAGAGGCAAGTATTCTGGAAACAAAACAGAATTGCACAATTTTCATAGCATGAGCACAAGGAACTGAAGAAGCAGGACTTTAGATCTTGAGAGGGGCAGGACACAGAGGGGTCTGTTCCCTCCCATTTCCTGCCCATACTCTGTGCAGCTCAGGCATCCCGGGAGCCCCTCCTCTCTTTCTCCCGCTGTTCCCTTCCCTGCTCTTCCCCTCTGCTCCTCTGCCCCCAGCTCCCCCCCTGCCCTTCAGAATCCACATCCATTGGCCAGGGGAAGAGCCCTGGAGCCATTTCCTAAATCGGCCCTGCCCTAAGGGGCCCTCAGACACCTATCCCTGCTGCCATCAAGATCGAGGTGTATATATATCTGTATATATTTGGTTTTTTGTTCTTTAGGCCACGTTATTACCTTTACCGTGTTCTAGTAAGTCCGTTTCAAATTTTTGTAATTGACAGCTTTAAGTCTCCAGTCTTTGTGCCCCTTTTATCTTCCCTTTGGAAGGGTGGAGGGGGTAGTGGAGAGTAATTCTGCCCTCTGGTTTTTGGTCCACCCAAACTGCTAAGCTGTGACACCGGTTCACTTTATGAAGTATTCAGATATTTCTTCATGCACAGGTAGTATAAAAGGGTACTAAGTTAGGCTATCATTTGTATTCCACATGAGGCATGGCGAGGTTATCATTAAGGTCCCTTTCTACCCAAAGCATCCTATGAATTTAAGAGATAGAAGTAGGTACCCTCTAAGCATAAGTGCAACCACTGCAAAAATAGATTTGAGGACCAACTTCATCGCCTCGTTACAGAGGGGAGATGGAGCTGGGGGTGACATTCCCCAGTGACGTGTTGCCCAAAGACTCAGAGACACAAGATAGGTTACAACAAGCAAACATACAGGTATATTTACATAGGGGGTAAATCCCTCCTGCATCTCCTGGCAGGAGGAGCAGCACAACTGTGAGCAGGTGCAGAGGAAGCAGGGGCCTGGCTTCTGCTCAGCTTCTCACACGATGGAGGAGGAAGCGTGAGATGCCGGTGGTTCTGGCAGGTGGTTCTCATGGGTGCAGGGGAACTCTCCAGAAGCTCCCCACAGTGCCCAGCTCTGGTGGAAGGGTGCCCAAAGTGTGGTCTCAGGCTGCTCAGGTCTTTGTTGGTGCTGCCCCTCCCGTGGCTGTTTGCAGCCCCATCAGAAAGTGTTTTTGGGAGATGCAGCAGAGGTCCCCACCTGAGGCAGAGACCTAACCCAGTGGCACAGAGGCCTGGCTTGTTCTCCTGGGCATGCTTCCTTCTTTCCTGCTCAGCTCTGCTCTGCTGGGATTCACCTGCTGGCTGCTGCTCCTTGGCCTGCGCAGCCAAGGGATCCCAAAAAGCCCAAAAAGCGTGAGCAGGATTTCTGCAGAAGCCCAAAACCACCAGTGCAGGAAGGCATCATGCACCATGTCTTCCTGGGGGAGCTCTTCCTCCTGCTCCTGGCTCCTCTTCTCCATCTCCTCCAGCAGCCAAGTCATCTCCTGTCTTTGCCGCTCCTCGTGCTGCCGCAGGAGGTCTTGGGTGACCACATCGGGCTTGTCGCCCGCCCTCAGCGTTAACTGAAAGAGGCCCAGGACGGTCAGGATGCGGAAGATTCCTGCAGCCATGGCCCGGAGCAGGAACAAGAGATGGGTCTGGGTGGAAGAGAGATTGCGGCTGAGGCCAGAAGACCCAAAGGTCCCACTGGGAATGGGTGGCAGAGAGGACTGTGGATCTGGGAGACAGCCAGAAGAAGGTTGATGACCCCCTCCCAGATGTCCAGAGCGGCCTTCTCCAAGCCTGCCTTCCTCACCAATGTCCCGAGAGACACTGCAGTGGCAGCACTGCCTGTGGTAGCTCTGGTATCACCCCTATATAAAGTGTCACCCCTCTGTGACGTGTCACCCCTCTGTGACGTGTCCCCTGCAATGTCACGGGCTCTACAGCCCTAGAGGGACACCCTTCCCCTACAGCCATGCCAAGCTCTCATAGAATCATAGAATCATAGAATCATTTGGGTTGGAAGGGACCTCTGAGATCATCAAGTCCAACCCTTGATCCACTACTGCTCTGGTTACCAGACCATGGCACTGAGTGCCACATCCAGTCTCTTTTTAAATATCTCCAGGGATGGAGAATCCACTACTTCCCCGGGCAGCCCATTCCAATGTCTGATCACCCTCCCTGTAAAGAAATTCTTTCTAATATCTAACCTAAACTTCCCCTGGCACAACTTGAGACCATGCCCTCTTCTCTTGCTGATAGTTGCCTGGGAAAAAAGACCAACCCCCCCTCTGGCTCCAGCCTCCTTTCAGGGAGTTGTAGAGAGCGATGAGGTCTCCCCTGAGCCTCCTCTTCTCCAGGCTGAACACCCCCAGCTCCCTCAGCCTCTCCTCACAGGACTTGTGCTGGAGTCCCTTCACCAGCCTGGTTGCCCTCCTTTGGACCTGCTCCAGGACCTCAATCTCCTTCCTGAACTGAGGGACCCAGAACTGGACACAGGACTCGAGCTGTGGTCTCACCAGGGCTGAGTACAGGGGCAGAATCACTTCCCTGGACCTGCTGGCCACGCTGTTCCTGATCCAGTCCAGGATGCCATTGGCCTTCTTGGCCACCTGGGCACACTGCTGGCTCCTGTTCAGCTTCCTGTCAATCCAGACTCCCAGGTCCCTTTCTGCCTGGCTGCTCTCAGCCACTCTGTGCCCAGCCTGGAGCTCCCCATGGGGTTGTTGTGGCCAAAGTGCAGGACCCGGCACTTGGCCGTGTTGAACCTCATCCCGTTGGAATCAGCCCAACTCTCCAGTCTGTCCAGGTCCCTCTGCAGAGCCCTCCTGCCTTCCAGCTGATCCACACTCCCCCTCATCTTAGTGTCATCTGCGAATTTGCTGGTGATGGACTCAATCCCCTCATCTAAATCATCAATGAAGGTATTAAACAGGACTGGGCCCAACAGTGATCCCTGGGGGACACCACTGGTGACCAGCCGCCAACTGGATCAGCACCATTCAGCACCACTCTCTGGGCCCGGCCCTCCAGCCAGTTCCTAACCCAGCACAGAGTGCCCCTGTCCAAGCTGTGGGCTGACAGCTTTTTCAGAAAAATGCTGTGGGAGACGGCGTCACAGGCTTTGCTGAAGTCCAGGCAGACCACATCCACAGCCTTCCCTTCATCCACCAGGCGGGTCACTGATCATAAAAGGAGATCAGGTTGGTCAGACAGGACCTGCCCTTCCTGACCCCGTGCTGGATGGGTCTGATCCCTTGTCCATCCTGCAGGTGCTGTGTGATTGCCCCCAGGATGATCTGCTCCATGACCTTGCCAGGCACTGAGGTCAGGCTGACAGGCCTGGATTTTCCCGGGTCCTCCTTCCAGCCCTTTTTGTGGATTGGTGTGACATTCGCCAACTTCCAATCATCTGGGACCTCCCCAGTGAGCCAGGACTGTTGGTAGATGATAGAGAGAGGCTATGGCATGGTTTGCATCTATACAGCAAGCAATGGAACAACAAGAAAAATACATCTTGAAAATGTATCAGCGCACTTTCAAAATTTACTCTTGCTGTTGGCAGCTAGACTTATCATTGAGCATTAATTGGCTCATTAATTGAATTTGGGAGACAATTTGCAATTTAACATATTTGTATTTTAATATGCGACAGAGAAAAGGGTG
Source organism: Phaethornis superciliosus (assembly GCA_023637945.1). NCBI lineage: Eukaryota > Metazoa > Chordata > Aves > Apodiformes > Trochilidae > Phaethornis > Phaethornis superciliosus. The sequence continues at coordinate 117,333,281 of JAJQWJ010000001.1, forward strand.
GGTATAATGTCTATTACCTAGAATGCTCTGAATACTTTTTATGGTCTCGGAACCTACATGGAAAGCTTTCATTTAGATTGCAATTTAGAAAAAATCCCAAACCTTACACCTTGACTTTTTAGATGCCCAAGAATATTAGCAGTAAACAAGTAATTTGAATAATTTTCCAATATTTACTTTTTAAAAGCATTAAATTAATCAAACAGATAAAATATATAAGAGTTGCAGCAGTAAGTACTGGTCTAGATTATTCACCTGGGTGGAAAATTTTCCAGTATTTTTCCAAGGCAAGACTCAAACTTGATTTCTTCTATGAGCTGAAGAAAAATGGATACATTTTGTTAGAATATGCAAACATAATATGAGAAGAAAACCAAGTAGTTTGGTATCTGTTACCTTTTCACACATACTGTACTTATTTCCATATGTACCAATTGCCACAAGACAGTCAAGTACATATTACTATGATTTGTAACCCTGATATTTTCAGTATTTTCACAGTATGTGCAAATGTAACCTTCTACACAAGGTCTTCCTTGACTTGAGGTCATCTTGAGCAGGTGAGAGTTTACACAAAACCAACCCTTATCACAATATCTATATACTGAGTTCATATCCAGTTCTGAAAGTAGGATAATGTACTCATGGAGTGTGAAACTTGATAGAATATTGTAAAGAAATGGAAGTGTGCTACTCTGAACTGTATCGATTAGGAAAAAACAAACAAACAAACAAAAAACCACAAAACCCCCCAGTATTCATCTGGAGATCAAATATGGACATCAAATCCAGGAAGAATCTCAGCTGTTTTATCTCCCCCTCTCTCTCACTTGTGCTTCTAAATCTGGTCACATTTTAAGAAATATATAAAATTTGGTGTCCTTTTTTTTTACCTAAGGTTATGTCTGTTATTTCTAGTCCCTAAACCTGACATAAATAGCAAGTAAAATAATAGGAACATCTGCACATTTATCTCCACTATTCATTCTGCATTAAATCTCAAAATACAGTCCTTACTAAATCATGTAAACACCACTTTTTTATCATTATTATCAAAAGAGCCAATCTTTTCATATAACTGACAGCAAAAATAAAAGTTATTTAGTCTTCTCTCTCCTGTTAGATCTGTAGAAATAAGACAGCTCTTAAAGAATAATCAAGTTTCTGTCTGACTCATTTGCCAGTAGCAAAATTATTAAACCATGCAAACAATAGCCTAAGATTACTTGTCTGCATTGCAGCCAAGGGCAGCATTTGGAAAGGTTACACACAGAATCATAGAGTAGTGTAAGCACTAAAATTGTCTTTCTTATTATATTGAATAATGTAGAAGGATATAATGAGATTTTAATTTACGAACTTAAATTTGAAATGGGAATATTTAGAAGAAAAATTCTACCTTGTGAGAAAGAAACACGAAGGCAACAGATTCACCAACTCAACTTGATTTTACTCAGATCACAAAAATCAATGGGAATTCAATAGGGAAACTTCTTCTGTGAACAGTAACAGGAAGTAACTGGTGTATCCAGTACAAAGAAACATAAAACACGAATGGGGAGGAAAATAAATAGGGATCTCAAACTAAAGCAAAGCAAAATAAAACCCAGATGCTTGTGGCAAGTAATTCTGAGCCACTTAACACATACCACTTTTTTCTGAGCTCATTTCCTACTACTTATCAGCTGCAACAATGAATATCGATGAAAAATTTGGCAGAAGTGGTAAGATATTAGGAGGAAAGACTTCAGACAAACTCATGTAGGATAAGGAAGCATCTGATGAACCTTATACCCTTTTTACTTATCTAGAAGATTCTGTGAATGTTGGCAAAGTGACAAACAGCTGTGGCCAGAGGTGATACAAAGTTCTTCAAGGTTCAGACATGATAGTAATTGAGTGTCTTGTAGTTGATCCTTTTCAGAGGTGTAACTTTTGCCCAAGTCTCCAGTGTAAACTCTCAAAGCTTCACTTCCCCATGGGGAAAATGGGAGAAGACAGCTATATTTCTCCAGCTTTGTCTGGGTTGTGTTTTAGAGGTCATATACTAGCTTTTGCACAAGGCCAGACAGAAGGGTAAGCAATAGTTTTACCTAATAACAGTCATAATCCCTTCTGTTACTCTGGACTGAAAACGTGTTCTCTCTCTCAGACAATTACCTGATGTAGATTAGGTCTTCAGACAGAGTGTCAGGGCATTCATTGGATATATGTATTTTTTTGCCTGCTCTTTCCTTTCTTACCTTGTCGGTAAATGGTTTCTTTCTCTCTCACTTTAGTCTGGGGTGCAGCTGGCAAGTGACAGAAAAATACAATGTTTTCCATCTCTTACCTTTCTAAATAGGTACATTTAGAGGACTAAACTGTCACCTTCAGACTGAGAATTCAATCTGATGTTACTATGCATTTATGTAGTGCTTAGTCCCAGGAGACAGATCTCAATAAGCTCTCTAAAGTGTCTTGTATAATGAATAAGAAATCAAGATTATAATTGTCAAGGGATTCTTATCTATTAGAAAACCATGTTCCTGAATACTGATTTAGTTTATCAGATTACTTGAATTTCCTATTTCTGCAAAATTGTTTCTTGTTTGGTTTTCTTTTGCTTTTTGTATTTCTCCTCAAAACATAACACTGAAATATAACTCAAAACTTTAAAAAAGGTTTTATTTATATCTCTTTAGTCATGGGCTATTGGGAGATTGGAGAAAATGACAAAACATTTTGTCTGAGTCATGTCTCAGAATCATACCCCATTTTCCTTTGATCCTCCTTTCTTAAAGGCTTTAGTTTCAGAGTGAGAGGAGGAAACAGAAAAACAATCAAAATTTCAAAAGCTGTTGTCAAACGTGATACTCATCACTCTCTGGTCACCATCTGTAAAAATACAGCAAGTGAACAGTAAAAGACAAAGCATGCTGATTGGACTGGTTTCCCATTACTGACAAGACTATTGTTGATATATGGGCTTCTTTAGAAGTTTATGCAGATAAAAAAAAAAAATAAAAAAAAAATAAAGGAAACACAAACCATACATCTAGATATCATTTCCATTTTAAAGACACGTATTACTACATTTTAGGTTCACGTATCACCTACACAAAATTTTTATACATATTCTAAACCTTCTATCCAGGGCTCTTTCCTGACCACTAGCTCTTCTTTCCTTGTAAATCCACGCACCAACCCAAAAGCAGTACAAAATATGACACAAAATAAAACTAAATGCAAAGTTAGCATATGTACTTCCTAGGATCAAGTGAAAATTTAATTTTATTCTAATAGTTGGAAAATAAATAGAAACATGTAAATATATCCTATTTTATAATTAGTAAATTATTATCATATAATTACACTGAGTTGATAGTGAGCCATACAGGCAGGTGACTTTAAAAGTGTATAGAAATATGGCAAAAAATACCCTCATGAAAGATCACAGTCAAAATGCCAAATAGTCCTTATGTGTCAGCAGAGAACTTCCATCAAAAAAAAAGACTTCCAATAAAAGAAAAAAAAAAAAAAGATGGATTTACAGTGAATCAATGAGACATATATAATAATTTTTTTAGTACTACGTTCCTTTGTGCCACTTAAACACTGTATGCTCCAGGAAAAGGTTCCCTATTCATTGAAATTACTGAAAATTAATGCAAAAGACAATTTGTCAGGAAAAAACTAAACAAAAAGAGCTTCCCATATGAAATAGTAAAACACATATTTACTTTCACAGCATGGAATGAGGAAGATAATTTTGAATGAATTTGAATGAACTAAATCTTTCATCCCAAAGCTAGAGAAATCTAAAATAGATGTAACTACATGGCTGCATATGGTAGGATCATTTCTTTTAATTCTAATGATTATAGGTCTTTGTTTGACATTTCTCAGTGGGTATAACCACAGTTGCCTTAAAAAAAACCAAACATAATTAGAGTAGTACAGATCACCTAGTACAGATTGCCTGAGCCCCCATTATTCAAAATACCCTGATAAGCAGCTTATTTAGGAGCTCTGAGAAAAGATGTCTGGACCTAGGAGCAAGATTGATGGAAGAATTACGAAGAAGAGGACAGTGGGGGAAGATTCAAATGGAATAACTTTTTCCTATTACCTAGTCTTATATCATATGTGAAGAAGAGCCAAAACCTAATTAAAATTAATACTTATATGCATGTGCACGCATGTCCTTTCTTATGCACAAAAATATTTGTTTACGCACAGAAAAAGATAAAAGTACATACACATAACCATAAATTTGTATATATATGCATAAAAAAAAAACCAAAAACCAGAGAATGGTACAAAAGGAATTTTTACACTACTACTACACTACTACTATTTTTTGGGAGAAAAATATGTTTCCCTAATTTAGAGTGAACGTGAAATTTGAGTGGTTATCCAGAACCCATGAAATTCCAAACAGCATACTACAATGTCCTGAATAAATTATAGAAAGGAAACAGAGAGACATTTTGGGTCTGAAGTATATATTTTGTTTGTCCATATCAACCGCCTCATCTTCGTCTGGCTGTACCATAAAGGATGTGTTGACAATCAAATACTGATACGTTTCCTCTTTTGCAGCCACCACTAAAATTACAGAGGTTACAAAACTGACAAGCATTGTCTTTTAAGGAACTTCCAATTACTGGTAGGTCCAACAGATGCACAACTGCTGAAAAAAACCTAGAAGACTAAATTACATGTGTGTCAGAATAAATCATTAATTTTTCAGCTATTTTTTCTGTGAACCACTTTTTCTGCTTTGACACAGTTAATTTTTAAAAAATGATGACATATCAAAATGTGAAGAAAAAAACATGATTTTTTTTTTTTTTAATTTAAAAAGGTACTCATTAGAAGGAAAAATGACAAGCTGTGCAATAAAATGCTGTTCTAACAAAATATCAGACTGATTAAAAATACCAGAGGAACAGAACATTGTTTCATAAGGCCCTCTTTTCCATGTGGTTTGTTAGTGTGGGAGAAAATCCTTGTAATTCTTTGCACTGCTCCCACACATACACCTACACATATCATCACTTGACTTTCAAACTAACAATAGAAGTGTTAGTAGAGCTATCACCATCTGCAGAATGAACTGTGCATTTTTAAGGCTGCAACAGTCTCAGACATTATCAGCAGCAGTCATCTAGATGGAAAATAATACCCTCTTTCACAGAAAGAATCATGTAGGGGTCAGTTAATATGTTTCTCCATTAAATCATAAGTCCCTCCACATTAATAAATTAATGAGATTTAATTTTTTTTCAATTTCTGTGGTTTAACAGGGAAAAAGACTATCCACCTAGAACTCATAGAAGCAATGAAATAAACCACTGCAGAGCTCTCTGTACTCACAAAAGTAAACTGTTTTCCTCTGTATTTTAATGGCCTTGGAGAAAACCTTGCAATGATCCACCAGTAATTATTGCAAATAAAGCTGTACAGGGACTGCAGCTTCAGTTCAGTAAAGGATTCCGGTATTTGTTAACTATTTTTCCCTAATTAGGAATTCTGACCAATCTACTGCCTGCTGTCCACAAAAAATGAAGCCTGTGATATTCATACTTTTCTCTAAATGTCTGTGTTCTATGGTTAATTTGAAGAGTAAATTAAGACTTCTCATGCTTGAGTTCTCTAACTGTATGTAAAATTCTTATTGCAGAAGGACAAAAGCTTTAAAGTTCAGATTTCAAGACTACTGATGTGGTAACGTAGGCTGCTTTTTTCCTTGCTGTATTGAAACCATCAAGAAATCCTCAGAGGAAATAAATATTGTCAAAATATTGAAGTCATGAAGGAAAGGAATGCTCAGAAGTTCAGGAGGATGACTACACAGGAAAAATACTAAGAAACAGGGCACAGAATAACAGAGCTGGAAACATAAACTCAGTTCCAGAATGCTAAAGGTGCCCAAAAGAACAGCATCAGGATTGAAGACAGAATGACTGAATCTTAAAACAGATAGGAGGGACAGGCTTGGATCTAGATGATCTGGTATGTGTTCTACCTTCTTCCTCTGCCAACTACTGCTTGTGTCACTCAAGGTAGATAATTTGGGGATGGACAAACTTGAAAAATATCACTACAGCTTCTTTTCATTGACCGGTGATATCAGTCTGTTTAAGATATTTCTGGAAGAAAAAGAAATCTGAGACAGTGGTTTTTAATAGTAATGGGTAAAAGATTAGTTCAGAATCCTCAATATGGATCAGCAGTAAATCTGAGAAAAACCTGAAGAGTTTCACACATACATCATTCAACTTCAAGATTAATCTTCAGGGATACCACAGATTTTTCCTAATAGTTTTGCTTTTGCCTAGCATGGAATATAAGGGTTTTCTGGGGCAGGGAATGTATCCAATTAGGGACATTGGTAAACGAATGTTATCCTACTTATTTACATATAAAAGTGGTGCAAATATCTGAGCTTATCCTGTCTGGATCCAAACTGGATTTGATTTGAAAATTTTGCAGCAAAAAATAGCAATGCATAATTATTTGGGCAGTGAACACTAGCACAGGCATATGATTTCTGGCCTAGAACAATAGATGCCTATCTGCTACTGGAACCATAGCACAAAGCGTTCCCATGTACTTCATTTGTAGACTAGCAGTGCAGGATGATGGATGTGCCTGTCAGGACTACTTGAATTTAACTGAATGAATAAAAAGATTGAAATCCTCCAATTTCTAATCACGCTTCACCAAACATCTTTGAGGATGTGTGTGTTATAATTTGTCAAATCAGTTCTTCCATACAAACTCAAAAGCAAAACTTTTGTGTCTGGAGAGTATAATGGTGAAAAAATACGGAGTTCAGGACTTCCTCAGCTTAGAGACAGGTGAGAAAGCATTTTCAAGAAATTCAGTTTGACCTCTGCCCATTTATTCTCCCTTTCCCTTCCCTTCCCTTCCCTTCCCTTCCCTTCCCTTCCCTTCCCTTCCCTTCCCTTCCCTTCCCTTCCCTTCCCTTCCCTTCCCTTCCCTTCCCTTCCCTTCCCTTCCCTTCCCTTCCCTTCCCTTCCCTTCCCTTCCCTTCCCTTCCCTATTTCTTGCATACTTGCTTTTCTGTGTCATTTGTACCAAAGAATGAAAACACTAAGTCCTTAAGCATTCCTTACCAAGAACACAAAATCTGTAATATACGTGAAGCACTTAGAGAGATGCATGTATAGAAACATACACTGCCTTGAAAGATCTTTTTTCACAAATGGCATTGCTTTAAAAAAGTATGTTTCATTTGGCTGCTTACAGTGTGGTGAATTTGATAAAGTAGGCGTACAAGTGATATCAGGGTTCTCTTGGGTTCAGCAGTCTGATATTCCTCTTTCTGTTGACCTCCCTCTTCACTGTAACACCATCTTTCCTTTAGATCCATTATCGTTTAGGTTTCCAGAAGAAGTCAGCCAATTGATAAGTGAGTAATTATGATATTTTAATACATACATAAATACATACCTACATATATGGGCATATTTTATAAAATTCAAGTGTGAAATCATCTTAAAGTTAAATAGCTGTAACACACAACCCCCTCTGTATTTCTCATTTCTACTCATTCTCAGTTCTATTTACACCAACTTTTGTCATGAGTAAATAAATTTCTTCTTTTCAGGCCTAGGACTGGTTTTATCCACCAAGTAAAAGAATTTTGAAAGAAAAAAGTTTTTTATTTTTTGTGTGAAATTAATTGAATTCAGACAAACTAAAATATTTCTTTTAAAGGCATTTAAGATGTCTAATGTCCCCATCTTTTTTTGAAGAACGGAAAAAGATTTTTAGTCAAAAATGAGAATGCTAAAAGGCTTATTAAATGATAGCTATGTGCACTCTCACCTGAAATCATCGTGGGTTTATTTCTTCATTTTACTATGTTCTTTTTATGTTGCAATACCTCCCCTATCTTTGGTGTATCTGAACTGAAAATTTTTTCAGTTTCCTCAATGAACCAAAAAAAAAAAATGTTTGCTGTTGTTCTTTTAGTATCTTATGAAAGTATTTGGGCTACTATGTAAAAATAAAAGAACCTGTTTAATTTGAAACATTTTGCCTATGTCGTAAAAGCAAACAGGTCATTTTTTCCTTATAAATATGGAAGATTTGGACTGTTGACTATGGGTATTCCATGGTTTGTGTGTTCCAGAACCTCAGCTCAGTACCCAGAGGAAGGTGGTGTAATGTAGTTACCAGTTTCTTGTTATATGTATGTGACTGAAAGTTAGGAAGGGGAGCAATAAATCTCATGTTGAACAGGCCTTAAGGAAAACATGTTCTGAGGAGTTATATTGGCAGGTTGAGTGGAGAAAGATGCTGACATGCCATGTTTGGCAAGATTCACATTACAAGGGTTTGAGATATTGTACCTTGTCTTACCTTATTCTTTTATATCTCCAACATTGATTGTCCCAGTAATATTTTTACTGTCAGCTTGACTTTCTCTTGGTGTCTTGGAGCAATATTCCATCAAGGGACCTCAGCTTCTGTCACTACAAAGACAGACACACAGGTTACCATCATCTCTGAGCTGCCAGTGGTAAATTACTTCCTGAGACCCCTATTTGCCGTACTTATAGGTGAGGTCTGGCTGTTGTTACTACAATCACTGTTTTAAAAGGATTTTTCTATTGATAATCTTTTAGAATAGGGCTCAACAAATACTCTTCCTACAACCATTCTCTGCCTCGTAGTCTCAGCAGCAGCACTCTTCACCTGTGAGGTTGCTTTAACTTTTTCTATGATATGATTGACTTTTGCTAGCTGAATACTGTGCAATAAGCCACCACCTTCTCCCTGCAGGTCAGTAGCTTCAAGAAGAAGTTGGAACTAAACAAATGGGGCTGTTGTTATGAACAGAAAGATGAATTTTTCATTAAGGAGAACCTTGGAAGACCTATATTCAATAACAAAATAATTTACAACTATCATAATTGGATTAAACTTTGTGTCAGTAGCATTATTCCTCAATCAGAATAATGAAAATATACTAGGTTAAGATGTGTCAGTTTCTATTTAAATCCTTACCCTTGTTTAAGTCATAAAAATATCTTAAAAATTAACATTAACATTTCTGTATGTGTAGGTTATGCTTTTGCTACAGCAAATGGAAAGTACCGAAGTAAGAGATTTGTTCGCATGATAAAAACATTCACTAATACTTGCTAATATAAATATTTCAGTATTAAAGTATTAAAATTTTTTTCTTGTGCTGAAGTAAACATCTGGTGAGAACAAATTTTAACTAAAAGTTTATTGGTGTATATATATATAAAATTGTAGCCTTAAATAATTTGAAGAACAAATATCAGACCATGTTATTTGTTAGATATTTGTCACTTGCCAAACAAGAGTTTAGATTGCTGAAACATAGATTGGAAGTTTACTGAAGAAATAAAAAAATATCTAAATATAAATCAACATTATTAATTCATTTGAATTAAACTTTCCTGTGAAAATTAACTATTTAGACTGTAAAGTTAAGTACTGCCATGTATTAAAACATGAAAGAAAATTCATATTCCTTACTGAAAATAAAAGGTCATTGACTATGACAGGTGTGAAATATTGTTCATTTGATCATTGTACCCACAATCAGATACTTTTAATTTGCTTAACAGTGAACGACACACTGTGAACTGTTTTAAATAATTTACTATCTATAGAGTGTAATGAATTAGTATACAAAAATGAGCTCTGGATCCATGCAGTAAATAAATTGTGGTTTGTTTTGTTTTGTTTTTCTAAATTGCTTCTGACATATTTAATGGCATAAATACCACTGAAAACTTAAGTATCATCCTAGTCAACATCATTCTGCAGACAACAATCTGCAGACATAGTCGTGCAGAAAATCTGTGGATCTTCAGGTAATCTGAGGAGGAAGGGATTATCTGGGTTTCATCTCTGTCTTTCATCTCCACATGTGGAAAGATAAATTTAGGTATCATTAATGTAGGTGTCTGCAAGTGGGTACAGTCTTTATGCCTCTGTTATAATTAGTGAAGAGGTCTTCAATTTATCTGAAGATGCCCTTGGTGACTAGCTATTCAGGAATTCACTGGTAGGTAGCTGAATATTTTTTCTGGAATCCAGTGACAAATATGATTAGATCTCCCCTGGGAGTAAGGAGAAGCTAAATATGCAGGAGCACGTATTATGACTTCCATATAGACATCTAAATTCAGGGTGCAAAATCCTGGTAGAATTGACCAGTGACTGGTAAACTAGGAGAAAATTATTGTACTACCATCAGCCCCAGCTATTAAAAACCAACAAACAAACCAGCTAACCAACCAAGAAACTTCTTATCAAATATATAATGACTCTTTATGTCAATAAAATGGAAATGGTTCCAGTGCCAGAGTAAGTATTCTGGGTATACATTCATTATCTTTCACTACTCTTCGACCTACTGTCCAAGACAGTGTAGCCATGAGTTCATTGTTTTCTCATCTTCAAATTACATATTGAAAATGGACAGTTTTAAACAAAGCCATTGTTATCTAAAACAGAATGCTGAACAAGCTGAACCCAAAAACAGTCATATGGCCACTTCTCATTCTGTTTGAAAAATGCAACATGACAGTCATACAAGATGTCGACTTGCATAATGTGAAGTGGGTTTAAAGAGAAATATCAAGATTTAGAGATGAAATGACTACTGAATTATTTCAACATCACTGAATACTCTATGTCCTTTGTAACTGACTAGGCACTGTATTTGTAGAATAAATGGCACTTATTGTATAAATCCTCATCAGGAAAGGGTGGTTATTCTACTAGTTAAATTAATTTTTTTTTTTCAGTGTTTGCTCAGATTTTATTAATAAAACTTTTAGGGAACTGAAGAAACAGAGATCTCCTGTTTTCCTAGGATTTTCATAAAAATGTTCCCTTGTATTTCTTTATTTTATTTAACTTCATTTACTTGCACTTAATTTTATTTTTATTTATTTATTTTAATGATAAAGTTCAATTACTTGTCAGTCTATTTACAATTTCACATACTGAGCTACAGGAGGAACTGCTGTCAGCAGCGCTTGCTTTTAGTGTGGCATATTTAAACAGACTTGTTTTTCATTCCTTGTCTGACTGAATATGAATCTCAGTCACTTAGAGAACACATAATCTTGTGTGCAAGTTGTTTCTTTATTGGAAGACAGCTATAAACCTATGCACACTAGACCTTAATTTTCAAATACTGATTTGTTTGTTTGTTTTTTTTTTTATCCATGGTCAAGCTAAAATAAGTAAGAGCAACAAGAAAAAGGCTTCAACAAAACCATACTGTCTACCACCTGATTATTTTGTTCCTAAGCTTCTTAAGAACACATAAACAAAATGAATTTATTTACTGGCTCTATATTAAACGATGTTGATTCTTCATCTCCTCATGGTTTTACATTGTTCTCTAAACTGCCAGAGATATCAAATTACAAAATATACCCACAAGATTTAGTGACTGCACACTGGGAGAAAAAAAATAAAGGTCATTATTTGTATTAGGTAACCAGATATACAGAAAGTACTACTGTTTTCTACAAAATAATTTAATCTAATGAAGTTGCTAGTGGAAATTATCACAGTATTGGAAAAGCCTCTATTATACTATTAAACTGTTGTTACTGTAATCCTGATGATTTTGTTTTGCTCCCATAACACTTTGCTATAGAAAAGGAAATGTGACTGATTCAACGACATTAGTAATTTGGAAAGCAGGGGTAAGAAGTAAGGAAGATTAATCAATTAGGAAAAATGGCTTTGCTTTTTAAAGTTTTGAATATTGGAAAACACTCGTGAATGTTTCTCATTTTTTCAAATCAGGTTTACAAATAATATGTGTGAGCTACGTTTGATTTAAAAAAAAAACACTTGCAATTTCATAGAGTGTATGTAAAGTAGCATGTGAAAATACACAAATAGAACTGTTTTAAGAATTTAAACATGCATATTTACACTAGAAACGTAATAGTTGTGAAGAGCTCAAGAATTCTAAGCGATAAATTTCTGCACAATTAGTTTGCCATCATTAATAAGACCCATGCCAATGTCTATTTTATTCTGATTAATAAATAAATAAAGCTGTTCTGAAATTTGTGTGCTAGTAAAAGTGACTAAACTAATAAGTCAGTTTTTAATATGATTTTTTTTTTAATTAAATGATGAATGAGAGGAAGACACTGGGAAATTCCACTGTTCTATTTATTTGAGATTTCGTATGCTTGTCTTGAAGTAAGCAATACGTTTCTGTTTTCTAAAACTGAATATTGGTGAAACAAAACTTTCAGAAAACATTTTTGAGCACTTGAAAATTGAGATATTCAAACTCTTATTGAAAATTAGCTTGATAACTTTCCACCAATATTTTTGCCAATATGCACATACCTAGTTTCCCAAGATCCAGTGACAAAACAGGGAAAGAAATGCAACATAACAAACACTTCTTTCCTTCCTTCAATTACCTGCATCTGTATATAGATCTGCATTTAGAAGAGAAAATGTGAGTGGGTGTTAAGGCTTGCAGACAGTGGGGTGTGGATCGATGCAGAGTGGCTGGAAATGGCTGGCAACTATTATACATCACCCTTCAGTCTAGACTGGAACAATTTTATTTTTTCTCCAAACTTAGTGTCTAAACGGTATAATATACCCTTTGTTGTATAATTACATTAATAAGGGAATGTAGCATATCTGAAGACACAGAGACTGTGTAAACAGCAGGAATGACCTTAAAGACAACAGTCAAATGACTGCATATCTCTTAATGTAATCTTCTCTGCTAGGGTTACCTGGACACAGACTTTTATAAGACTCTTTTGGGAGATGCAATTCTGTTCTTCTGTTCTTCTTAATGCCTAAAATTAACTTAATTGAATTGAGGGGTTTTGTTTCCTCCTCTGCCAAGGGGACTTCAAATACATTGGCTTCTTCTTACAAGACCTGCAAACATTAAATCATTTTCAGAAAGAACACCAAAGCTGATGTATAATGGCTCTGAATTATTGTTCTGTTTAAAATTATAATTAAATATTTAAGCATACACAAACCAAATTCAAGCAGTCAATGGACTTAGTAAGCATTGTAACTGTGTCATGTGGCTTTTCTGAAATTCCTATAGTAAAAGTCCTATAAAAAGTAAAGTCCTATAGTAAAGTCCTATAGTAAACCCTATTTTGAAAGAGCAATAAAATGCAATATGTTCAGTATTCAGCCTCCAGTTCAACACACAGATGAACTGAGACACTACCTCATCAGTTAGGTTAGAGATGTTTTATGCACACCTCCATTCTCTGCATAGCAGGCAGAGCTGGAAGTACCCAGTCAGTCCTACATACTGTTGACTGTGCTTTATAAGAGGAAAAAAAATGAGAGAGCACAAGAGTACTTTTTAATATATCTCAACTGTATGTCAGCATAAAATGCAAAGGAATAAAAAAACACAGTGCAATGAAATTTTAAGCCAGGAGTAAAGGGGAATGATGTATTCTCTCAAGAGATACTTCTGATGAATTAGCTAACTTCTGACTGACACCAATCCATGAAACATACTGTTGGTACAATAATTTTTATTAGAAAGCAATACAGCAATGTGGAAATAAAACTTCTGTTCTTCTCTTTTTGCAGGTGAGATACAAGGACAAGGCAAAAGCAAGGTTCCCAATAGCAAATTTTTTAAAAAAACAAAAATTCCATATGATGATCTTATTCTGTCTTCTTTTTGTTCTGCTACTGGTCCTTCTCTGACATTTGCAGATGAAACCTCCATCTCATCCCATCCTTGAGTCAACTTATAAATTAACAGTTATAAAGTAAGAAACTCATGTTTAATTCAACACAAATTTTACTGAATTTTATTTAAATAAGGCTGCAGACATGCAGGATATATGCAAAACAATTTTCATGAGTACTCACACCTGTTGGTAAAATGGCTGAAAGATACTGGGGCATTTGGCACTGTGAGATTTACTGATACAAGGTAATTCACTCTGTCCCAGTTTTTGGTTGCATATTAGTATGAAAGAGATTCCTAATTGCCCCTCAAAGTCTCAATCTGGAAATGTTTGAGTCTTCTGATGGACACATGTCCCATTTATATAATTTAATTATTAACCTCTCAAGTTTATGTATTCTTTATAATAGACATAAATAATGCTATTTTAATAGCATAGCTCAAAGTATCCTAGACATAAGTTTTGAAACAGAATTTTATGGGAGAATAGCTCCTTAAGGTAAATTGGTATAATTCCAGCTGACACAGGTTATTCTCGATCTCCCTTCTTAAAGATATAACTTTATGTTTTCTTGCAACCATCTTTTGAGATATGGGATATCTCAAACTTTGACTGTTTTAATACAGACTTTGACTGATAAATAATACAAGATTAAAAGAAATAGCTAATGCAAAAAACAAATACTTGGACCACAAAACTCTATGTATTTTGAAGAACTGCCTTCCTAGGAGAGAATTAGGAAGCAGTTCAATTGCTCTTCTTTGTTTTCACTAAGCAGGTTTGGTGGATCAGCTGTCATTTTCAGAAATCCAATTCACGTCTCTACTGCTTTTCATTCCTGAGTTTGTGGGAGACAAAGTCACCTTTACATTTTCCCTTGAATATTTGAATGGGCAGTGAGTGTGACTCTCCCCTTACTAAAGAGATGTAATTCTCCACAGGTGGTAGCAGAAAAGAAGAGCAGATTGCTACTTGAGATCATTTACTTACATCAACTGAGGTACAACTCGGGGCCAAGTTAGTAACTTTTTTTCAATTACTGCTCCTGCTGCTGATTCAAAGAAACAACTGGTATTTCTTCCAGTTACACTTTTTTTCTTTGTTCATTGTGAGAGAACACTTGGTACTTTGGCACTTTTCCACTCATCCATCCCAAAATTTATAAAAGTAGCTTTTTGTTTGCCTGTTTGTTTTTCCCAATAGTAGAAAATGAAACACCACTGGATGTTTCTGTATAAAGAACATGAAACATAAAAATTTATTGGGGTTTTGGTTTTGTTTGGGTTTGGGTTTGTTTTCTTTCTTATAGGGTTGTTTTGTTTTTTAGAAGAAAAGCAGAAGACAAAACTTTAGGGAAAAATGTTTGAGGTAAATAAAATAAATTGGAATGATGCAGAACAACATTGCAAGAAGGGAAGAGAAATACCCAGAGGAATGATGAAATAACAGGAAGTCCATCGAGGTTTGTTTAACTAACCAACACAAATGCACATGATTATATGCCAAATTTCATACAGCTATAGGCTCTGGTTTTCATCCTTTTTATGCAAAGGATGGCTTACTTTAGAAAAAAGAATAAAAAAACATGGCAGTCCAAAACAATTAATGATCTAATCCTATGTCACTCATAGTTCAAAAAGCATTACTAAATAAATTATATGTTTATCTGGCCAGAACTGGCCAGAGGATGAAAATTTTGTTTTCTTTCTGTTTCAAGAAAGTGTTGCTTTGCTGCTATTTTTTTTTTTTTTTGCCTTTGAACACCCTCCCCTCCCCCCAACATTTAAATGTTTTCATAAAATGGAAAAGATTTGAAGTGTATGCCTTCAGACTGAAAA
Organism: Phaethornis superciliosus; assembly: GCA_023637945.1. Classification (NCBI taxonomy): domain Eukaryota; kingdom Metazoa; phylum Chordata; class Aves; order Apodiformes; family Trochilidae; genus Phaethornis; species Phaethornis superciliosus. Next base: position 117,348,852 of record JAJQWJ010000001.1, read on the forward strand.
AAGTCCACTGTTTTCACTCAGATCTCTCTGGAAAAGTGACACAGGCATTTTGCTTTGGGCCTCAGACACTTTCTATCTAAAAACTTGCTTAATATCATTGAAAGCTCAATATTTTAGTCTCAGCCTATCTTGATGAAAAGGCATTTAATAAAAAAATTTCTTATCTATGCTAGTAATTAGCTTCTCTTCTACTGAGAAGAAAACCTCATTCTCTGAGAGGTGAGGCAACCTGAGGATGGTTTATTCATGTTTCCCTCAAGTCAGACAAACACAAAAAGGATTGTAACTGGATTAAATGCAGCCTCAGAAAATTCCCAGATTACTGCAAGGTGAAAGGGGGGTCTAACTCTCTTTACAGTCATCTTTCTGTAAAATACTTCAAAGTCTGCAATTTCTGTATGAATTGGGTGCCATTATAGCAAACTACAGATCTACTTATTTATGATAACAAAATTTTTACATTGTTATGGATAACAAACTGTTGCAGGTGTCAGTCTACAAAAAAAGTAAAAACTGTTACTTTTACAATTTAAGAAGGGTGAATTTAGCACTAGAAGATATATTATCCAGGCTTTGTCTGAGATGTTGTGAATGATTTACACAAAAGGACTGAATAGTTTGTGCTCAGTGGTAAAATGAACTTAGCACTAGTGGTTTTAAAAATAAAGAAATGCCATTTTTTTGGCACTGACTAGTGGCTTCAGATAGATTTTCATAAAAACAGGGAGAAAATAATTGTACTTATGGAGGTGTCAGAATGGTAATTCAGAAAAAAAATCAACCAAACAGAAACCAAACAAAACCAACCAAAAGAAATGCCCATATAAACAATCAGAACAGAACATTTCAGGAATTTTGCTAGTGTAAAAGCATGTTTTATTTACAGCTAGAGGAAAGAGACTAATTTCTTTCATCAATATCAACACTCTTCTTGTATTTTTTTTTTCTAGGAAACATTGCTGCTTAAAGGTGATTACAGAGCTGGAGACAGCATGGGGAATGATTTTTTAAAGTTGCTCTTATTATTCAAAGATACAAATTTCTAATAAAGGCAAAGAAAATATGTGACTAGCATTATGCCACTGTATTACCAGCACATGGCAACAACTAACACTTATGTGTAACTACATATGTTCTTTAAAAAGTTATGGTTGTTATTCCCTTGAAGTTAGGCTGGTGGTGTGGTTTAACCCCACCTGGCACCTAAGCACTGCACAGCTGCACTCCCTGCTCCCAAAGAGAATTAGGAAGAAAAAAAAAAAATAAGTAAAACTCATGGGTTGAGATAAAGATAGTTTAGTCGGTCTGAAAAGGAAAAGGCAATAATTATAAAGAAAATAATAAAAGATGATACAAAACAAGTGATGCAGTTTCTCACCACCTGCTAACAGATGCTCAGCCCATCCCCAAACAGCAATCACCACCATGCTGCCAACTCACTCCAGTTTATATGCTGAGTTTCTATGTAAAACATCATATGGTATGGAACACCTTTTTGGCCAGTTTGTGTCACCCATCCTGGCTTTGCCCTCTCCCAACTTCTTATGCACCTCCAGCCTTCTCTCTGGCAAGACATGAGAAGCAGAAGAGTGCTTGACTTGGTGCTTAGCAACAACTACATCAGTGTGTTGTCAACATTCTTCTCATATTAAATCCAAAACACAGCACTACACCAGCTATTAAGAAGAAAATTAACTCTATCCCAGCTGGACCCCTGTCAGCTGGTTCATTAAGAATTTGCTTGCCTGTTTTACTTCTGACCTGTCAATGAAGGAAATTAATGCCAACCAATATGACTGTAGTTGCGAAACAAAAAAATTTGTGCTAATAACTTGACATCCATGTCATTAGAGTTTTAAAGGCTTTTTACTACTGCTTTCTCCAGCCTGGTTTTGATATATATGAGTGGAATTGCTTTAGTTATGCTTCTGGAGAACCTCTGATTTACTTGGATCTAAAGAAAATCTAGATAGTGCACTCTGAGATATGTGCTAAAATATGATGAATGGAAAAAACAAGCAGTTTTCTTCAAATAGGACACTTGGTACAAGATAAAACACTTAATATATATGAAGATAAAATACTAATATAGATTCACCAACATTAATGTTTTCAGTGTTTTCATCTTTTATTAAAAACCTTTAGTTTCAGAAATCTTGACTAAATTTGTAGCAATGGCTTTCTAAAATATCACCCATAAACCAAATCAATTTGTTGTAGTCATAGCCACATGGAAGTTGCAAATATGCCACTCTCAGTCTTCCTCCAGGGTAGAATCGACACATAAAGGAATTAAATTTGTAATAATCCCAAACTAGGGAATATCACATAATAAGCCATCTCATGGTCCCTCTCACCTTCAGCCATTATGGAATTTGCACTCTAATTAAATAAGTATTCACAACTGAAACTGAATCCCAAAGTTTGTTTATCCCTTACTCAAGCAACAGTAAAAGGCAAAGGATCAGAAAAAATGTTTCTGTTTTCATGATAGTTCTTTTCAGTTGCTACAGTTTTACTGTCACTGACAGTAACAATGCCCCTTGGATTTCTGTGGGCTAATAAGGATGAATCATAACAACAGGAGTTTAATAATTAAAAGAATATTATTTAAACAAATGCTAGTACTCTGCAAGATTTGTGTATGAATAATATAATACCTTTTGGTACCTTATGGATGCAGGATAATTATCAGATAGATCTTGTGAGAAAATATGTTTCACATCATTCTCTATGACTATTAGGGGAAAAATTCTTCAGAAAAGAAAACCACTCTGCCATCCTGAGCACTCATTCCCTGGAACTCTGTGCACTCATTCTTGCTTGGGGAAGAAGTGCATGAAGCTGATTTTAGAAATGTTTCACTTAACACAGTTGGTTTGCCAAAGATGAAATGCTCACAAAACCAGGCCTGCATGATGCTTCTTATGGACTTTTCATTACTGGAATAGGATATCTGGTCAAACCTGTAATGAATGAACAGGAATTCCAAGGCAGATGATAGCTCAGAAAGGGTCAGAGCACTCCATGATGAGAGCTTAATTCAAGTCCTTGCTTTTTCTAATAAGGAGGATTGACTTATCTTCACTTATTGTGATGTCATCTTCCTACTGTTCTTCATTGACTTTACATTGCCCCAGCCTCAGGGGCTTTTAGGTGAACTCGATATATCAGTCAATATTCCAGCATCTTTCATGACTTGATAATTCAAAACCCTCAGTTTTGAATTATTGATACTCTCTTGGCCACCTGCTTCCCCGATTTCATCTCATAACAAAATCACTGTAAATAGTCTTTCTTTTTGGAGACGTGCTACCACTTGCAGGCATAAATGTTCCTCACAAAATCTCAGCTACTCTGAGGTGCAGACCTTTAAAAGTGGAAGTTTTCCCTCATCCTATGTCTGCCAGTGATCCAGACAGCTTTTTTCTCCCTAAAGCAAAAGCACATATTTTTCAGTCTGTGGCTACAATCCTGGCCTAGTTTTCCAGTGATCAGATTTTGTTTAGAAGAGCATCACTTTGCGTTGAGGTTAATGGTCACATTTGTTATTGTGAGAACACATATGAGAGGAGTAGCTAACAAATATTGGCATTAGTCTTTCCTCAAAATTTGAAGCTTTAAGCTACCATTCCCCCTATTATTGGACAAAGGGTAAAACCATAATAATTGTTCAAGTACTCTGTTTTTACCGAGATCCACTTCTAGACATTTTACTTGTGTTGTGCTGCATATACTGTTCAAATACTGTTCAATTCTTGTTTACGCAGAATTTTGTTGCAGGGAATGGGGAGGAGGTGTGTAGAAAACAAGCAGTAGATACATTTGGAAGAAGTTAATATAGCAACAAAAAGAACAAATTTTCAAGTTTTATATGCAGAAGATTGAAGATCCATTAAACAAGCAATCAGCCTCCTCTCTCTGAATACCAGGAAGAAATATGCTGAATGAGTCACACTATTTTGCACAATGAGATAATACAACCTGTTAGAATAGAGTTTAATTTTTTTATTTTTAATATTACATTTCAATATGAAAAAAAAATCAATCCATGAATTCTGAAGTTTAGAAAGCAAATCTGTGTCTATATTTTCAAATAACAGGTTGTGTACTATGTGCTAAAACTTCCTAAATTCACATGTTAGTTTGTGAAACTGCAAAATGCTGATTAAATTGAACTTCAGATCAGTAAAGTGCTTATATGCAGACATAAGAAAATGTATAAGATGAGGTGGGTAATGTGATCAGCCATAAAGTTGGCCTGATTAGAATGGTTAAATTAAGAAGAAAATCTCTGCTGAAGAATGGTGACAAAGAAGTTACCTGCCAGCCTAGAACCTGAAAGACCAGGGCTAGGCATGAAAATTGCTGCCAGCCTCTTTGAAATACAGATGGGATGCCTAGAAATCAGAGACATTCTCAGATAACAGTGAAAAGTGCTAAACCAAGAAACTCTTAACAGCAACTTATCTGAAAAAGTGAAAACCACATGGAGAAATAAAACAGGTCTGAAAGAACAGGCAACATCATCATTACAGGTGCAAAATCAAAATTAACAGCATCTATCTATTAGTTGTTCAAAGTGGTGATGTCCTATGCCCACTTATGTCTTTATGACAAGAATTTAATTTTTACCCAAAATAGAGACTCTCTCTGAGAACTTCACATACTGCATGGACTTTTCCTAAACAAACTGTACTCTCTGAATGAGCTTTCTATGAGATCTTGGAGTCCACTGGCCCTGCCCTGATGACACCAGGCTCTGTGACAGGGATAAACTCTGAAGTGAGGCTTTGCCTTCTGTCTCAGTGGTCGCCCTTTGGGCCCTCTTTTGGGGCTGGTTCAGCTTGTCCTTCTGGCTTTAGGGTGGCTGAGTTCACCTCTGGTATTGCTTTGTTCTCCCCTCTGGGATGGTTTGGCCCATTCTGAAATCTCTGCAATGCACTTGATACTGGTGCTATATATACTGATACTGATTGATACATTAATGATTACTGGCAGTAATCTTGACATAGAACAGGATAATAATAGATAAAATTACTTGCAGTGATTTTGTGGTAGTTTACATGACAGAGCATTATGGATTATATAAGCATACACACACACTGTTTTATACTTTTCTTGTGACTGATATTTAAAGAATTGGAATGTTAGGAGATCACAAACCACAGAATCTAGGTGTTAGTTTTATTACAAACCTAAAACTTGAGAAAACTTAATAAAAGGAGTATGTCCTTGAAATGCCCAATCAACTAAAGTCATTTTAGGGACACATATGGGATCCAAGTTGGCCCTATTAACAACTATATAAGTTTGTTTTGTCTTTTTTGCAAGTGACAAAATAAAGGATAGTATTTTCTCAATACAGAGAAGGCTTTAAGCTTTCATAATACTCCAAATAAAATCTCAATATGTAACCAAGGAGACATTTACTTGCATGGAACAAAACTAGAAAAAAGAATTCCTGTTATTTTTTTAAAACTTAAGCTGTCAGTTTTTAAGTGTAAGAATATGAACACAAGCTATTACTTGGTAGAGAGATTGTCATGAGGGGTGATGGCTGACCTACCACTCAGTGAAGTCACTGGTATATTTCCACCTGTGTAACGGATTTCAAATTTCACTGTGTGACAACATGATGTCCTGTAGAAATAACTTGTGCAATAATACCTTCTGGAAATACCATTTAAAAAATACTTTTATTCATAATAATGATCTGTAACACTATCATTACTTGGTGCCATTTTAATTTCTCCTAACTCACTTCTTGATTAGGACCAATCCAAAATGGAAGTAGACTTTTCTTCTCTCCAGCTTTTTGCACATACTTATGAATTTTCAATTTTGTAATGCCTAGAGGCATAAATAAGTGTCCTGTCTTCTGGCTTCAGCCATATGGTCACCTTAGGAAGGAAAATAGAACTTTTACACATTGGCTCAAAAATGACCACGTTAAATGAGACATACTACCCTGAGCAAGATAATTGAGTCCTAATAAATTTTAAATTTAGTTTCATTCTAAAATTGGTAGTGGCAACACAATATTAGTAATAATAATTTATCTCAGTAGTTTTGGCTTTGTGAAAAGACTTCATAAGCACAAATAAGAAGTACTTCAGCAGCAAGAGACTGCAACTTGTCAGGCAGTACATGAAAGTCAGATTGGACAGGACTCTGAGCAACCTTATCTAGTTAAAACTGTCCCTGCTCACTATAGGAGGGTTTATTACAGAAAGGAAAGTTCAGCATGGTTATCATTACCAGTGATTTATTAATGATGTGGGATGGATCAAAGGATTGAATTTAGCAGCAATTAGTCTTTAACCAATTTATGAGTGATTTGATAGAATAGATTATAATTAAAATAGTGGCTTATTTACAGGCTCAAGGATGACAAGATTAACACTAACTTATTATAAGGTTATTATAAGGTATCCTAAATCAAAGAATGTATGGATATATGTCCATATGTATTAACACAAATAGACAGAAATATTTAGATCCAGTAAACTCTCTCTCCCCCTATCTCTCTCTATAGAGACAAACACACTGGGGAAGGCAAATAGGTATATTCAGACGCATAGATAGGTGAAGAGCTGAATGAAAAGAATCCTAGTGTAGAGTTATAATTTTCCTCTTTTCCAGTTTAGAGTAAATACAACACATCTGCATTCCTCAGTGGGCGTTAACAGAGACTCAAGAAGGATGACTTGCCCTGACCTTCCTTTGGCTTGGTCAGCAGACAGTCCTTGAGGATCTGGTACCTGAGAAATGCCCCAGCTCAGGGGAGATGCTGGTCACAGCCCAATGAGATCCAGGAAAGCTTCAAACACATCACTTGAAATTGCTGTCTACAGAGTCCAAGTTTTTTGTTGAGTACTTTTCTATTTCAGCCCTAGGTAGATGGTGAAATATTCTGGGGTATTTTTTCACCAGTTGCACAGACCCAGAATATTGCCAGATTTGGAAATCTGGTATCATCTCTTTTTAGACATAGTCCTGATACAGAAAGGACATGACCCAGGTAAAGACTGGGTTGTCAGGAGATAATGGCTTATTATTACCACTCCAAAGTTATAGCAAAGGAAGGAGCCAGTCACATCAAGGGGGTGCCTTAATGCTGTGATCTCCTGCTTTTCAAAATCCACACTCATTCAAGTTTGGCTTGTGGCCCAGAGATGGAAGGAATCACACGCAGCACCAAGTGTCTTAAAAGTAAAGGGTGAAGGTGGGGCGAGGGGACACAGAAGGACACTGCATCATCATAGTGTTGGATTAGATTATTTTTAAGGGTCCCTTCCAACCTAAACCATTCTGTGAATCTAATATTGTGTGTGATTATAAAATATTCATTATGATAGAACAAAGAGAGGAAGTGTCAGAGAGGGAACATGACATTTGTTTTCAAAGTATGCAAATCTTTTTGCAAAATGTCACTTTGAAATAGAAATAGAAAGTAAACAACAACTAACCTGTTATATGATCCATATTAAGAGAAAAACAGTTTCAAATTCAATGAGTAATTGTTCTATGACAGAACTAAAACTGTTTTAAATGTCCATTATATTCTAAACCCTTAAATTCTTTAGTAGTCAAAGCTTGTGTTTGCTAGTTTGCTATTTTGTCTTTTTACTCTTGATTTTGAATTGATTTTCTTTATTCCATCAAATTGATCGCTAACAGTGAATACTACATCTTTCAAAAGTGAGGCCACTGGAGAGATTTTAATTTACTGAATCAGCCACAAGGAAATGTAGAGTTCAGGTCTCTCATTGTTCTACTTTTCATAAAGCATAACAAAATTTAAAAGTCTGTGAAAGCTATAAAGAATAATAAACTGTTGTAATGGTGGAAGTGTTTTCTTCTTTAGTAAAATGTATGTGGTTTATTGCTTGCCTTTTTTTTTTTTTCTTCAAAGCGAGTAAATTAGTCAGTATTAAATTATTCTACCAATCATTACAAAGAAAATGTATGCAAGTGACCTGCAACAGCAAGTAAAAGGGAATATTTCAACCTTATCTGATGCGAAATGGCTGAAGACAAAAAACAAGGTGAATACATCTGATAAGTATTTAGCCTTTAGATAAAAAAATCCTTCATTTAATCTTTCTTCTCTGACTTTCTCTTTTTCTTCTTATCTGAGAAATAAATATATCTCTCAATGGCTTGTCTTCCCCTGACAATACGTGCCGGGACCAAGGCCAACATAAACTGTCAGAGATGAAGAGTGTTCAACTTTTGCGAAAAAAGAAAGAAAGAAACAAACATTTCAATAAGATATGTCATATGTCATTGGTTATGCATATGGGCTTTCACTTGGAAGTGTTGCTTGAAAGTACTACTAAAAATAAATATCTTATTTTTGCTGAGGTCACCTTTCAGAATTAAAACAAAGTAGCAAATGAAAGTTTTCATTAACATTATCCTGGATCTCAATTTTAATTAATACCAGACCTCTTTCTGTGTATCTGTCCAAAGGGAAACAATTTTATCTTTTTCAGCTTTTATTCTCAGAAAAAAAAAATAGTTAACATGCTTTAAAATAAGAATAATAAAAAAATATTTAAAAGCCTTTCTACAAAAAATGATTACTTTGTGAAAGATTTTGTATCAAACTTAATCACCATCTTCTAATATATGAGACAGTCAGATGCTGTGCTAGTTATTGCCACAGAGATACCTATACAAAAGTGAAACAATGGGGGACAGAGAGGAAAAGGAGATAGAAGAGACATAGACAAACAAAGAAAAATAAAAGGGGTTATATATTTTTATACACAACCGTAATGCTTTTCCATATTCTAAAATATTTCTGCGACAACAACACAGGCAGGAATTGGTGGAGGACATTGTCTATTATCTCATCATTTGGTAATTCTGTAACAGTAACGTTAGTAGCATTTCCATATGCATAAGGAAAATATAGGTTTTTGTGGGGTCCAGGTGTATCAGAGAATCAAGAAAGCCTTTAACAATGAAAAAAATTTTCGAGACGGGTAAGTCCTCTTCAGATTCCCCTTTTCCATCTCAAGTAAACAGAATCACTTGCTGTTAATGTCTATGGCACTCTATTTGGTCTTGTTGCTTGAATGCATAACCGCAAGCTCAGTACTTCAATGAATGTACAGCTTTTTCTTTTTGATCATTTAAAAGGATGTTCTCTTCTTAGAGAGCATTGGATTTTGTGATGATTTTGTGAATATTTACTGTACTTCAGTGGCAGCAAAAGAGAAATTGGAAAATCATTTCCATAATCTTGTGTGCATGGTACATTATTGCAGAGAAGCCTCAGTTGTATAAGAGCTTCCAGGAAGAGACTTTTTGGCTCTTGGCTAGACATAGCTACACCTTCCAGTTCCTGAAAGGATGCACAAACTGTGCTCCAAAGCTCATCACAACAGCAAGTACTGGCACACATTGCAGTTCTATTGCAATCTGAAGGAGGAATGCTATTGGAACAGACAGAAATCTCTATCCAAGCTGTAAAAGCATAAGAGTATATTCTACATGGGGACAACTGTGGAAATGTGCCATAGGGTAACAGTTCCTGATTGTTTCTCAGAGGGCAATCAAAAATAATAGCTAATTGTTTAACATAAGCACTACAAAACTGAAATAGCCTGCTGTACCTTCTTCTGTTTTATCTTGAACAGAAGACCACAGAAGGCGTTTATTCTAAAATAATGGGGTTGTTTCAACACTGCCAAGTCTAGTCACTTTTTTAACTATATGAGCTTCCATGGAACTCAAACACAAATCAACACATATTCTTGCCCTTACAGGAAAAGAGTGAGCTAATACTGTTATGGATCTTATGTCAAGTGATGTGCCTGTCTTGTGAGGTACAATGGCTTAAAAGAGGTAAATGAATGCTGTATAGAGAGTCAAAGTTCAAGTTGGTAGAAGAAACTGAATTCTGTCAAAGATTTCGATTACTGTCATTTAACTCAACTCTATAGAATAGCCACCTATGGATTCAACACTTCTTGTTTTCCTCAGAACAAGAGTTTTGGTTTATTATTTCAGATTAGTGCATGTCACCTAAATATGCTACTCTCTTTTTAATGGAATTTGCCATTAACAGTGAATTCTGATCAGTTTCCTTACTTACAAATTTTTCTTATTCCTCCCACTGATGGAGAATCCATCTTTGTAGAACATTCTTATTAAAAGCTTAGTTAATAATATGGTTTCCACCCATTCTTTAAAAAAAGCTGGTTTTTTTTTTTTGTGGTTTTTTTTTTCCTCATGCACTAGAGTTGTTACTTAGTTTCTCAACTTTTCTTGCTGTTGTTTATTGTGAATTTTGTTCATATACCCTCTTGCTCATGGTTATGAAGTCCAACTCACAAATTACTCTGTGTCTCCCAGTTTTTAGTATGACAAAAAAAACCAAACCAAACCAAAACAAAAACCAAACAAAAAAAACACCAACAAAAACCAAAAACTAGATTTGCACAACTGTGTAGAATAGATAGTCCACAGACTGTACAGGACTCCAATTCCATTGTCTAGTAGAAATAAGTATCCAAGTCAGGGACATTCAGAAGCTAGAAAGAACTTTGAAGACTGGAAATGAAAAAGACCTAAAGGATCTGCTCTCACCTCCTCTCCTCTGCAGGTTTTTGGTTTGTGATTTTTTTTGTTGGTTTGTTTTTTTTTTTTCAGTTCCGTTTTTTTTTTTTCTTAAATATGTTACTCACAGAGGCACATTCAGCTTCCCATATCTGCTTGGTCTTGGCTAGAGACAAGGCCAGAAATGGAGCTGGAAGAGCTTCCAGCAGCATCTCACAGGAGCCACCCCTGTGATTCCCCTGCTTCCAAAACACCACTGCACTGACCCAAGACCCTTTGTTAGAAAACAAGGTTTTGAAGCCTTAATCAAGCCTGAAAGAAAGCAAAAGAAGAAAAAATTAAAAAGGAATAAAATGAATGAGGTTTCCTCTTTATGATAGAAAAATTTAGGGAAATCTCTGCTTGGGGACCTTTACCCCTCCTTCTTCACTGACCCTGCTGTCTTCACTCTGGCATTGCTCTTACTTCCTCCTCTCCTCTTCTCTGTGGGTCGGTTTTTATAATTTTTGCAGTTTTGTTTTCCCTTTCTTGAATACATCACTCTCAGAGACACATCCAGCTTCCCATATCTGCTCAGCCTTGGTCAGAGCCAGAGCCAGGATTGGAACCAGGAAAACTTCCAACAGCTTCTTGCAGGAATATGGCCCTCCAGCTTCCAAAACACCACTGAAGTAACCCAACCTAGGAAATCTAGGAAAATTACATTAAAATATCTGCATAAATTTGAATGTTACACACTTTTTATAAAGACTAATATTTTAATGCAAATAATTGTGCACATTTCGTATAGGTTTTGTTGACTTAATTCTATACTAATGACACAGATACTAAGTGTAAATGGGTGTTTCTAGACTAAATTATTTTCCTACCAATATATTAATATTCATTTAAGAACTTACAATTGCAATATATGATAATATTGTGTGAGAGACATCCATGGATAAACCAGTTCATGAAGAAGTAAAAATGAAGGCCAGCTTTTTAGGAGGAGAAAAAAGTATAAGAAACTTCTGAAGTTTAACTACATAGCTTTGCACTTAAAAAACTTTAGTAATCAAACAATTTGCAGTAGAAGGCAAACATTAATCCAAGTTGCCCTGTATGTGTATGGAGAAATAAAAAGGTTTGTACAAAAAGCTGTAGAAAGACAAATGCATGCTTCTTAAAACAGATCTATAAATATTCCGCTGACTCAATTTATGCAGCATGGTGGAAAATGTACATTTATTTCAACACAGTAAGGATAAAATTAAACCATTTTATAAGAGTAACAAATCCAGTTAAGTGAGTCAAAAGAAGATACTACAAAATACATCATTTATTAAGCCACAGGATCTTCAGTTTTGGGGCATTTAATTTAAAAGTTGGAAAGTATGTTCTATTTAGAGTATATTTAAATAAATCTACAATATCATATTACTATTTTAGATCTTTTTTGCTGGAACCCACTTTAGTTCTACTGATACGTGTATAGTCTGCTGCAACTGTTACACAAGAAAATGTATTAAACATCATGTCAACTACATACATACCAAAATAAAAGTACTAAAACTAACATTGTGAAGAAAGAAAAAATTTCCAGACTTTGTCACACTTTAAAATAAATCAGCAACAAACACACATAAAAAAGTATAAAAATACAGACAACCAAGTTCTAAATAAATGATAAATGCTGTATTGCAATTAGCTCTGCCAGAATATGGGAAACACCTCTATAAAAAGAATGAATATTTTTTCAAAAATAATATACGTGTGGCATCTGGTAGTACAAAGGACTGAAGAAATATATAGAACAGGCTTTTCAGATGTGATGGCAATGTGGGCAAATGGAATTTCTTACTCACAGCTAGTGAAACTGCTAACTTGTTGCAAACTTCACTGATGAATATCACAGGCCATGAATCTCATGACCTTGTCCGTATTCTCTCCAAAACTGCTTCCTTGTGCTGGAGCACTCAGTCATGTACGCATTACAAGAGACTTTCCCGCTGCCCTAGCTATAAATAAGATCACCATCACCAAAACAGGATGTGTAGAAAATACGCCACTGCCAAGTTCAAGCCTTGCTTCAGGGAAGCTTGTGACAGCACAAAGAAGTCTGTCTTGCACCCCCCCTTCTTTATTTATGCCTTTGGAACTGACATGCAGTCCTTCAAAAAGGGCCCCATACAACAATGTCCTTGGAAAAACTTAGAAGGTTAAGAAAATATGAAGAAGGAAAATCCAAAGAAGAAAGTAAATTGATAAGCAGGAGCTTTTCATTCTTTTTGTGCCTTGTTTATGGTCTTCCTCTATTGGCTGTGATTAGTGTTGCCATCATACAAAGGAATACCTTTCAGTTCTTCAACTTCCTAGAAGTATCTTTGCTGAGTAGCTGAGTGCTGCTGTCACCCAGCTTAGACCTGATATGTCTACAATTCAGGTCATGCATCAAGGCCTCTCGTTTCTTTTGACCAAGGTGAAATGAGCAAAAGCCTACAACTAATTCAGTAAATAGAAAGCCATGCAAGGTCAAGTGTCAGAGCTAGAAGTGGCTCAGGAACAGCAGCATACTTGTTTCTGGTATCTTACTGCAGCCTTGGAAAGTGTGATCAGTGCCTGCTGAAATTCAGACTCAGAAGACATTTACAGGCTTATGAAACAATGGTTTAGCCTCAGTAAATCCTCTTTAAATCCATCAATACATTATATACAGGAGCAAGCCTGTAGTTATTTTTGTTTTAAATGGTTTTATAGGCTGTATTCTATTGGGGCCTTTTATTTTGTCAGTCAGTAGAGGCCATTTGTTCTTTCCAGTACTGGCTAAAATGTCTTTGGGATTGATGGTTGCTTCAAAAGTAAAGTGTTTATGTTTGAGGACAATATTCTACAAAATGACATAGAAATTGGGGATTAGAAGTGTTTAATTATTTGCATCAATGTTGATAGTACTTTGTCCTATCACCAGGCAGTACTCAGCCTTATCAGCAGTAGTTCACTTCCATCCTCAGTTGCTGCAGCTGAATTTGAATTGCAGTTGAATTAATCGGTTGCTGCATATCATAGAATTAGCCGGGTTGGAAGGGACCTCAGAGATCATCAAGTCCAACCCTTAAATATATATGAAAGTCAGAGGAAGATCCTCAGTGTTAGGAGCTGCCAAATCTGGTGGCTAAAGTATATGGCTGTATTTGGCTAAAGTGCCAAAAAAAATTAGGCTTAAGTGGCTAAAGTATATAAACCAGTTACACGAAGTTGACTTTAGTAATTAAAAAAAAAAAAAAAAAACAGAACAAAACAGTGAATGATAGAATATACTAAGTAGTACTGAAATGATTTTGTATATATTCTATCAATGGATTCCAAATTACAGATGTCAGCCTACAGCAAAATAGTATAGTTTTGTTTTCATTAACTGGAGGTAGTCCTGTTTCCCAGATTCGTTTTCACTCTCCTAGAAGAACTTTACGGAAGGATATTAGAACTACACATGAAATTGTACATAGTAAATGTAATTTAGGAAGAAGAGTTGCTTGTTTATGGTTTCTTGGGTTTTTTTTTTTTGTTGCTTTTTTTTTCTGGGAATGTTGTATGTGCAAATATGTCTGAAGGCACAGAGAAGTTTAGGAAGATTAGGTTCAAGCATTGTGCAAGGAAGTACAGATTTAGACATGCACTCACCATCCACATCATATTCAATTTGATGAGGGGGAAGCAAATAGAATTAAAATAATAATTTTTAAAAAAACCTGATAGAAATACTGTGGAGAGCCAGGTATATATATTTGTTAGCCACACAGTAATACCAGTGAAACAAGGTCTGTCATTTTAAATTCTGTTTAAGTAAAGTTGATATGGTCTGTAACAGTATCTGCAAAGAAATTGGGGTTTTAGGAAAGTTCCATGAAGGCAAATCCCATTAATGGGATCTGAAACCATGTCAAAAGTATGACTCAGTGGGTGATATTTAGATTCCTAAATGCACATGTCAATTGATATTTTGGAAGCTGCAAAGCATTGAGAATGTGTGAATGTAGCTGATGTTTATGACATAGGAAATCTAGAAAAGACTTGCTTTTTTTCTAGAGCAGTAGATGAAGGTCAGGTGGCACGGGCTTCTGCAATGGCACCAGGTGCTTTTAGTTAGGTAAATTAATCCAACCCCCTAAGTCAACAGTAGCAATGCACAGGGAGAGGGATCTATGCTTGCTGTAAAGTGAATTTGTTGTTAACCTAGTGACAATAGCTAGACCAAAGGGAAAGGGAGAAGACATACTGCCTTTTCTCTTTCACAGTAAAATATCAGAACAGACTACATTAAAACCAAACTAACTAACTAACTATTTAACCACACCAAAACAAACAAACAAAAAACACACACACAAAAATGTAACCAAAAAGCCACCCCAAAATAAAGAATTTCTTCCTCTGGGAAGCCAAAAATCTCATCAAACTTTGAAGAAACATTTTCGTAAGCATGATTAGTGTAGAGCTGTTAGCCACATGCATGCAACTATAATATGAAAAGTGTAAGTGCTCAGAGGGAACCTCCTGTGAATGGAATGGGAACCTTCTGTGTTTCAGTTTGTACCTATCACCTCTGTCCTGTCAATAGGCACCAAGAGCCTGTCTCCATCCTCTTTTCATCCTTCTTCAGGTATTTGTTTAAACATTTATGGGATAGTCCTCTAAAGCTTTCTCTTCTCTGAGCTGAACAGTCCCATCTCTTTCAACCTTTTATCATAGGAGATGATATCTCTCTTGTAATGAGGAGCCCAGAACAGTAATTTGTTGCCCCACGAGTGCTCACTGCAGTCCAAGATTCACCACCTGCTAGCAATATTTTGCCTAATGAAGCTCAGGGTAATATTAGGCTTGTATACTGGTACATGGGGTCTTTTTTTGCCTCTTTTACTTTATACCATAGTACTCTTCCAAGCAGATCTTTGGAGAAGCCAAAGTCTGCTCTGCTTAAGCCCAGGGTTATGATCTTGCTTTTTGTTGTAATCCCTCCTTTCATGATACAGAACTCCAACATCTAATGGTCACAGCATCCAAGTGTAGCTTTAGCCTTCATATCCCAAATGAGTATTTCCTTGTTGATGAGTATGCAGCCCAGCACAGCATATCTCCTTGATGGTTTCACTATCACTTGGATAAGAAAGCTGTCATCAGTGCCCTCCAGGAACGTCCTGGAGAGGAGATTATTCCCTGCTTTGTTTTGCAGCAGATATTGAGGTAATTATTGTCCCCCATGAGTACCAGAGAATATAAATGTGAGGCTACTTCCATTGGTCTTTAAAAGACTCATCTGCATGTGGTTCCTGGTCAGGCATTCTGTAGCAGACACAACTACAATATCACCCATAAGGCTTTGCTCTTTAATCTTCGTCCGTAAGGTCTCAGTTGGCTCATCACTCATCCAGAGGCAGAAGTCCATGCATCCCAGATGTTCACTCACCTAAACCTAAACTGTACCTCCTCATCCTGCCCGCCCATCCTTCCTAAAGGTCTTGTATCACTCCATTGCAGCACTTCAGTAATGTAAGCTTTCCCAACAAGTCTCCAAGATCCAAACAAGATCATAGACCTACCACTGTGCATAGATCAGTAGTTCTGCAGGTTTATTGACCATGCTGTGTGCATTACTGTACCAGTGCTTCATAGAAGCCAAAGGTGCCCCAACACTCTGTTTTCATCTAAAAGTTCTGTTGTTTTTTCTTTTCATAATGATGTCTTGTAGGCATTTCCTTTACTTACTTTGTTGGTGCTTGTGGTTGCCTTGTTTATGCCCTGTTTTATTTATTTGGTACACCCTTTTGTGCCCATCATTATCCTTTTCTTTCCAGTCCTGCCCATCAGTCCCTTACAGGGCTGCTGGTGATTCACTTTATCCCTTTTTGTTCCTAGCTTAAAGCTCTCCTTACCAGGTCCATCATCCTGGTGGCAAACATACTTTTGAATTCTTTAGTGAGATGCATCCCATCTATCCCAAGCAGATACTGATTCTTAAATATGATCTAGTGTCACAGAAGCTGAACCCTTACGTTCAACATCAGCTCTGCAAGCAGTTGTTGGCATCCAGTATCATCCCCCTCCTCTTTGCACCCTTTGCCCCTAAGGGTGCACCAGCAGAAAAGATTGACAACACAACCTGGGCCTCCAGAATTCTATAGTTACTATTTATACTCTCCAGCTCAGTCCTTTTCTGCTGACAGAGAAGAACATAAGGGATAAATATAGGGTTGGACAGACTTCAGCAGTCTCTTCACAACATCCTGGATCCAGACACTCGTAGGCAGTAAACTTCTTTACACAACAAGTCAGTTTGGCAGATGTGTCTCTCTGTGCCCAGCAACACATCCTCTATTTTATTTTTCCAAGTCTCAGAGATATGGTTCAAATATTGTCTGAGGAGTCGAACTTCTCACTGCATCATATTATTATACCATGCATGTTTGACATGCACGGTTTGACAGATAAAATGAATTCGTGTCATTAATTTGTGCTTCTGGATGTTGGAATGGTTGATGATGAAACAATTAGCCATGTAAAGCTTTGGATGAAACCAGACAGATCTGCTATTCAGAAAAACAAGCCTCATTTGCTATGCTTGCATGCATACTCCTATTCCCAGAAATCAACAAAACACTTTAATTTTAGTCAAGAGTACTTAAAATGTATTATTATTGTAATGTATGATTTTCGGCAAAAGTTTCAGCAATGGCAAAATATTTCATTATTCTTTATCAGGACTTTAATGTTCAGGTTTTGCCAAAAGCTTCTGTTTAGGTCAGTGATGTGTGTGTATATGTTAAAATGCAGTTTGCAGGTAATGACAGGTATTGATAATGTTTGGCAGTGCAGTGGATTTACTTATTTGTGGTTTGGACATGCAATTTTTGATTACTAAATACATTGTCCAGTACAGTAGTTATACTACTGTAGCTTATAGTGATGCTACAACTTATGTGACATATCATTCCCAAAGACTGTCTTTTGTTTGAGACTGGATAGAAGAGAATACAACTAGACTTTCAGTTTCCCCTTTTATTCCTTTGGAGTAAAATTCCTCTTTTTATTCCTTTGGAAGGGTTTTGTCATGTACAACATGATTAATGAATTAATCATACTACTACACATCTCAGTACTTCCTAATTCTTCAGAATACTATATTCAGTATATCAGTTTAAGTGACTAATTTGCCATATTTACACTAGGTGTTGAATATCTACTCCGTTAAAGAAGGAAATTTGTTTTCATAGTGAAACAGTATATCACTATATCTAAAATAAAAATTAAGTGTACGTGCTATTCGCATAAAACCAGAAATATTTGGGTTTACTTGTTGTTTTGTTCATGTTAAAACCAGATATAGCTAAGATAAATGGAACAAAACTGTTTTCTGTTTACTATTGTTATTCAGTCTTTTCATGGAATAATGTTTTTTCTATATGACAACTGAGAAATAGGAGAATTTTATATTAAAATGTTATGTTAAAATCCCTGCTAAATAAAATGTGTTGAAAAGATTAGTTTTGTATTCCTTCATCTGAGTCAAGAAGTGTAGTTTTGCATCAGTGGAATTATCTGAAGCAGGAGGAACGTGAGGAAAACCCTATGAGAAAAACTGGTGTGGAAGATTTCTATAGTCAGAAAAGTGTTAGATTAAGGATTTCTACACTGAGTTCTGGCCTCAGTACTTTTACAATCAAATGATAAATTCAAGACACATTCAATCAAACACAAATAATCACAACTCTATACCAGCTTATCATTTGCTGTATATTCTCTGCTCTTTTTGTTCTCTTTCAATGATATAAGTTTCTTAAAAAAAGATATAGAAAGTCCAAAACATTTGGAATATTTTAAATGCATTTGCAGCTTTTGGAAGATTTGTTGACATGACTATTCTTGGCAAAACAATCTTGCTTCTTTTTTTCATATAGAGGATAATACTTTTCACAAAACTTTTATTTCTGAAAAAAAAATTTAAGAGATATTTCTTTTTTTTTTCTACACTAATACCTGATTTCCTGTCTTAGGTCAGCTTTGGTGGTGGTGTGGAAACATCTTGCATATCTCAGAGGCCTGTCTAATCTACAATTGCTCATTTTGCCCTGACATTTATACAGCGAGATCTACTCTGAGTTAATACAGTTAGATAAGTCTGGGCAGTGTTCCAGAAGGCACCATTTTGCTTTATGATGGTGCACTCACCATAACCTCACTCAACATAATTCTAGAAATATCCATCCTTGGCTGGATGGCGTATTTATGGTTCTTCAATTTTATTTTGTTTTTGTGAATTCCATTAGTATTTGTAACAACAGTTGCAACTTATTTATTTCAGTCAACAGCATCAAGTCATTTGTCAGGCCTTCTGTGTTCTCAGACTTTATGAAATAAATCAATACAAGGTAAAGAATATTATTATATTTTTCTAGAACATGCTTCTACACTGTATTCTGGCAGAAGTTCTTTTCAAATCAAATCAGCATTTACCCAGGGAAACTGTATTTTGATTCTGTGTACTTCTGAAAATTTTGCATTCCCAGAGTTTAATGAAGAGTTGTGCAAGCTTTTTCCCTTTGGTCATGATCACATGCTACACCTGTCAGCCACTAAAGAATAATAAACCTTTCTAGGACTTGCAGTTTCTCATGAAAGAAATACTGGGTTTATAGAACTCAATCCAAGACCACAATAAAAGGAATATGCAGCATCTCTGTACTAGTACTGGCATTCAGAGACATTACAGCTCTTAAGCAAGGGAGACATTTGGATATAGACCACTGCATGCCAATGAGCAGCTATACAGAAAATCACATTTTCACTTATACATAGGTTAAAAAAATATATAAAGCCAAGGAATGATATTTGTATTCTCATAAGCTCCAATACTGTCTCTTTTGGGATGTTATTGAACTTCATCATCTGCTTTACTTTAGTCAAAAAAAGTAGTCAGTTTTAACAACCCATACTGTAAGACTCATGAAGATTCACAAGTTCATACTTGTAGTATTTGAAGATATGAATTTTAGATAAATAATTTCTTATTTAATACAGACAAACTAGTTTTATTATAACTCAAATAATGTAGCTAATAGAAACACCTCTTTATTCAGTCCTCTGCAGATGTGTCTGCTTTAATCTGATAAGCATGCTTGTAAGTTCTGTAGCTACAACACAGAAATACGTTGATAGTGTGCCTTGTGCTTCAAGACAGATCTGCATATAACTTCTCAGAAGTATGCAGACAAGCCACATTTCAACTTCTGGTTATAAATTCTTGTTTAATTAGTTTTCACAACATCTCTGGATGTTTGCTGATATCTTTCCAGTGCTTCTGTCTTTCACATACCATCCTTATTGGGGATTTTATTAAATATCTCAGATTATCTGGGATTTAAAAATCAGGTGTACATTTTGATTTTCACTTGATTTATTGTGACATCCTTTAAAGATATGTAATCACAGATCTCCACTTTATTTTTTGAAAGAAAAATAACTTCACATAATAACCATGCTATTAAATTTGAAGGATTGGCCAAAGCAATTGCTAGCTTCATCTGTAAACAGCCATTATACACTTGATACATACATTAGAAATCTACCACACTCACACTGACAATGTCTGACTGAATTTCTAAACCAACAAAAATTAGTATCTTAGGCACAAGAACAGTATACAAAACACAGTATGCCTAGTGCAAGAACCCACTTCTGCTAGGTGAGTGTTAGGCAAGTCTTTGGTGCTGAGTTTGAAGTGGATCTGTTTTAAGATGGAAGACAACACATGATACAATATATAAACTGTGATATTTCATGAACATAATTGTTGATGGAGTATTTTGAGATGTTAGCACATGTATATATGAACTTGATTCCATAGTAGAAGTTTTTAAATAAAACAGGCAGTTAAGAATCACAATTATTCAGGTACCTTGAAAATCCTTGCTGATTCAGTCATCAGAACATTGGATACAATTATCTGAAAGCAAATAGATCCAACTTCACAAACAATGCAGCAATCATTAGAAACACCCTCTTTGAGAGCATCCTCTTGACCAGCAGGCAAAAAAATGTCTTCAGCCCTGGATTTAGGGTTTCTAAGGTAAATAAACAGGTTAGTATTAGAAGAGTCCTGAAATCAAAGAGAGTTTTTATCTAACAATGAAACTTAAGGGGAAATATTAAGAGTGTATGCAAGCTATAGATTGTTTTACAGAAAAAAATATGTATGTATTTATGTATACACTCTCTATGACTCACGACTAAGTAAGCATTTTGATTCAAGAGCTGGCTGGTTGGTGTCCTTCATATGATGATCAGAAGAAAAATCAATAAGGTGTCATAACTGTGATGGCTACAAAAATGGAATATCCCAATATGAAAAGATTATGTGTGCTGAGAGAGGGTAAATAGATGCATTACTGTTTTAAATTCATTCATAAGTGATTTTCAGTTTTAAGAAAGGTGTTAAATGTCATCCTAAGCATCATCAGCCATACACAATTCCCAGTCTCAGAGTAAAAAATGCTGTAAATGTGTTGAGTAAGACATATTATGTAGCTTGTGATTCTTGGCTGAAGACCTTTCAGGTATAACCATAGACACATTTATTTCCAGTCATGAAAAGTTTCTCTACAGAGCAAAGCCAATAAATAAACACAATTAAAAAGAAACCAGGAGAAAATTCCAACATTCATCGTGTTTTGCAACAATGTGATAAAATTATTTAATTAATTGTCAGCAACATATATTTTATTAAATTATATTGACAGCACATGAGGGGGATTTCAGAATTTAGATTTTTGGTTGGATCATCAATGTACTCAGTAAATATTAATTAATATAGGATGGATGAAGACAGACCTAATTTGCTGATATCCAAAGATGCAACTAAAAAAATCATTCTTGAAGACCTTATTTTTTTTGCTCTTTCCTTCTGAGCACTGGGATGCTGTTCCTTTGGGATTAGTTTTATCTCAGTTTTTAACTGCTCTAATTGTCCAATTAGTTGCTCCAATGCAAAGATAAAGCTGCTCTTGACATTCACTATTAATTTTCCTATTAGTATAACATATCATAATTTGGAAATTCTTACATTGGGTTCCTGGATCTCTCATAGAATCATAGAATCATAGAATCATAGAATAGGCTGGGTTGGAAGGGACCTCAGAGATCATCGAGTCCAACCCTTGATCAATTACCACCACAGTCACTAGACCACGGCACTGAGTGCCATATCGAGTCTCTTTTTAAATATCTCCAGGGACGAAGAGTCCACCACCTCCCCAGGCAGCCCGTTCCAATGTCTGATCACCCTTTCTGTGAAAAAATTCTTTCTAATATCCAGTCTGAACTTACCCCGGCACAATTTAAGACCATGCCCTCTTGTCTTACTGAGAGTTGCCTGGGAAAAGAGACCAACCCCCGCCTGGCTCCATCCTCCTTTCAGGTAGTTGTAGAGGGCAATGAGGTCTCCCCTGAGCCTCCTCTTCTCCAGGCTGAACAGCCCCAGCTCCCTCAGCCTCTCCTCGTAGGATCTGTGTTCGAGTCCCTTCACCAGCTTGGTTGCCCTCCTCTGGACCTGTTCGAGGACCTCAATATCCTTCTTGAACTGAGGGGCCCAGAACTGAACACAGTACTCGAGGTGTGGCCTCACCAGGGCTGAGTACAGGGGCAGAATCACCTCCTTGGACCTGCTGGTGACACTGTTTCTGATACAGGCCAGGATGCCATTGGCCTTCTTGGCCACCTGGGCACACTGCTGGCTCATGTTCAGCTTCCTGTCAATCCAGACTCCCAGGTCCCTTTCTGCCTGGCTGCTCTCCAACCACTCTGTCCCCAGTCTGTAGCGCTGCATGGGGTTGCTGTGGCCAAAGTGCAGGACCCGGCACTTGGCCTTGTTGAAGCTCATCCCATTGGAGTCAGCCCATCTCTCCAGTCTGTCTAGGTCTCTCTGCAGAATCCTCCTGCCTTCCAGCTGATCAACACTTCTCCCCAGCTTGGTGTCATCAGCAAACTTGCTGATGATAGACTCAATCCCCTCATCCAAGTCATCGATGAAGATATTGAACAGGACTGGGCCCAGCACTGATCCCTGGGGGACTCCGCTCGTGACCGGCCGCCAACCGGACGCAGCCCCATTCAGCACCACTCTCTGGGCCCGACCCTCCAGCCAATTCTTAACCCAGTGCAGAGTAGGCTTGTCCAAGCTGTGGGCAGCCAGCTTTCTCAGGAGGATGCTGTGGGAGACGGTGTCGAAAGCCTTGCTGAAGTCCAGATAGACCACATCCACAGCCTTCCCCTCATCCACCAGGCGGGTCACCTGATCATAAAAGGAGATCAGGTTGGTCAGACAGGACCTGCCCTTCCTAAACCCGTGCTGGCTGGGTCTGATCCCCTGTCCATCCTGCAGGTGCTGTGTGATTGCTCCCAGGACGATCTGTTCCATAACCCTGCCAGGCACCGAGGTCAGGCTGACAGGCCTGTAGTTTCCCGGGTCTTCCTTCCGGCCCTTCTTGTGGATTGGCGTGACATTCGCCAACTTCCAGTCATTTGGGATGTCCCCGGTGAGCCAGGACTTCTGGTATGTGATAGAGAGAGGCTTGGCGAGCTCTTCTGCCAACTCTCTCATCACCCTTGGATGGAGTTCATCCGGTCCCATAGACTTGTGGGGATCCAAGCAGCCCAGTAGATCACTGACAGTTTCCTTCTGGATTGCAGGGGGGGTGTTTAGATTCTTGTCTCCTATAGGCTCCAGAAGCCAGCTGTCCTCAGGATTGCCCGTTTTACTGTTAAAAACTGAGGCAAAGAAGGCGTTAAATACCTCAGCCTTTTCTTCATCTTTGACAATTACATTCCCGTCCATGTCCATTAAAGAATGAATGTTTTCCTTGCCCCTCCTTTTGCCACTGATGTATCTGTAGAAGGACTTCTTGTTATCCTTCACAGAGGTGGCGAGATTTAGTTCAAGTTGTGCCTTTGTGTCTCTAATTTTTTTCCTACATAACTTAACTGTATTCCTGAATTCCTCTTGAGTAGATAGCCCTTTTTTCCATAACCGGTAGGCCCTCTTCTTGATCCTAATTTCCTTCAAAGTCTCTCTGTTGAGCCAGAGTGGTCGTCTTCCCCGCCGGCTCGCCTTTCGGCACACCGGGACAGCCTCCGGAAAGCATATCCCTGCCTGGTCTTTCTCTTTACACATGGGTTAAAATTTCTTTAAGTCCCTAGTGACATCAAGTTCATCTGCCATTATTTTCTGCATACAGTCCTTAATGCTTTTATATCAATAAAATAAAAGAATCATAAAATGTTAGGGGCTGGAAGGGGAATCTAGTGATCATCTAGTCCAGTTAACTATTTACATGATCACTGACACTGTAATGTTCATGTTACGTTGTTTACCAATTTCTTTTTATAAGAATAAGAAGGTCTTTCTGACCCCAAGGAAAACAAAGCAAAAATCAAATTCAACAGTATACTTAATAGTGGAAAAATGTATTTTAGCATCTTTTTAATATGAGTTATTATCTAAATTAATTTTTTTTACACAAACAAATATTACAAAACAAATATCTAAGTATTTGTATATCCCCACAGTCTTAATTTGTGTAGATCTCAGAAGACAAAAAAAAAGAATATCCTTAGGAAGAAGTAATGGCCTTTATCAATTAATATTTTTAATTCTACTGAGTTATCAAGCCAATGAAATAAAGACATTTTGGTGGAACAATTTTCCTCTGGACACTACTGATGAAAGCTGGAAGTGGGATAATACCTGGTATATAACTCAAAATCTTACACAAATCCACAATTCCTGTTGGAAACTCAACATTTTTTAACAAGAAAGTAACATTCATTATTTTCTTTGTGTTTGTTTTTGATGGTAACTGTGGCAGGCACTTAAATACGTAAAACAAAGAGTCTCAACTAGAACTAAAGGCAATCCTTAAAGCAAAGAACCCAAGATGGACATTTCTTTCTTTGTACAGGGACTACAGAACAGTTACTTTGTATCAAGTTTAATCAAGTGTTTTATTAGTCAAATTGCTCCAGGACAATTCACAGAGTAAACAATTGCAATTTGAAATTCTGTGGTTTATTTTGTCATCTATTCCCAGTCCTGACCTAAGTCAGATGGGAACTGTGGAAAGAGAGAAAAATAGAAGCTGAACAGAAATATAAAATGATAAAAATTAGCTTTTTACAACTACTACATAATGTAAAATGATGACACAATAGGAGTGATAATTACTGTTGCAGGATTAGACTAAGAATATAACACACAAATTTGAGGATGTTCAGCTTGAACTTGAGAAAGAGAATAGAGAAAAGAAATTTTTTATAATTAATGAAAAGTGAGGTAATTTTTTTCCCCTTTGCTAATTAATTTATAAGCATTTATCAAAAGTTAATTAAATTGTATGTTCATACATTGGAATATACTTAAAATAAATCAATTTTTTAAAAAATCAAAGCAAACCAACAAAACCCAAAGCAACCAAAACCACCAAATGACAAAGGTCTGAAATTCAAAATGAAAACTAAAATGAGACAAAGTTCCATTATGAGTCACGAAAGCTGATGGAAGCTTCGGTGTCCCTCCAGAACTGTAGTTATCTACATTTTCCATAAAATATTTAATTATTAAAGAATTTACATCTTCTGTCCAGGCTATCATCAGATTTTTGCAGCTCTGATTCTACTGATGCTGTCAGTGGTGACATTACAAAAATACTGATAAAAAGAAAGAGATAATTAAGAGAATTTAAGAATAAGAAACATAATAAGAACGAGAAATATTATAATAAGAAATATAATTTAGGTCAAAACCTAGTGGAGGCTCATGTAAATCTGCTAGAAAAGGAAATCTTTACAAATGATCTTAAAACATAATATTAATTATTTTTCCTTATTAATTATGCCTAAAGCTTTAGAAAATTTTGTGAGTGGATGTGGTTTTAATTGAAATTGGTTGAATTTTAACTCATCTAAGCTGGTTTTGGGTATGTTTGAAAGGCAACCAGCCCTTATTAGGTAACCCTTGTGCAAGATGACATATTAAACACTGCTCAGGTTTGCAAGCATAATTCAATTATGCTTGATAAAGTGATAAAGGATGAAGAAAAGGCTGAGGTAATTAATGTTTTCTTTGCCTCAGTCTTTAGTAGTAGGACCACTTATTACCCAGCCCCCTGAGCTGAAGACAGGGATAGGGAGCAGACTGAATCCCCCATAATCCAAGAGGAAATGGTTTGTGACCTGCTTCGCCACTTATGTCTGCATGAAATTCACTCAAAAGTGTATGCATGAAATTCACTCAAAAGTACCAAAAGAGCTGGCAAAGTGCTCATTAAGTCACTTTCCATCATCTAGCAGCAGTGCTGGTAAAATGGAAAGGTCCCAGTTGACTGGAGACAGGCAAATGTGACACCCATTCACAAGAAAGGCTGGAAGGAGGATCCAGGGAACTGCGGGCCTGTCAGTCTAATTTAGGATCTTGGGAAGGTTATGGAGGAGATCATCTTGAGTGTCATCACACAGCATGTACAGGACAAGTGGGAGATCAGGCCAGTCAGCATGGCTTTATGAAAGGCAGATCCTGCTTGACCTTTTTCTATGACAATGTGACCTCCTAGGTGAATGAGGGAGAAGCTGTGGGTGTTGTCTACCTAGACTTTTGTAAAGTCTTTTACAGTGTTTTCCACAGCTGACAGTGTTTTTTTTTTTCCACTTTGACAGTGTTTTCCAAATCAGCTACTCATGGCCTGGATGGGTGTATGCTTGACATGGAAAAAACTAGCTGGCTGGACAGGCCCGAAGACTTGTAATGAATGAGGAGTTAAATCCAATTGGCAACCAGTCACAAGTGGTGTTCCCCAGGACTCAACGTTGACACTTTAATATCTTTAGCAGTGATCTGTAAAAAGGCATCTGGATAGGCTGTATCAATGGGCCCAGGTCGATTATGGGAGGTTCAACAACAGCAGGTGCTGGGTCTTGCACTGGGTCCTGCATCCTGGCCTGGATCAGGAACAGCGTGGCCAGCAGGTCCAAGGAAGTGATTCTGCCCCTGTACTCAGCCCTGGTGAGGCCACAGCTGGAGTCCTGTGTCCAGTTCTGGGCCCCTCAGTTCAGGAAGGAGATTGAGGTCCTGGAGCAGGTCCAAAGGAGGGCAACCAGGCTGGTGAAGGGACTCCAGCACAAGTCCTGTGAGGAGAGGCTGAGGGAGCTGGGGGTGTTCAGCCTGGAGAAGAGGAGGCTCAGGGGAGACCTCATCGCTCTCTACAACTCCCTGAAAGGAGGGGGTATCCCAGGGGGGGGTTGGTCTCTTCTCCCAGACGACTTTCAACAAGACAAGAGGACACGGTCTTAAGTTGTGCCAGGGGAGGTTTAGGTTAGATATTAGAAAGAATTTCTTTACAGAGAGAGTGATCTGGAATGGGCTGCCCAGGGAAGTAGTGGATTCTCCATCCCTGGAGATATTTAAAAAGAGACTGGATGTGGCACTCAGTGCCATGGTCTAGCACCGCAGCGATGGGTCAAGGGTTGGACTTGATGATCTCTGAGGTCCCTTCCAACCCAGCCGATTCTATGATTCTATGATTCTATGATCAAACCCATGCAATGCTACAGGGTTGGGGAGGAGTGCTTTGAAAGCTGCTGTGCAGTAAAGCACGTGTGGGTGTTGGCTGACAGCAAGATCAATATGAGCCAGCAGTGTGCCCAGATGGCCAAGAAGGCCAACAGCATCCTGACCTGTATCAGAAATAATGTGGCCAGCAGGATTAGGGAAGTGGTAGTCCCCCTGTACTCAGCACTGGTGAGTGCTGTGTTCAGTACAAAAAGGACACTGAGGTGTTGGAGTGACTCCAAAGAAAGACAAAGAAGCTGCTGAAGGGTCTGGAACACAAGTCCAATGAAGAGTGTCTGAGGGTTGTTTGGCCTGGAGAAAAGGAGGCTAAGAGGGAACCTTATCTCTCTCTGCAACTACCTGAAAGAGGGTTGTAGTGAGGTGAAGGGTGGTCTCTTCCCCCAAGTAAGAAGAAATAGGACAAGAGGAAATGATCTGAAGTTGTGCCAATAAAGGTTTATATTGGATATTACAAAAATTTCTTCACTGAAAGTGTTGTTAGACACTGGAACAGGCTGCCCAGGGAAGTGGTTGAGTCACTGGAGTCACTGGAGGAATTTAAAAGACATGCAGACGTGTTCCTTAGGGACACAGTTTAGCGGTGGACTTGGAAGTATTGGGTTAGTGGTTGGGCATGATGATCTTAAATGTCCATTCCAACCTAAATTATTCTATGATATGAATGTGATGACACAGAAGTTAGGACATAAAGTATCTGTTACTTGTCCAAAAAGACGTGGAAGGAAACTGGAATCTTATAAGGGTCTCTGCTGAATTGATACACACCTCTGCTAAGATATGCAGAACAGAGAACACCTGCTGCAACCAAAGAATGCTTTGGCTTTTATTGGGCATTTTCTTTTATGAATAAGAACACTTCAGTACCATTTTTTTTTTTTCTTTTTTTTTTTTTTTTTTTTTTTTTTTTTAGCAATAATAAGGAAGAAGTGCTAATATAATCTTCACATGTTCCTAATAATGAGGCTCCTAGAAAACAAAATACATAGTACATTTGCAGTGTCTGCCAAACTATATTACCAGCAGTTACATTCAGCCTACCTGGAATACCAGCCGACAGCAACTGCACCACTGTGCACTTTTGAGCAGTATGTCCCTTCTGTCTAAGGATGGCTGCATTTCATTAGTCAGTGAAGAGATCCTATTAATTTGCTTATTTTACACTGGACATAGTATTTATGGGAACTCTGCAACTTTAAAGAGGAACAATGAAGGCATATATTTGCTAGAGAGCTTGAAGTGTGTTTTTTTTAGTGGATGCAGCACTTTCTGATGACAGCTCAGGCCCAAATGTGTATTTGTGGGTGAAACAGGGAAATGAATATTAACAGTCTGTCCACAGAGTATTGTATAACCCAGTGGGAAACCTTTTTTTGGCAATCCAGAAATAAAAAACATCCAAAACCTACAGAGACTGTAGAAATAAACTTATGGGCATCATCTCCAATGCTTTTGTCTTCTGCAGCTTCCCAGAGGTAAGTTGACACGGCCAGTAACTCTTATTGTTTTATATATGTATTTAATGAGGAAATATTAGCCACTGCACATATTTGCAGCACAAATTACAAAAGTAACCTAAACTTTATGGTTTAAGCGAATTAAAACGTGTTTTTTATTTATTTTTTTTTTTCTTCGGGGAAAATAACACTGAAAAACTTATGTGTCTCCTCCGGGAGGAGTTAATAGTGGGAGAAAATGCAGGAAAGCGGATTTTTAAACGGATGAATCACCCCTGGGAGAAAGCTTTGAAGAAAAGAAGAGAAAAAGAAAGGGAACAGATTATCACTTTTTCACCCTCCGGAGAATCGCCTCCTCGCCCATCGCTGTCTCCTTGCAGCCCATTGGGTCCCGGTGCTGGTGCTGGTGCTGGTGCTGGTGCTGCTCCTGCCCCTTTGTTGTTGCTCCCCTCGCTGCTCCTTCTCGCTGCTGAATTTTTCTCCTTTTCCCCCAGAATTTTTATAACAAAAAAAATTTCTTCTTCTCAGCAATCATT
Source organism: Phaethornis superciliosus (assembly GCA_023637945.1). NCBI lineage: Eukaryota > Metazoa > Chordata > Aves > Apodiformes > Trochilidae > Phaethornis > Phaethornis superciliosus. Next base: position 117,378,062 of record JAJQWJ010000001.1, read on the forward strand.
GCCAGATATTGCAAATTGGTAACTGCAAGCCTTCCTTTGGGTATTCAGGCTTTCCCGGAATCCCTTAGTTCTTGTATTTCATACCAATTTGCATTACCTGTCTGGCAGCTCCCTATCAGGAGCCTGTTCTTGGTTAGCATTTTATCTTATCAGTCCTGTTACTTCCAGGTAGTTGTTACCATATGAAAGGAGAGGGATATCTTTTTAGAGAGAGCAAACAGTGCTGTTTCATGCCAGCTTGGTTGTAATTTTGCTGATTCAGGAAAATTTTTTTTTTTAATTTTCTTTCGCCGTGTCCACGACATTACATTGGTCTTTTTCACATAGAAGTTTTAGCTTTTATTTTTCCATTTCTTTTCTCTTTTCTTCTTGTAAAGACACTGAAGGACAAGTGCTTTTGGATAAGCAGGAAAACTGAGTGGATACACCTCTTCTATAGGGAAGTTTTAAGAAATGGTATCTCCCAATGTTTTTAAATATTCTTCCCTTTCCATCTTCAAAATGCCACGATTAGGTGTTAATAATCACAGCTGCATCATCCAAAACTAAAAATGTGTTTCAATTTTTAAGAAAGAAACGCCCACAAAATATTACCGTATAAAGCTGTCTATTACAACTTCAGCAGGTTAAGCCTCTATCTTCCCTTTGGCATTCTCTTTCCTTAAAAATCCATCTAGACACCCCCACCTCCTTTTCAGAGGCCTCCTTAATTGACTCATTAAGGTTACAGAACACATCCGCCCACACTTACTGAATCACAAAGCATTTTAGTTGCCTTTTCTCACACCTAGATCCACCAGACAGAAAGGAACTTGCAATTACTCACCTCTTAGGGATTCAGCTCTCTGGGATACCCAGACCCCAGAGGGAACCCCTGGTGATCACCTAATTTACACTGTAAAACTGAATATCTGTCGAAAGAGTCTTTAACAGTCTAGTTTGGTTGTAGCTACTAAAGAAGACTTTCCTGAATAGCATTCTAAGCCACTGGAGGATGTATTGTAGGGCTGAGGTCAGTGAGACACAAGTAATGCATATTAAAGTCAGTGGAAGTTCTTTATCCCCAAAATCAGATTGTGTGTTTGTGTATTATAATCTCTTTGCACTGTGTAGCTTTTGATTGCTGTATGTCTCACATGCTATCTGTAAAAAGGGAATAATAAAGCCTAATTACATTCCACCTACAGTTGTTGAAGCTGTCACCTTTCATAGTATATTTCAGAGAAGTTCTGAATATAATATTTTCTCAAGAAGTTTCCCAGCTTCCAAGTAAAAAAACCTGTCATTTTCATTATCAGTTGTATTTTTACCTTAAATTAAAGCAGAAACATCCCTTTTAGGTTGAAAACTAATATCATGTCAAATGGAAGCGTGAGAAGATTTGTACATTCACTGACTGCTCTGACTGACATCACTGGCAGTGAACAACTGTGATTCCAAGCATGCAGTTATCAGTGTTGTGTTGTGGGGGGTTTTTTTTGGTTTGTTTTTTTGTTTTTTTTTTATGATACAGTTGACCACACAATCATTGTGGAAGTTCTTCCAAATAAGGGATTTTGTTGCACTCTATGCTGCTCCAATGACATCTCTCTTCTGTTAATGTCATTACAAGAAGCATTCATCTGATTCACTAATAAACCTGATGACCTTTTCAACATGAAATAATGTGTTGATTGCTTGAACTTTATTTACTTTTGTCACAAAGTTTTTAATTATAAAGAGAAAATGCTTTCTTATTACACATGACCTCTACTAATTAGCTTAAAACTAAATTGAAATTACAAAGTCAGAAGGAGAAGATGAAATTTTTCACTTATTTTTATAGGCTGGTTTCTTTGTGTTAAAAATAGCCAAAATGTCTGAGGGCAAGTTCAGCAGGATGAAATTTCAAGAACAGCAAAAACAGCACCATTAAAGTTTCTGTGTGAGGTTAATTTTATTGGCTGAATTGTAGACCATGATAAAAATAAAGGTGTGTGTATAAATACATGCGTATTTATAAGATGGAAAACCTGACAGAGCTTAACTATAGTAATTCTAGTGAAATTATAATTCCAATAGACTAGTTTAAGTAGCAGAAGAAAAAAATCATTCCAGCTGTGAAAGACATTAAGCTCCTGCTACTCACTGTTTATTGGAGTTATTCAGTACATGCATGTGTTTTAGTTTTTTACCTGTAAAAGATATTAAAAACTATATCAAACCAAACCAACCAACCAAAACCCAAAACAAACAAACCTCAAAAAAACCTATTTTTTTTTCTTTCTTTTTCTTCTGGCCAAAGATGTTCCTGGAATTAAATTGCAAAGTCCAATGCACCTTCATTTAAAATACATGGCAAATTAAAGAGAATAAAACTTTTAACAGGATGCATGATGTCAGTAATTTTATACCATTTCTTTTGTACCTTTGAAGGCAAATTCCATGGGGGTCTTCATTGTCTTGATCTTAGAATATGCCTTGGATTTTCATGTATACCACTCCTTTGTATAATGTGCCAAATATTTAGGTTCAAAGAAATTCTGGAACTTCCCTGGAAACAGCTGATAGAGCTACATTTTCAGATTCAGTTCCTGGCCCATGATTTCACTCCTCCCTCTAGCCTCTGGACCAAGGGCAGTCAGATGAGGACTTGACTTACCTTCACTGAGCTTAAGTGCATCCATCTAGTATGCTACAGAGCAGTTATTGGAAAGTCAGATGTGTCTGTCCAAAGGTGCTGTAAGATACCTATCTCATTTTAAAGAAGCTGGGTGTTGGGATCTTGCAATCAAGGTATATGATCCATGGTGTGATGGCAAGAAGAATATGTAAATCCCTGTGTCACCAGAGAACAGATAGAAAGAACTTCGCCATTTCAGGAAGTCTGATGTTAATTTAATAGTGATGAAGGACAAGACTTAGGCTTATCTGATTATTCACCTATCACTACTATCACTAAGATATGTATAGGTAAAAGAATTAATTTCTTTACAGAGAAACATAATCTTCTGATTCTTATTTTCACAACATGTAGAAGTAAATTTGTTTCTGAAGTGTCAGTAAGAGACATTCTGTCTAAAAGCTGAAGTTATGTAAGTGGTCCAAAGCTTTTCAAAATCTTAGAAAAGCCCAATGTGTAGAATCAAGGAGGTAAAAGCTGTATGCTGATCTGAAGTTGTTCCAACCATCAAATCTGTGGTGGTGTGAGGATTGCTTTGGCATACATCATATCAGAGAGTTTTGCCACATCCCTCTGTGATTCTCCTGCTCAGAGTCAGATGCATCTCTATACATCCAAGAAGAGTCTTACACACTTTATTTCAATATTTGTAGAGCAGATGGCAGGACTTTGTAGAGAACAGCAGGGCTGAAACTGGATGTTCTTCAGTGTTACCCATCTCCACATTTACAGTCAGAGTGGTGCTCAGTTGCAATATGGGTTTACAAGGTGTCTATGATTTTGAACATTTTTTTTTAAAATCTACATCTGCTTCTTTTGATCCAGATTCCATATTGTTGAAGAAAATGGCATTCACTGCTGTGACACAATTGTAAATGCATTTCAGTAAATTCAGGGTATTTTATTTATTTCATAAGTGGTTAAATTAATATTTGACTCTCTGGATTTCTTTTCCATTATTTACATTGAAAAGAAAACATTGTATAGAATGGTTTTAAAGTGGGAAAATGAAGATAGCAGAACATAAAATAATTACATGTTTATAAATGTGAACATTCCTAATTAAGAGCTTGAAATAAACATAATGCACGAAAGTACAAGCAAAAACCTTTCAGTGGGATTTTATACTCAGTTAAGCACACATTCAATTTAAAAAAACAACCCAAGCCTTCAAGATAAAAAAGAAATTATGACCGTCTGTATTTTGGTATAGAATTATTCTAAAGTCTGTGGTAAAATCTTAAATGTAACAAAAATATTCAAGAAATGAACGTAAACCACCATAGTTTCAAATAAATAAACCTAGTACATTAAGAACATTCTACACAACACAGTTTTTCAAAGTTGTGGTCTTTCTCCAGATAGAGCCATGATCTTTGCTTCTTTTTAGAATTAAATCTTCCTGTGAGCACTCAAAAAATGAAAGCTTGCTTTCCTTTCCTGATCCATGAATAAAAAGTAGGTTAGAAATGCTGAGACCTGAGAGTTGCAGAGTTATGTGGTGATAAAACTGAAAATAACCCAACTGTCCCCAAACCAGATGAATTAAAATTTTCCTTCAAGAACTTCAGTGTTGTTTTAAACCAAAATATATTTCGCAAGTTTTGCATCCAGGATGTTTAAATTTTACTGAAAAAACAGCAGCCAATTTTTACACTTTTCTGTGTAAAAACAATTTTTTGCACTTTTAATTAAAATATCATTTCCTTTCAAGAATAATTTGATAAAATACTACAAATATAAATTTTCAAAAATCAATTTTTAATTCACCTTTTTTAACATTAAAAATACATAAATTGAAGCAGCCAAATATAGATTAAATGATGTCGTTTCTTAAACAGTAAGTAACTAATCTTCTTTTTAGTAAAAAGATTATTAAATTTTTAGGTAGTGAGACAAAAAATCCTAGTCAGAAGTCTAAAATAGTCGCTGAACTGATTTGTTAAATACAGGCACCTAAGTTCCTGCTTTTAGGTAGGCTGTCTCAGAAGACAGAAAATACAGCTGACACCAATAGTCTTTTTATACCTAATATTTTAAAATTTATTCTGAGTTAAAAGTAAACAATTCAGTTCAAATTGACTAGATGACCCAGTGCAGATTTTGTGCAGCTATTGCCTGTATATGTAGTGGGGATGATGAAATCCTTTGTTATATAAATCTGGAGAGATGTATTTCTGCCAAGATTTGTAACATCAGAGGGGCAATAACAAAGTTTTGACATTGAAATTAGCTGAAATTAACATCAGAGACTGATAATTCCTACCAGTTGTTCAGGAGGGGTAAATCTAGATTTTTTTGCATGAGAATGCAATAAGAAGAAACAGACATGAACTCTCACCATCACTTTTACCATTGCTACAGTATTCTTTGATGATCCTGGAGAATATATTTTTCTTTTAAAGTTATTTTTTTCCCTATGAATTTTCATTCTTTACCCCAGCTGCTAGCACTCATTTTTATCAGAAACTTCCAAAGTTGAAGTTTGTATTTTTAGATTACATGGATAGGTTTTCAAGCAAATGTATTGAATCTTGGTACTAATTGTTAACTCAGAGTAGGGTCTACCAGGCTGAGAACCATAAATAAAACTTAGATATAAAACAAGACATAAATATATCCCACCTTCTTTATATGTCTAATAATTAGCAAACATACTTTGAATTTGGGCTATGATGGGTTGTTCTCTTGAACAACCTCTGCTGTCTAACTGCATAGCTTGAATTTTCTTTTTGTATTTAAATTCTTTTCCTTAACTGCTGCTGTCTTGCATTACAAAAATAGCACTGTAAAGATTTCCACATGAATGTACAACAGAATTTAAACAGTTCATTGATTTTAAATGTCCTACACTTTCTTAAATCCCAGCTGTAAATGCTGTCAAGTTCTTCAAAATTCTGAAGAGTTCTTAAATTTTGGGAAGCAACCAAATAACTGTAATTTGTTCTGAATTTTTATAAGCTATTGTTTCATTAAATACTAATGCAAAATTACATCAAGCCTTTTTAATTTAATTTCTTCATATAAAATTCTAATATTGCTTTATAGATGTTTAATACTTCCTCTTTACCAAGAAAGGGAGTAATTTGGATTAACATTACACATTTGGCACCTTTCCTTTATATCATAATAACATCTACAGGCTCTACCAAATCAGGGTTTTACTGTTCATGTTGTAATAACATTTGACCCCACTCACAGCCTCCAGAAATAGGCAGTATTTCCTCCTCTCCCTTGTGGCCTTTTTAATACTGTAGACCTGCAATAACAGGAAGTTTCAGAAGAAATTCAGAAAATAAGCACAGATGAGATGCAGAATTGGATTACTGACATATGCATATATTTTATTGTACATAGAATTTGGATATGATGGTCTTTTTAGTCATGATACTATGATGACATTACTTCTTTCCAGGACAAAGCCATCAGACACTTTTGAGCTATATTTTGAAGAAAGCAAAAAGCATCAAAAAGCTCTAAAATTTAACTTCACCTCTTTCAGTTCTTTCCTTCTCTGTAGTATTTTATACTTCTTATGTTGATGGCTTGACACGGTCTTATATAAGGAGTACAAAGATAACAGGAATCTGTATATTTGGTATAAGATGAGATACAAGTGGAAACTTGATTATGACCTTACATTTAAGATTATTATTTGAAGGCTGGCTAGTCAAAGCGACCCTCTCTTTCTGAAGTGTTTAAACCAGAGAGGAAGTGTCTTTTTTTAGAAGCTAATTTGACCTACAGTGCCATATACAAAGCCCATCTTCTGTGGGGAATTGAACACAGCTCTAGCATAAGATTTTCAACTCCTGAAGCCCTCTGACTGCATTAAATGCTTTCCCTCACCTTTCTGATTTAGATGAATAGAAAGAAGCATTCTGAAAGAAGCTTGGTTATGAATATCACTTGACAAAGCTGGATGAATGAGGCATTATGGTAGGGGACAGGTATGATGCTAAGTAGGAAGAATAGGGAAACTAAACGGCAGCTGATGCACAAATATTGACTGTGAAAAAAATGTGGCTTACGGGGGTTAGGATTTTTGGTTGTGTTTTAGGGGTTTATTTTTTTGTTTGTTTGTTTTTAAGAGAGCGTTATCCGTTGTATCTTTCTTATTAGTCTCAGCAGATATGGTGCAAAAGAATTAAAAAGACCAGAAGAGGATATAAGTAAAGCTTAAAATCCTTTATCTGATGGTTAATTAGTGTAATTTGGAACAAAGCTTGTTGATGGAATAAAAAAATGAAAGTAAAGTAGCTCATATCTAAATAGAGCCAAAGGAAAAGAGACAAAGTTCAAGAAAAAACCTAACCCCCTTCCATTATTTAAATTATATTTGTTTCAATCTAAACACACTTAAGTCTAGTCTTATAGCATGGAGAATGTTACAGATTGCAGTTTTTGCTACTTCCACTGATTTATCTGGATTCATATTTCAAATGTGACGTCAAGGAGATCTACTTGTGGGAAAGACAATATGTGCAGTGGAAAGCTTATTTCTGCAATTCATTTGTGTAACTTACTCCCCTGTGAAAACAGGCTGAGGAAATTGGGGTTGTTCAGTCTAGAGGAGAGGAGTCTCCCAGGTGGCTTTAGAGTGACTTTCCAATATCTGAAGAGGGCCTACAAGAAAGTTGAGGTATGGATTTTTACATGGGCGTGTAGTGAGAAGACAAGGGGAAATGGCTTAAAAATTGAAGAGGGAAGATTTAGGTCAGACATTTGGAAGAAATTCTGTCCTGTGTGGGTGGTGAGACACTGGAATAGGTTGACCAAGGAAGTTGTGGCTGCTTCATCCCTGGCAGTGTTCAAGGCCAGGTTGGATAGGGCTCTGAGCAACCTGGTCTAGTGGGAGGTGTCCCTGCCATGCCCAGGGGGTTGGAACTAGGTGATATTAAGGTCCCTTCCAACCCAAATTATTCTGTGATTCTATGACTCCACAAATTATATACTTTTGTTGTGTTATTTAGGTGGCAAAAAATATAATCCCTTCCAAGAAGTATCATCATTTTTTTAAGTGTTTTAATCCCAAACTGATACTTGTTTTCCAGAAAGTAAACATTTTCCTTGAAAATTTCAGTTTTTGCAAAGAGGATATTTTCCACCAGCAAATCCTCTGATACTCATTTCCTATCAATTTCTAAAGCTTATGCTCATAAATGTCACTTACACTTTGAAGCATAAAAATCCAGTTTTGAAGATAAAAGAAAAGAACTTTAAAATTTCTGTTCCCATGAATATATATTCCATACTTAGATATAAAAGTAATTTATAGACAACATAAAATGTTTTTACATATATGTGTATAATCTTTGACATTTCTTCATATGCTCTGAAAATATGTGCGAGGTGTTAATGGTCATAAGTTTTTCTTGAGTCTTAGTATGTAACATAGAACATATAAATCAGAAACCAGGTACTGAATACTAACCATATACTGGAAATTTTAAATGCTATGTAGAATTATTTACTTTTCTTTATTCCTAAACAAACAGATGCCTTAGGGATCACTTTCCTTTTCTGTCATTAATGAAAATCAGTTAATCAGTTTTTCCTTTTGCACAGAGAAAGAGATTCTCTCAATAGAAAATCTATGAAACAGTAATTTTCTGGAAGTGCATTTCTATGTAGTAAATTTGATGTAAAATTCACTACAGGAGAGCTTTTCTTTTTCTAGTAATTTTTATCAGCAGTACAAAGACATGAGCAGATGCAGGTAAAGCAATTTTTCAAAACAGTAATTGCTATTTATTTCTTGAAATTAAAATCAAATAACAGTCAATTAATGCTTCAAGGAGCAAAATTTTTTTAAAAAATGTATTTTCTGTGCTAAATAGTGCGTGTGGCTCACTGGGCAGTATATAAAGAACAGCTACCACTGCTGGTACTAATCTGGGAAGCAATTTTGTTTTTATTTCTCTCAAAAGATAGCTTATGCATTCCTGAACACTTCCCTTTGATCCACTAATTCTCACCTGTTATACTGTGATTACATGGATGAATTGCAAAGAGGCCACATCAGTTAAATTGCCAAGTTAGGCAGCACAGTGGTTACCCCAAGAACAAATACTTCAATTTAAAATAAATCAGAAGCTGACTGTGCGCACAAATATTTCTCACAGTTTTAAAAGACTACAGAGGGGCTGTTTGAAAGACATCTAATTATGAAAAGTGCTGGCCAGCCTCTCTGTTCTCCAGGCCATCAAAACCAACCACAGGTGTTCTAAGTAGTGACCCAGGTCTTCCTCCTGGAGCTATACCAGATTTAATTTTGGGACCTAATACTTCACCTCTCTAAGGTTTCCTCGGTCTAAACTCGTCTCCTTCTTTTGTACTTTTACTGGCACAGTTTCTAGGTATTGATTTTGTGTCTTAATTCCCCCTTAGCAGCAAAGGGACCCCGTGAGCCAACTGCAGTACACCTGCAAAGATCACCACTGACATCTCCATAACATCTTCAAGCCAAATCCTGGAGTTTCAAGCATGGCTTGTAGCTTATTTCTGCAGACCCAAATCTAACACTTGAAGTGAGGAAATGGATTTTTAGAGGATGTTGTAAAGAAACAATGACAAAAAACATTCTGCGGTTTGGGCAATAAAAGGAATATCCTGTCTTTGGCGAAAAAGAAACCCAAATGACCAATTGTACACAATCTCTCTTTTCCCTTAAGAGCAATTTTGGAGTACTTACAAGACACATTTCTCCAAGTGAAGATTTCCTTGACCTATGTGGAGTGTCTCTCTGTTCTAACTATCATTCTAAAAATATCCCTCTTTGTCCCTACTCTAGGGGGAAGATGCTAGTTTTTCTAAGATGACAACAATTCACATGGTTTTAATCATAACACTGCTATATTCTTTTTGCTGTTGTTTCCTTTGTGGTTAAATTATTTTCATTCACTTTTCCCCCTGCTTGGCTGAAAATTGTTTTCACTACCTCTTGATCTTCTAATTATTATAAAGCACTCCTTGATGGAAACCCATGAATGACTTAATTCTTGACTGTTCAGTCACAGCTCCATGGTCTCCAGCAAAATATTTGTCCTACATAGATTGTGTCTAACTTCCTGAATGTCTACAGTATTTTCTGCCATCCTGAGTCAGTGGTGGGTAAGAAGTCATGAAGCTATCCTACTGATTTATGCTTTCCTATTCAATTAACTGATGCTCCACACTGTGCCCAGTCACTATATAGTCTAGTGTACTCATTGGTCTTGGAAAGTCTTAAATCTCCAGGACTCACACAATATTAAAATTCAGTGAAATTGGTGTTACTAGAGAAGAAAATAGTCTGAGAAAAAAGAGGAAGGCTTTAAGGATTTTGCAAATGGTGAAAATTACAGGTTAATTAAAGTATATGGTACAAAAGAGAAGATATTTTGTGTACTTGCACTTGAATGTAAAAATTGTTTCTTCTATAGCTTGTAAGTAAAGTAAGCAAACCCCCCCCAAACCAATAGGATAACTTTACAGCAAGACATAGGAATTGAATAAATACTCTAATTGGAAAGAGTAGTGAGACACGCAAAGCAAATATTATTATTTTTCCTTTTATCTTGTCATTGTTTAAATATTCTGGCCATAAATTGCCTTGTTTTCTGAAATTTCTCATCTTATCACATAACAGCCAGACATAGATATCACACATTTTGTTTCTATGCAATTGTATTTTTTGCATACAATCACACACATGCATACCCATGCAATCATGTAACTATACTTGCAGGGGCCTTCATTTCTCTATCACATTATTGCTTTAATATTATTTCATGTTCCTCTCCTCTTATCTGCAGATTTATTTACAATTTTACTTTTTGTTTTCTGAAGACAAGATGACAGCTTATAGCAAATGAACTTTCTAAATCCTTTTTCTGCAGCTGTAGAGTCTGAAGACACAAATAGGAATCCTTAACATTAAAATGTTTCCTATTTGGTAGCAGGAAAGACAACTTGTGTCAAGCCTTGAATAAAACTATACCTTTCTGTGCATGAATATTTGTGCATGTTTCAGATATACACTATTTATTCTGAAGAAAAATCCTCAGATTTTCAATATAAAGCAAGGGATATCTAAATCTTAAACAGAACACAAAAATATGTATTTGTTGCTGCATGTGTTCTATACAATTATATGTTAGCTATATATAGGTAAGTTTGCCCTGACATATCCATACAAAATAAAGCTTTTGTCATTGATGCCTGGGGCAATGTTGGTAATATAAATGCATACAGTACAGAATAATGACAGAAAGCAGCTCAGATGATGCTGTTTATAGTGAGCAGAAAAGGATATGCGTATTTATTCCATGAGTTATTGCTACATTTAGAATATTATTCTTTGTGTCTGGTGCAACTGTAAGTTTTTTTTTGGCTCTGACCCTTCAAGCTACTGTCAAAAGGAAGATATTGTCCTGCTTGCTTTGTTTCTTTAAAGACTTCAGTATGTACCCCAAAATTACAATCCCCCAATTTCAGCAGGTCTTTTGCCTTATCACTATAATTTCTTTCAGTTTATTTACAGAGCCCTCCAACAGATTTGCAGTCTCTCCTTTTAACCTAAAGGTAAGCTTATTTATTTGCATGAAAAAAAAACCAAACAAAAAATAAAAAACAAACAAAAAACCCAAAACAAGAAGGAAAATGAGTTAGGAAAAAAGGAAGAGATAAAGTACTTCATTAAAAGAGATATACAGAATGTGAGGCAGGGTTTTTCCTCTTTCGTCTTGTGTCTGTCATATATACATCCATCCCTGTGCCTGTGATATCAGTAGGGATCACATTCTCCTCCTACTATCTAAAAAGGACATCCCACTGCACAGCAGGGCATCTCTTCCTACTTCCCCCAAGAAGTAACAAAGCTCTGACTACTCAGAGACTGTTTCTGCACACTTGTACTCAGATGACTTCCACTTGACTAGTGTTTCAATAACTAATGTTAAAGTAAAATTTCTAATGTTTGCCTCCTCCTCGGATAAGCATCGTATTAGTCACAGCTGTTACCCATATGCAGTCCTTCAGTATGAACTTCTAATACAACTCTGCTTCTATCTTGTCCCATGTTTTTCTGTCAGAAAAACAGTGACTGCTAACACAGATGGCATATTTGTTTATTTATTTTAAGTCTATGAGTCTACTTCTCCATTGCAAAAACTCTTTACATCCCCATCTTGCTGGGAATTAAAACCCAAGAATTTTTTTCTTACAAATTATTTTGACAAACTTTACTTCCTCTCCTTCAGCTTTTTACTTTATTTGAATGCACACATATTTACTTATTTAAATTGTGCAAATATTGCCCATTCTTTTCATTATAAATTCAATTTCTTAGGAAGACTGCTCCTAGTCCTCATCAAATTAAAGTATATAAAAGAAAATTTCCTAAACAAAATTTTAAAAAAGTATTTCTTCAACTTTCCCTTGATGTCTAAGAGCATTGATATACATTAACAAATAAAGACAGTTTAGGTTAATAAAAGATGTTTCCCAGTGTCAAAACTAACACAGATGAGGACTTGGAATCTTTTAAAAGAAAATTAAAACTTGGTGTTTTCATTCTACCTGTATAGTTTCTTCATAATGATATAATTACCTATGCACACAGTTAGCATACAATTGAATTGATCTCATTTGAATAAAGCAGGCTAAGACCTACAAAAACTCCTCAGGTTCCCTTTGTAAGCAGTGCAAAGACATAAGGCATGATTATTTTAATCTACAATATTGAATCTAAAATATTTAAAACACTCCAGATTATCTTTGCTGTAAAAGCATTTATGTCTCTCACTGAGTATGAAGACGGCTAAGACAGATAAGGTATCTGGCTTAAAGCTGACATCTCTCCATAGACATTCACAATTAGATTAATTACTTTGCATTTGTTATATTTCTAAAAAGACAGAAAAGAGGAAGAAGCCAAAGCTTCCCTTTCAGCCCAAATAAAATCTGTTTTTATGCACTCAGCTCAGTATCCTTGAGAAACCTTACATAGATACATGATCAAAAATTTATTCCTGTGCATCTGGCATTATACATCTGCACCTGCTTTGACATCTTACTGGACATCAGGAATAATCTTTTGAAACAAGTCTCCAGATCACTCTACTTACTGGGAGCTTGTTGCACTGTGGAGCAGTCATGGAGTGGGTGAACTGGGTTCTCTTCAGATGAAACTACTAGAGAGCATTCTCCAAAAGCACACCTAATTCTAGCTACAGATAGGCATTCAGTCCATGGGACTAAGTTGATATCTGAGAGTCTCTAACAAAGAAGTACTTGGAAGGCTTAGATGACCATTCCTCAGCATCACTGTTTCCCTTGATTCACACCTATTGTTCTGCACAGCTTTCTGCACAAGAAGTGCAGTTATAAAACTCTGGGCACAGGAAAAGCAATCAAATTTCTGATTACTTCAGAAAGACTAGATATGAAGGATTCCCCTAAAAATATGTCGCTATTTAACAGCATCCTTTGTAAGAGCCTGAAATTACTAGTGCCTAACTTTTCTCACATTTTCTTAATTTCCTAGGAATGAACTCCGCACCTACCATTTCCATTCATTCCATCTGTGTTTTAAACTTGGAATGAATATCCTAAAACCACATTCCAAAAATCTATATAAGAAAATCACTCAAGTCAATGGATCCTTGAGGAATTGTACTTGAGTCAAGAAAAAAGGGATCACTGCTGATGATATTTTTTTACTGATGTATTTTCAAGAACTGTGTAGTCTACTTCTAAAGGCACTAACTACAAATGTCTTCTCCTTTTTTACTTATTCCCAGTTCTCACAGTACTCATTATAATATTTTGTTTTAAACTTAATTTAATGTAGAACATAAAATCTGGAATAACTTTTTTTTTTTTTTAATTTTTATTATTTCTTCTTACTTGCCTCTCTACTTTTGAAAATCTCATTTCTAAATATTTTCTCATTTTCCTTGTAATTTCACTCCAAATATGAATTCCAATTGATATTATTTAAACTGACAATTGAATTAAGGTATTGTACAACCTATCTTGAAGTGAAGTGTAAGTGAAAAATGCTGTATAAAACAAAAACTTTCTTAAATTGTATGACCGACTACAACTTCAGCTCTGTTTTCCTGCATATATTTAGTAACACTTTCTAGTTTCATAGATTATGTTTTTAGCAGAAAAAATACAGTATTTGGAGACAGAAATAAACTATCCCACTACTCACAAAACATAAGACAGTATGAACAATCAAAAGAGATATGGACAATATAATAGCAAACTCTGTTTCTCCTTGGGAAGCTGAATACTTCCTTTTTTATACACACACAGTGTAATATGATCTACATGGATTTGTTCATGCTAAAATAAGGGAGAGAGATAAAGCAAGGTTTGGCAATCAAACAGAAAAAACCAGCATATTTACAACAGCCTACAAACTCTTCCATATTTCACTCAGACCAAGCAAGGTTTTCTCTGAGAAAGTATAAAATCGATTAAAATTTCTTTCACTGTCAATTCTTACACCATTTACACTATCTTGTGTTATAATTTTATGTATTTAATTCCTGATGATTTTTATTTTGATAGGCTGATTCTGAGCTTAAGGATTTTATTAAACAGTCACTTCGTCTGATATAAAACTCTAATATTATTCCAAATTCTTAAACAGATTCAATCAACTGAAAAGCATACGTTGCACAAGATTTGAAACTGCATCACTGAAACTAAATGTGGTTTGATGTTCCTTTTTCTATAGTGAGCACTACAAAGATGACCCTAAATTACTATCTGGAGGTATTGAAGGTCTGTGGCAAAATTTCTGCCAAAAATTGCATGGACTGGAGGATATATTAATCACTATTCATATAGCTCCTCTTGGTTTCTGCTGCAGCTGTTTCTAACTTCTCTGGCTGTTTAATTCAGTTAAATCAATACTCATAAAGAAAAGCTTATCTAGCCAGATTGACTCTTGAATAAAGTGCTGAAGTGACCTTGCAAACATTAAATCTCTAAATTCAGAGACTGTTTCTCTATCCTGTTATTTTCTGCACATATACTAAAAAATTAATTTAAAAATCAGAGTTTTCAGAAACCCTTATGCGTTTTTCAGTTGAATGAATAGCAAATCATATCTGTGAAAGCCATTTTAGGATTGCAGGGCTAGTTCTGCCTCAACTTACCACATAATGGTACCACTCCAAGCCCTCCCTCTCATTCATTGTGATCACAAGATGACTGAGAAGCAACACTATTAAGAACAACAAAAATAAGCGCCACACTTGGTTTTACAAGCCTGTCCAAAGCTGTTATTTTCCCTTTTCAACTTTTTCAAGGATCCTCAGTTTATCTCAAGTAAAAGAGACCATAATTTTGAAAATTTAGATAGTCTATACTTATAAATCCCCCTTCAAGAGTCAGCTACAAAGCATTTACAAAAAAGAACAGTCTATCATTTTTTAAGGTGGGTTTTTTTCAGTTTTATTATTCCTTTGGTGTTCAAAACCAAGAGGAAAGAGAGAAACTGTCTGACATTCTCCAGACGCCTGATTCCTGAGAGGACTCTGGTTGAATCAACACCCAGTGCAAAGCAGTCAAGAAAAACCATTTGCATTAAACAAAAATAATGTGGACAACAAAGAAGAGTAAGCACAATTTCACACAGTGAAGAGTTAAACTATTGAAGTTACAGTTACAAAGTATGGTGCATGAGAGAACTTCGTGTGGGTACCAGCAAAGGTTTCTGGAAGTCTCTCTGAGGATGGAAAAGCAAAAAATTTGGTGTCAGTTTTGGCAAGTTATGAGGACCCATTGCTAGTTTGCAGCCAGGCTGGGGTGTGAAATGGTGGGGCAGGCTGGGGCGGGGACCCCAGCAGCCCTTTCCCAAGGTGGCCAGAAGCAGTGAGCAGAGCCAGGATGGAGACTGTGACTAAGACCCACCACAGCTCCAGGACTGCTTTGCACACCTGCAGGGATGAGATGGCTTCAAGGCTGAGCCAGGTGGCAAGTAGCTGATGTGGGAGAGAAGGCAGTGGAATTCAAGGCTGACATTGCTGTTCTGGAGGCCAGGTCTGGTCTGGTTCCTCCTCAGCACCACTCATGGCCTGAAGCTGAGTCCCTGATGAGGCTTCCCAACATTCTTCCTGTGCTGCAGTTCTCTCTGTTGTCAAGCCCTGGCCCTCAGTGCCACAGTCTTGGAAGTGACCTTGAGCTTGATGGAAAATGTAGGACAGGTTACAGAGCCGGGCAGTACATGCAGAGCTGTGGTACCACTGCTGAGCACTTTGCAGGATGAAACAGCAGCTGCTGGGGACCTGACACTCTGTTGACTCTCTGATGTAATACACTACAGCAATGTGGGTAAAAATATTTTGGCCAAGAGGTATGTCAAAAGGAGTGTCATATTATGCACAATTGATCCAAGAATCTTCCTGTGCTGTTACTTCATTATATTGTTACATCTCCATTTCTGCAAAGCTTATAAAATGCAATGATTTTCACTATATCACACATGTGAATTTGTATTTAGTGTACCAAAATAGCGTGATATGACCTTGTTAATGTGAACCAGTTTGAAACTTTGCTTTGATTAGATTTTAGAAACCCAGCTTCCTACTGCTTAATAAGCTGCTAGAACTTCATTTTCTATTATAACATAGATTAAATCTTCAGTATCTTTCAGTTACTGAAACATATGGTGTATGTAAAACAAGCACAGATTGAAACTTTTCTGAGGCAAAATTGGTTACCTCTGTCAGTTTTTTAAATACCATAAGTATTAAATTTGAATTTAAATGGTTAAATCAGATATTAATTTTCAGACTATAAAAATATTCTAACTTCTTTTTAGTCAGATCACAAAGTATTTTTTCAACCTCATTTTTATTTGCTGTAGAAATTTATATCTTCTCATTTATTGTATTTGTCTTTAAAGCTGTAAGACTCATAGCAAGATCAGATCTAAAAAGCCATCCTAGATGAACTTAGATATTTTAGATGTTGTTATATGTTTTAGGGACATGGGAATTAACCCGTGGTTTCAGGTGGTCCTTCATAAACATATTTGGAACTCTGACCGAATGCAAAGACCCATGACAAATAATTGTTTCATGAATATCATGGAAGTTTTAAACTGTGGTCATGAAAGGTTCTTAGAGGCAAAACAGTGAGATGTCTTTAAATATGTGAGTAATATTGGTTAGATAAAGAAACTGTATATGTGTCTCTGTATTTGGTTTTTTGTGCTATGCACTTCTACTTGTCCTGATAGCACATAAAAATATAAACATTGGTATACAATGTTTATATTGCACATAAAAATATAAACAAATGTCTCAATTATATATTGAGTGTCACGGTTTAACACTGGCCTAGACAAATAACAGATTAAACCAAATAACAGATTTATATATTAATCTCTCTCTCCTCACTGATAAAGACAGAGAATAAGGAAGAGAGACTTATGGGTTGGAAACTAAACTACACAACTTTAATGAAACAGTAATGATAAATAGGAAAAATTACTAAATATATACAAATATACAGGAAAATTGATCCCACGTTCCTCCCCCCTTCCCCCCAATAACTCTCACATCACCACCGAGGCTGCAGGGCAGCCCTGGGAAAGTCCAGGCTGGAATCCTGGAGTCAGCAGCAGTCGGGAGCTGGAGGCAGGAACACACAGATTCAGGCTGGCACGGATCAGGACCACAGGCAGAGGAATGGACGGAATCCTCTCAGGATGCCAAAGGAAGCAGGGAGGGCAGGAAGAAGAAGGAAACAGGAAGGGTTTGACTCTTGTGATCCCTCAAATTTATACCAAGTATGACGTGTATGGGATGGAATACTCTGTTTGGTCAATTCTGGCATCTATCTTGTCTGGTCCTCCCCCCCAAAAAAAGAGGGTTTCAGGTGGGACCTCCTTACTCCTTCTGCAAGGCAAAATGTTCCTCAGAGCTGAGCAGTGTCCTTGGTTCTACATACCAGTCTCTGGCTGTAACTATAAACATCGAGTGTTATCAGTCCCAGAAGCAGACACTGCCTGAGAAACTTGCTGATAATTTCAGCAAGTGCAACTACTTGCAAGAGACTTATCTGAAAGCAAAAGTACAAACCAGAAAATCACCTTTATCCTGGCCTAAACCAGGACAGATGAGACACAACTGTATCTCTGAAAATATATTACTTTCCTACTGTTCACAAGCACGAATAGTTCAAAATCAAAAGAAGAGCCCTTTTCAAACAATTTTAAATAGTTGCAACTCCAGTGCCTACAAGTGCAAAGTTAAAGAATATAAGCTCAGTGATCAGTGCTTTAATCTTTATCTTGATTTCAGATTTTGCAGCTTAATAACAGACATTTTTTTCCTTTTAGTATTGTCACTAAGTGAGACTTTTCTGTGTGGAAGTTTTAATTCCTTTGTCTTCATTGAGAGAAGCACTTAGATTATGATTTAGAGAAAATCAATTCAATAAACATGGGACGGATGCGTAAAAATCATTTAAGTGAATGCACCAGGTGAATCTTTACAGGTGTTTAAGAGTATACATTTAAAGAGTCCTTTAAAAAAAGTACTTTTCAGTTGAAACTGAAGATAAGGTGTTTCTGTAGTTTCCTTATATAACACCTCCTATATATACAGCAGCTGTTCAAAATTTAATTAGTTTTTATTTCCCAAAATAAATCATGCTATAGTCATGCAAATCACATCTGGTCTGAAACTCAGTATTTAGAATTTCTTTAGCTTGACTGTATTCATTAATTCCCCATTTATTGCCATAGTTTTGCATTATTCAAGAATGCATATGTTTGTTTGTTTATTTATTTATTTATGTATCTAGTATCATATCTGCAACAAACTGTTTGCAAGAGCTTTGATCCCTTGCATGCTAAGTCTTTCATAGATAGTATAGCATAACAGAAAAAATAATACCTATATTGTACAAACACAAGTTAAACAGCAGAATATGAGCATCAGGCTAAAACAGTTACAGAGTCATAAATGGAAGTTTTAGCAATGGAAAGTGGCCTGTCATGTAATCATTATTACCACTTCAAGGCAGTAATGTTCCACTATTTCAATGAGAAAGTACAGATAATATATAGTAAGTTATTTGTAAAGAAAAGAAGTAAATAGGCCAATAAATTACCAAATATATTCAGTTTATGGGACAAAATAATTACACTCAGTGCTTTTGACAATATCTGGATCTGTGGTAGGATTGTCTGTCATTCCAAGCATTTATTCCTCCCTTTGGTAATCATATACTTGCTTGGGAATCCATGAAGCTGAAGACGTGGTCCATTTATTGTCCAATTTTTTCCTTTTATCTGCTAGATGGTTTGGACAAACAGAGGTTGAAGAAATAGGCTTCTTTTTGTCTACAAGCTTCTTGGCTTCTGTTAGCAGAGGCAGTAGACTGCTTCAGGCTCCAGTCTAGAGCAAATCACACATTTTCTTTAACAAGTAAAAAGTGATACGGATTTCTGGGCATCAGGATATACTAGGGTGCTTGCTGGGTTCAGAGGAGAAGGAATAAGAAAGGCATTGGGGAAATTTACTTTTCTTTTCATTCTTTCATTCATTGTAGCTAGATGTTGACTAATTTCTGTCCACATCAGCCTAAACAGGTCTCAAATTTTCTTAGTGAACTGCTAATGATAAATTTAGGTAGAATAAACTATTAATTTTTGAAATGACTTTATAATGACCATTATAATTCAAGTAGTAGCAGCTGCTAGTCCATAAACCAAAAAACACAAAGATGAGCCTTCCAAGGATTCTTGAGTATTTCAGAGAAAGTCCCAACCTTTTTAAAAAACTAAGTAATAAAACCAATTATTTTCAGCAATGTTTGCTATTCCCTTTAGAATTCGAGAACATGTAAATTTACCCACCAGTTTACTGCTTCAGTCTTCAGATTGTACAAACAGATCTGTACAAACAGGCAGGAAAACCTATTTAGAACATAAAAATCAAGTAGCAGATCCTCCAGCTGAAAAATTTATTATGGCTTATTTCTGACAGGAATTACTTTGCTCAGCTGCTATCAAATGACCAGTTTAGTGTAGTCCTAGACCTCTATTCCACCAGTAAACTTTCTGGTGTCATGTGGTTCACTGTGTCTGTCTGATATAAGGGAGAGAAACTGTATTTCTAACAGTAGCTGACTCACTTGAAGTTTTACATCACCAGTCCAGAATTCCATAAGCATTTCAATAAATTTATTTACAAATGAGAGGCAGGAATGTCACAAAACTAAAAGGTAAATATTTTTTTAAAATTAATTTTCACATAAAGCTTATTGCAAAATAATATCACTGGCTGAAACAGGCGTTGGTTCATGGCCTTGAAAGAACAGTTTTGATAATAAAGGAAAGATTTAAAATCAAACTTTAACTCAGTTTTTCCTACTATTTATACTGTACTGTTCCCTCAGAGTTGCATTGAATAAAAGACTAAATGAAACTAATTGCTTCCCATGAAAGTGGTATAATCCCCACATAAGTGATATAATCTGAGCTGCCAGTCAACTCGGTAAGGTGACAGGGGTCAAACTCTAGGCTAGCTAAACTCCAGCTTTTAATCAAATGAGTACTAAAAAGCTTCCACAAGACTCTATAATTTTACTATCTCTTGAGTGATCAAGAATTCAACTACAGAAAATATTCTTTCAAAGATTTTATCTGTGGAAACTCAGAAAATGCAATCTTTTTGCTCAGCAGTCAGTTAAAAAAAAAAGACTCCCCCCAAAGCAAATAAAACACAGAATAGGCTTGGAGTACTTGAATAATACATATAAGTTTCTGTACAACACTGACATGAAAAGCATTGCAGATACTAGTGTTACATCAATTCCTCCTAACTGTCTTGAAAAATATGTGCCATGTTACAATGAAAACAACTCACCAGCTGTTTATGTAAAAATTATTTGAAGAAAACTAAGCATGGCCATATGGCACTACAGCAATACAACAGGAGCATGAAGAATAAATTTTGTAGATTGCAGTAGATAATGGTGATGCTAAGTAGGGTGTCAAATATTGACAACACATGGCATTAATAGTTAATCTCTCCTTTTATCCTCTAAATGCCTACATTTCTTAGCAGCTTGCATGCTGGAAAGAGTAATTTATTGTGATGAAGAATTCAATTTTGTGGAATACCAAAATATTTAAGGTACTGAAAAACTCTTGAATATTCCCTAATTTAAAAAAAAAAAAAAGATAAAATATTAATTCATTTGAGCAGCCTCATGCAATATCACAGTAAAGAAAAGACTATCATTAGAAGTACCAAGGAGTTTTATTTGTAGTTATTTTAAGTATTTTCAGTGCTTAATAATAAGATGAAACTTTCACGATGAGGGCAGTACAAAATTTCTCTCTAAAATGAGGGATGTCATCCAGTAATCCAACAAAATCCAGTGTGTTTCCTCTGCTTTGGGGATGGAGAGCCCTTCTTCAGGTCTCTCTGTAGTAGCATAGTTTGACACTTTTACACATGTATGTGATGGATTAAGGGCAGGAGTCAATGCTTAGTTCACTTCCCTGACTTTCCATCATATTGGCAGGAGTGGTAGTACTTGTGTCAGTTACTTTCCCAATGGCATATAAATTGACAAAAAATAAGAGTAGGTTTGGGTGTGGGGCTTTCTTTAAGGTGCATATTGTTCTGCATGCATATTTGGAAGTTATCTGTTCATGTAAAAAAGTAAAAAAAATTAAATAATTAAATCTTGCCTTTACTCCAGAAAAAAAGAGCCTCAATACAAAAATCAATTGTCAATAAAGAAGTTGCACAAAGATTTGTCAAACCTAAATGCACGTATCAAAGGTATTTACAAGGTTAAATCCTATGCAAGCCCAGAGCCACCAGATAAAGGATTAAAAGAGAGAAGGAAAAGACAAGCTTGGCAAGAGCTAGTGCTAATTTTCCAAGCTAGAGAGTGAAGAATAACAGGGCGATCAAGACAAGGAAATTAATAAGGAAGAATTTTTAACAGCTTGTGTGTGTGTATTCTTAAGTGGTATGAACACTTGCTTTGTTTCTGTTCAGTATCATCTACTTCTAAATATTGATTCAGACTGGATTCTCTTTTGTGCACTCTCCTCTGGGAAGAGACACTGACCCAAATTCACCAAGCAGAGATCTATAGAAGCTGCCATGCTTTTACCCTACAGTCATGGGGTAGAGAGGATTTGTGAGGTGCCTTTATGTGTTAAAAATAAGTTCTCACCCTCATCCCTAAGGTGTTTCCTCTCTTTCCACAGAATCAAGAAGAGTGAGGGGTTTTTCTTTCATCTGGGCAGATTATAAAAATATTTGCTTTCCATGCATTAAAAATTGAGTTGTATTTTTTTCTGCTGCCATGATGCATCCCTACAACTAGATTAAAATACGTGTGTACATATAGAAATAGTAAAACTCACAAAACAATATATAATTCTGCAATATCAGTTAGTTTTAAAGTTTTTTAATGGAATGGTCAGACCTTAGAAAATGACATGGAATTAAATATGCTCAAGTGGGAACTAGCTTCCAAAATCAAGAGTCTTCCTCTGAGACACAGAAGGTAGACTAATTGGTTTGCAGACCAGGACATTTTGCTTTCTCCATGTAGTAAGTCCTATTATGGTTACTATATCCATCTGTTAAATTGTTGTATTTTTGCCTGCTGAATAAAAGGCTGCTTTGACTTGTATTCCGAGAATACCTTCAATTTTCATTCAGTAAAAAACTGCAGGGGTAAATGTCCTTCACAGAGAATGTGGAAAACTTTGCTTCTTCTCATGGCATCACCTCAAATAGTAAACTGATTGCACCAGTCTTTAAATAATACAAAAGATTAAGAAACATATCTGAGGAAAAGAAACAAAAAAACAAACATCACATGTAATTAAATACACTGGACCCTTTTCATCTTGCAGTACATCTTAAAGCTGTTTATGATTACAGAGTTCTTCTGGTCTGTGTTTGCTGCTTTAAACCCATATTGCACTACATATGTGATGTTATTGGAGACATCTATCTCATGTCTGACATTCGGTTATGTATGGGTGACACCCATATATAAATGCAAACCACAACTTTAAAACTCCTCTTTATTTTCCCTTTTTATACTGCATTATATTTCTGAAGAAATATTAATTTTGGTAAGTTCTATTTCAGCCAGAATACCCCATAGCATTGATCAAAAGGATTTTTCTCAAGCTTCCTTCTAAGCATCAAGAAGAAGAGCTGAATTCAGTTCCATGAATCTTAACTTAAAACCTTAAGTGTTAAGGTTTAAGTTTTACTTCAAGCCATTTCTTCACTATTGCATTTTCTTACTCCTGGCAATAAATGGCACTCAGATGATTTTCAACTGACTGTTGGTTTCTTGAAAACACCTGTACTAAAATACTAGTAGAAACCAATCTGTCTGTTTGGATACTGGTAGCTTTGAGTGTGTGGCATTTCATGACCTCTGCTTGAGCTTTCATATTGATCCAAAATAGCTTCAACAGCCAACAACAGCCTTTACTTCTGTTAAAGCAAGCAGAACAATGCATGTTCATCATGCATCCAACTGAGCATATTTTTTGCACTTTGTGAGCAGCTGTACCAGTTACCTACAGACATCAAATGTATTTTCTGTTTAGATCAAATCCAGGGATATAATCTTGAGTATAAAGGTTAGGGCATTAACTCCCTGATCCACTTTCACTACTTTCATTTATTTGTTCATAGAATTGTTGAGGCTGAGAGACATCTTTTGAGATCATCTAGTCCAACTTCTAGCTCAAGCAAGGTCAGCTTGAGCTGGTTGACAAAGACCATTTTGACACAACAGTTTTAATTCCAACTTTTCTCTTTGCGTATGTACCGTAAACAAGGTCCTGGAAAAGATAGCTGACAGTTTTCACACACTATAAATACAGGATTCTCTGAGGCACCTTTGTATATTTTTATAAATAATTCTAAATAAACCACTTCATCTAAAAGAAACCACTTCATCGAAACTGCAGATATTTATTGGTTCCTTTCCATTATTCTTCTAAAATATTTAGAAAATTAATCTTACTGAAATAAAGGGCTGCATTTGCAACATGATGTCCAGTATTTCCTCAGCTCTATGAAAATGCATTTGTTTTTACTGTTACTGTATCAGCTCCCGAAATTTACTTTTCTTAAAACCTGATTCATACCACAGATAAAGATAAATGAGGATTCAGTGTTTTTGACCATGGTATCTTTTCTTCACAGTCTGTTGTTTCCCTAAGGGCTTTCAATGACCTTAAAAGGAAAGACCTGAAGGCTTTGTGATGCCCCAAAACTGTGGTTTCCAGAGCTGATGATTGTATCGAATTTTGTCAGCTCTAATTAGAAGTGAGCTCCCAGATTTCAGGAAACCAGGTAAGGTGCTCTACCTTTATAGAGGTTGCCCACTGGGAGGAAGATATTGCTTAACTGAGATGACAGACAGTGCCAAATCATTACATGGTATTATCAAGAATCTTCTGGCCTGGAGCATGACTGAAGTCTCCTGAGGTCACTATTAATATTTCTGTGTGGTCTTCAAATGTAGGGCAAAAAGTATAGCAAATATAAAAGTTTCACCTTGGAAACATAAATTACTGGGAACTGTGGCAAAATTTTATACCAATTTATAACACGATACTTTAATTAATTAAAAAATAAATCACCAAGCAAGCAGATACTTCTGTATGTACTTAATTGTTCTTCAGTCCTTTCCCACCAAGAAATTTACATGAAAAATAATGCCAGTCCTTGTTTTCTAGACCTAATTTAGCAGAAGATAACCATTAAAAAAACCCATAACAATCATAGAGAAATATGTAAAAGCTGATAAGGGACAGATTAGTTAATTTATTATATGAATTTTTTTTGATTGACAGAAGTGGTTTTGTGTTTTTTTTTTATTCTCCCTACTTTTTTGTGAGTTGCTCAACAGTTTTTTCTTTAGCTAATTGTTCTGCCTTTTCTCAGAATTTTATATATTTTTAAATAATAAAAAAAAGACAAAAGAAATTAAAAAAAAAAAAAATGTTGTCCTGATAAATCAGTTATCCCCAAAACCACATTGTCCAGTCTACTTCCATCTACTTTTATTAGCACAAAAGATGGAATAAAGTGGAGGAAAAGGGTGCCAAAGTGCTGGGTGGGACCTGTCTATATGCCAGTTGCAATAAAAGGATATTCAACCCAAGTGTCAACAAAATCATACCAAGAAGTTTAAAGAAAATTTAAGAGTACCATTCCGCTGGGAAGGTACTGACCACTTGGAAACTTAAGACAACAATTTCCACTCCATCTCTAACTACTGCATTTATAATTATACTTAGAAATATATAATATCTTGAAAAGTCGGGATTTCTCAGCTCAATGTCCATATGGAAAACCAGAAAGAACAAACACCATTCAGAACATCCTGGTGTTCATATCCTCAGTATGGCATGTATTGTAACATCTCTCATTAAATGTATCTGTTCTGCCCATTCCTTCCATTCCTACGAAGAGACAGCTCAGATTTTGCTGTGGGGACATAAAATCATAGAGAGGAAAAAACATTAGGGAAAGCAAACTGGACATATAAAAAGACACATTTTGAACTCTTGCAATTTAATACATTTGAAGTCAATATTATCCTTTCAATTCAGAGTTAGGTTAACTAATGGTCAATAATTGTCACCTAGTTAAATGCATCTTTTGCTCTTTCTATTGTATTGCTTGTTAGTAGATTTGCTTTCATAGCCATGTTTTCAGTTATGTTGTCCTTGAAGTCAGAGGAAAGCAATACATAAAACAGTAGCACTGTAGAATAAGCTCATTTTTATCACTGCTCCTTCTAGTTATTCCCACTAAACACATTGAGAGAAAAGAGTGATAAGCATGTTTGAAAAACCTATTTTGCCTTGTGGAAGACAATCAGTTCTATTTCCCAGCCTCTTCCAGAAATGACAGTCTTAATAAAATAGCTACTACTCATACTAGAGCACACAGAGCAACCACAGTGCCTGACAGTCATTGACAAAAAACTTGATAGAACAAATTACATCCTAACTTATGTTTGATGTTTATTTTGTGGAAAGTCATAACCAGAGAAGAGTTTCTGGGTCAACCTAGACAGGCAAAAGTCAAGGAGACTGGAATCATTACAACAGTGAGATTGTCTTTGTAGTATTTTGTTAGCAGCCTTACTCAGAAATAGAAACCTTTCCCAGATGTCAAGCCTGTCAGGCAGTGGATTTGTCAGGATGTGCAGGTAAAGTTGTTTGTTTTCTTCCTAAGATGCAGTAGTATGTCTCCTAGGAGCAGCTCCCTCAGCATTTTATGAGTAGCACCGCTTCCTAGTGTTGCCTTTCAGTTAATCTCCTCATTCACTACTCAAACTGCCCTTTACCAAAAAGAGATTAGGGCCCAGAGATAACAGCCCATCTGAGCAGTGAGGACCAGTAAGATGTCTCCTCTGAAAACAGCACTAATAAGTAACTTTAATATCTGCAACAGCTACAAGCAATTCAGCATTTATAAATAGAATAATAATCAGATCAGGAAGTGGCAGTCCACTCGTATTATTGAGGATGGGGAAGAAAATTGCAAATATAACTAGAAAAATAGTATCAATATGTTTCAATATTGATATGTAAAATAAATAGTGATATGTAAAAACCAATAATATACACAAGCATATATTAAAAAGCAGCAGAAGAAATCTGTACTTCCACAAACCATCTAAAGTTTTAAAAGGACTTATATTCATAGATTAATATTTAATAAATATTTTTACTTTTACCTGATTATTTGTGTATTTCTTGTGACAAGAAATGAAGCAGTTGAAGTGTCTAGTTGATGAGAAATCTGCCACTGGCGATCAAACCGTATTTGAGTTTTGTGTGAGCAGTAAGATAACAGAATTAGACCTACTTCTCCCACCCCCAACCCACCCCCCCACCTCTTCCCATTGCATAAATAAGGCTGATAACAAGGCATTTTGGATGTTGGGGAGAAGACAATGTGGCTTCAGAAGATGCCACAAGGGCCAAAAGAGGGGAGACCCTGAATGGAGGACAGATCCACAGAGATGGAGAGAGGCTGATGGCTGAGTCCGCACAACACATCCTGAGAAGGGTGGCCATTAGCTCAGAGCACCACCTGCCTTCTCCCTTTGTCATTTATGAGTCCATCTCACCCCACCTTACCTTCAGCATAAGTCTAAACACCATTTGTACCACGCAGTTGGAAAGCGACAGCAGAGTAAGTTGGCTTTCGCTTATAGTGAGCCTCCCCTGTACTCCAAAGACATGGGAAAGACTAAATGTACAGATTAATATATTCAATGCCAGAAACTGCTTATAAGTACACATGTATGTGTGCATATGTAAACCATTTCCTCAAACTTGTTTTCTGGAGTTTCAGGAAAATAAACTTTTAGTCAATAAAGACTTAGGATAAAGTATCTTGGAACTGGTTGCTCATTCCACTTCCTTGAATATTCTTACTGTTATAAGAAACAGCATTGCTGAAGTTGCTGGGAACCATTGAAATCAGGACTGCAAGGGACCTCAAGGGATCATCTCACCCTACCTTCTGCCCTAAGGCAAGATTAACTCGACGTAAATGATTCCTGACAGGTTTGTCAAAGACATTCTTAAAAATCTCCAGTGATAGAGACTCCCCTTTATCCCTTGGTAATCTACTTATTTAAGTGGTGCTTAGCTCTCCATAATTTTTGATGGAATATTGGCCTATGTACAATGAGAGTATTATGCTATGCAAAACAGTCTCAAATGTATTAATAAATAACAGTGATATACTGTTTCAGTATTCATTTTTTTCCCTGGTATGAATAAGTAAAAGGCATAAGATATTGGAGGAAGTATAACATATGGTATTTTTATCACTACATAAAATAAAATTATTTTGCTGGATATAGTTTGGTCCATTTATTAACTTCTGTTCAGATTTTAGGACATAAATAAAATACATATAAAGGTATTCTGTGATCATTGATTCAGTTCTGACAGCTAATAAAGCTGATGTGAAATAAAAAACAGCCGCCAATTTACCTGTTTAGTAGCAGTTCTTGATTTTGAATAAAATATCTTTTCTTACCAAATACCGAATCACTTACTGTTCAGGAATTTCTTTTGTCAATTCAGAATTCTTGAGAGAAGTGTTCATACACAAAATCTATTAAATGATTCTGCCAAGTCTGTGTAAGAGTTATACTTACGGAAAGATAGGTGAAACCAGTGAAAAAAGGTAATATTAAAGAATCCACCCACCTCCACCCCCACTTATATTTATACCGAAGGATGCAGGAAAGTTACTTACGCAATACAAAGTCCCGTAATAATTATCTTCAGAAACACTGAGACACACAGGCTTTCAATTTACTGCTAAAGAGGGAGTTCACTTATGTAGCTATGCAAAACTGACTTTTGATTCTCTGTTTGCTATATTGACATTATGTATACAGATATTTGTATCAGTGCTAATGCTTTCAGTTTTACTTCTGATGGTGTCTATTATTTACAGCTGTGGTAGGGAGGAATAAGACAAACAGCATTTGCAGCCTTGCTTAATTTGGATTTTTTATTAGATTTATTAAAAATATAAAAAAAATAACAAACAAAAAATCAGAGCACCGTTTAGTCACAGAATTCTGAGATAGTTGTAAAGAATCAAGGACAAAACTGAGAAGGTAAGTATATGGTGCAGATATTTCACAACGTTTTTGCTGATTTTTTTTTTTATGTAGGTAGAATTTTACACAGGAGTTGAGAGGAGAAATGTAGATGCTTAATTGTTATAAAAGAAGTCTTAGTAGCTAGGGAAAGTTTCATTTGATGTTGCCTAAACTATTCATATTTCTGTCTCAAATCCTGATGACAAAAAGCAAAAGGTAAGAACTAATCATAAAATTTTGGAAGGCATTCAGTATGAGCAGAAATATGTCTGTGTTTATCCATTATGTCTTAATTTTCGAAGGTGATGGTCACTTTTAGACCAGATTAAACACAGGGAAACAATGGTTGTATTTTAAAAATATTTAACTTTCTCAGGATTTCTATGGTGGAAATTTGAATTTGTGTAACTGAACTTTTTCAGTCCCAGTGTAAAGTATTTCAGATTTGGTTCTGTCAGAAGTCTATGGAATTCTATGTGATTGTGAAAACAAAACTTAATCTCAATTCCCAAACTTTAATGTAAGCACTGGTAACTGTAATGTTACAATAATGCTACAGAAGGTACTAAATATTTGTTGCCATATACTTGTTTAAAAGAAAGTAAAGAAAAAGTATTTTTAGAATTGGAAAAACATAGAGAAGTTCAGGAATTGAATTTCAATATTATAAAAAGAATCCCAATGCAATCAAAGGATGTTTTATTTGAGTAAAGTGAAAGACAGGTCATAATTAACATAAGTAACTCTCATAAGGTATTAATAAGGTCAAAGAGTTTACAAAAAATGTGAGATGTTTTCATGTTAAAGTAGATAGGATGAAAGTCTGTAAGTTCTATTCTTTTACTTTGGGCCTTGTAAAAAACTGTTTGCTTGTAGTTAGGAATGTAATAAGGAAAAGCCAGACTTTAATGTGTGACTGAGAATATTCACAGATAAGAAAAATGACAAAAATAGGGATAGAAAGGTTTTTTTTTGTGATTGAATTGAAGATACATATTCTGATTGTTCATATTCTTTTTCAGAATTTTCCTAATTTATTTTTATTTGTGTCCGTTTCACTGAAATTATATAAAAAACAATTCACTTGATCTAAATATTTTTTTACATTTTTAGATATACAAGGAATGCTGAGGCTCATAGACCAAGATTCTCAAGACCTTGAATTATTATAACTTAGAAAACAAAAGACCATGCATTTGAATTACAGTAATTTAGTTTTTTGGAGTATCTAAACAGACTAGTTTTGACTGTTGAGTTCATTGTTTTATGGAGAAAAGGAATGCCTAAACTTCCAAAGGGGAACTTAAAACAGTAGGAGACAATAGAAAATAACAATGTAAATTAAAATTTATTAGTGAAACATAAGGTAATTTAACTTCTTGGTCTTATAGCACCAGCTAATTAAAGATGTGTATAGAGAAAAATTGGACAGAATTACACACCCTTCAAGAAAAGCAAGATAGGAAGCAAGTGGAAGGAAAAATAGGTAGAGTTTATGATAGACAATATATTGTGTTGAATAGAAGCACAGTGAAACAGAACTGAAATAAATAGACTACTCTTAAATCACAGTATATTCAGTAAAATACATTAATTTGCTTTTAGTGATTGGAACTCTTACAGTGGTTCTTTAAATAATGTTCATTAAATGCAAGAACAATACTCAGATTTTAGGAATGCTTTGCACCCTCACATTTCATTTCAGTTCTTACTTCAAATATAGTTACGATGGTTGTCATCTACCACCGACAGATTTTTTTGAGTAAAAAAGTTCAGGCAAAGACAAAATCCTTTTCTAGATTATATTTTTTACCAACAGAACAAGTGCTTTTTTGGTGCTTTTGTCAACAGAAATCATGAGAGTTATTTCTAAGTTCCTGTGATTAAGGTGCCATGGCCAGTCTTAAAATTTATGCACTTGTGCACTACATGCACTGTGTATATGTGCATATATGACATGCTGAAGGATACATCTAGTACTTCTGCCCATGTGAATAGAAAGGTAAAGAAAGATGTCACATATTGTTCACACAGAGATGAAAATCAGTAGCAAACAACTTAGTTAGCAGTTTTTTAAGGACCTCCAGAGGATTGCACTTCGCCTGGAAACTTGTAATTAGCAGCAGTGAGAATACTTCTAGCTTTCTTAAGCAAAGCACTCTCTAATCCCCACACTTCAGACAGTAATACTTACCTTAGAAGGAGATTTAGGTTTCTTTATAGTTTTGCTAGGAAGGATGTTGGAGATGCAATTAATGATCTAGGAAAAAAAAAAAAAAAAAAAGACACATCACAGAATTATACATTATTGATAGAAAACTATAAAGGCTTCTGGAGAATGTAATGGTAAACAAATATGAACAGGATAGTAGTCAATATTCACTTACAGAGGCAAAAACTCTACATGATAACAATTTAGGGGGGATAAAATATCTAAGAGTCATTCAATCTTATGATGAGGAGAACTAATCAGTAATTTGCTCTAGCTGAGGAGAAGCATAAACTTTAAGTAAGTTTTCCCATTTATGCTCTTCTTTTTGAAGTATCTCACACCAACTTCTTTAAGAATGGGATAGGAGGAAGGCTGTACTGCACTATCTGATTTGGAAAGATAATCACTACAGGAAATGAAGAGGAAATATGATATTGCTTCTTAGGGTAACATCTTGAAGTGTCATCTTCTTTTAGTATTTCCTTTTCCTAATTTCAAAAGAGACATCCAGCCTCCTCTAGCTTTTACAGTAATACTTAATTCTGAGTAGTCAACCTGGAATTGCCTAATCATCTTTCCCTGTCTACTTTTAGGCACCATTTGCTGTTAGTGTACTCCCTGCAGTATCTTACTATGTTCCAAATTTAAAAAGTGAATAATACTACTAAAATAGCACTGAAGACCTCTACTGTCTCTCCCTCCTTCACTGAATGACAGAGATTTGGCTTCTAAATAATGGCAAACACCCTTCTGATTTTAGGAGCAGATTTTGTATCCTTTAGAAGCAAATTAAGCAATTTGGATATGAAAAGAGCTGTTTTGTTTGCATGTGGAAGATGCATTTGCCTTTAAAAACTTAATTAGAGAAGGTTAAAAATTTCTTTTTGAAAATCTGGAGAAAGGTGAAAGGTGATTTTGTTTGCGACCTATTAAATGACACACTTGTATCTAGATGCAAAAGCATCAGCATACATCACCACTGAAAGTGACAGCTTGTTGCAGCTTTGAAGAGTAAATAAGCTACTACATCTCATTGGTCATGACATCATTTAAGGTTGTGGCAGTCCACACTGCTACAGATTGCTAGGTAAAAAATCACAGAATCATGTTCCGCTTCTGTTGCTTAAAATAAAATCTACTTTATATGTATGCAATACAATGCCCCTGCAGTGCTTCCCACTAAATGAAGTGAAATGAAATTTACTTAAATCAGGATTAGCGATCAAGCAATGCACTATCCTGAATTTATAAAAGGGTTTGCGATTTGGTCATGTTTCTGTAGGTTTTGCATTTGGTGCAGGAGCAAAGAGAAACCATTTTGTATTTGATTAGAGACAAGCTAATTTCTAAAAAGTCTTAGAGTAAATACTTTGTCAGCTGTTGCAATGAAAATTATTAATGATAATAGCTTCTTTTTTGAAGGAAAACTGTAAGAACTATCTTGACAGTAGTGCTGACCAGCAAATACAGCCTTGTGTTAATTACCATGATTACACTTTAATCTACAAAACATCATTATTTTGTCTTATGCTGATTGAGAGGGCAGGTTAGCAAGCTTACGCTCACATAACTAAAAACTAATAATGCCTTGAAATTATTTCCACAGTCTTGTCATAACTTTCTTTGTCCCTTACACAGCAGGATGTCTGGCAAGAATAGAGTACTATTCTATTTTTTTCAGTATTGTTTCTGATACAACATTTTGTCTAAACACACACAAGTATTTTTATGCAACTATTTGGTGCTGTTGTACCTATTAAACACTGTACTTATATATCCACTAGATAACAAAGAGGAAAGCTCATGTCAGTCAGTATGAGGCTGTATTTGATTTGTATTGGTAACACACCCGTGCTTTGGTGCTTGCTGGACACTGCTTACAAA
Organism: Phaethornis superciliosus; assembly: GCA_023637945.1. NCBI lineage: Eukaryota > Metazoa > Chordata > Aves > Apodiformes > Trochilidae > Phaethornis > Phaethornis superciliosus. Next base: position 117,410,491 of record JAJQWJ010000001.1, read on the forward strand.
GATTCAAGGCTTTCTCTTTTTTTTTTCCTCTCTTCCTCCTGCTTCTCAAGTTATCTAGAACTGGGTAAGAAACTTGGAGGGGACGTAGCTTGGCCAGATAACCCAAAATGGGATACTTCACACTACCAACATGTCATGCTCACCAACATCAAATGAGTTAGAGGAAGCAGAGTGATCATTCTGACTTTTGAGGTGACCACTGCTTGGAGACTGGACAGAAAAATGATGAGTAGAAACTGGTGAGTGATTTCCTATATTCTACTCATATTTTTATTTGGTTCCACCCACACGCACATCGTACCCTGAACAGCACCATACAAAGAAAAATGAAGAAAATGCGCATTACCACCACCAAAATGTGTACACATGTACAAAATTTAGGCATTGGAACGGGCTGCCCAGGTAAGTAGTGGATTCTCTGTCCCTGGAGACATTTAAAAAGAGACTGGATGTGGCACTCAGTGCCATGGGCTGGTAACCACAGCGGTAGTGGATCAAGGGTTGGACTTGATGATCTCTGAGGTCCCTTCCAACCCAGCCGATTCTATGATTCTATGAAAATAACTTTTCTTGTTCTGATTCTGATTTTTCTCCAGATAAGTAAATACAAATTCCTGAGGATTTTCTTAGACTCTCAAGGATGGTAATGATGAGATAATTAAAACAGAAACTGTGGTATTTTTATTTATATTGCTCCTTATTTGAAGATCATTCAATGTACCTTAGGGAAAGACTGGAAGTAAATTTTGTATTTACATGATGTGCTCTGAGTAATCAGTCTATATTAGCATACATAGAAACTTTACATTTCTAAGTACATATAGGCAGTTGTATGCAAAAGCTAAAAATCCTTTTAACTTGAAAACCCAATACAAAATATCAATCTCCAAATATATAAAAAAAAATCTGTTATTTTTTCTCAATAAAATGGGGGAAAAAAGGGATCAGAACATTTTAAAGCTAAACAAATGTCTTCTAGGCACATGAAATTTATGCTTCAGGTTCTCTTTTGAATTAAATGACCATCCATTTTACTCCAAAACCCCCAATCAATATTTCTGTTTTAGAAAAAGAGATCTGAAAATTTTCCTGGTCTCTAAATATGTAACAAACCTAATTTTCCTTGTGCACGTGCATTCATGAGTGAGACAGTGAAATATCTGTTGCCATCACTGTTCCTATTCTTCAGAGTTCTGTTATAATTTCCATCACATATTAAAAGTGTTAAAGAGATAAATCGTTATACTTCATCGTTCTCTTTTCTGTGCACTTAAAATGAGATTGATTTTCTGCCACTTTCATCTACACACTTTTGCTTATCTCATTGGAATAAGGTAAACAGTAGGGGAAAAGTTAATCATAAACATTTTCTTCAAAATTAAACATGCTTACTTTACATTTGATCTTTCAGATCCTGAATATCTTTCATAACCTTCATAGATGTCAGCAGCAGCTGAGAATGCAGAGTACCTAAAGGATTAAGTTCATCCCCTCTGTGCCATTTTTTGTACTCATTACTCACATATCTTTTAATAAAATATTGTTTTACAAGAAGTGCAATTTTTGATGCAGATATAAAATGATGAATTGAATATTTTCCATTATAGTTTTGAAACTATTTCTTTTGTATCTGAGCATGCTGACAGCACAGTGGTTTAAGTGTTAGCACATTTTTGCAAATCTTTTCCAGTTATTTATTGTCCACTTATTGAACATAAATATATAAATGGTTACGGAAAGGAAAACAACTCAAACTATAGATTCTTATCATCAATCAAAAAACATTCTCAACATTATAAAGTGAATAATTTGTGAAAAGGAAAAAATGAATAATAACAAAGAACAGACTTAAGAAATGGTGCTCTATTTCTGAATAGTAGTAAAAAATAGTAAAACAAACATTGTGTGTTGAATATTAGTTTATTTTGTAAAGATAAGCCACATAAAAATTTTTGACAGCTTAAATAAAGAGACTAACATTTTATTCAGGTGCTCTTTCTGCTTTTCCAACAAGAAGGAAAAGCATATTCTGATCTCCATCTTGGAAATAAAACAGTGGTAGAAAAAGGCACTTGTTCTGAGAAATTACTGAATCACAATTAGATCAGGATGTATGTAAACAATCATGGTGCTTTGTTTTATGATTCCAACAGTGATATTGAGTCGTAATGGGCTGTTTAAAAGGATTTAGTCACCCTACACCTGTATTGGGGCTTGGATTTAGTCCACCTATGTTCTACCTTGCTTTTTCCAATTGGCTGTTTCAGCTTTTTTTTCCTTTTCACTGTGCTGTTCCATTTTTAAATTGAAGTTCCAATCTATTGTAGGAATATTAATTATTTTCATCTCATGAGATCTGAATAATTTGAATTTGGGTAAGGAAGTGTCTGCGGGGTGAATAAGCAACAGCTACTAAATAATCATTATTGTATTTGGAATTAATTTATTTTTGTTTGTTTTCTTTCTGTCTCTATAGGTTGGATAAATAACACCTGCCTAGGAAAAAGCATTCAGAGGTAATTTTGCTCCATTATTTCTCTGAAAATTATCTACTTTGTTCTGAAAACATTGTTATGGGGCATTGTTATGCTAAGATGTTCCAGAGATGTAAACTGTGAGCTGTTCACACCTCGAATTTTTATTTCATTTCTTTGAGTCCTCATTCTGTTAACAGAAGACATCTTCCTTATATATATATATGTATAATTGCTAAGATGAAGATAGCAAATTGTCCATCTTCATTGGATCTGGCTGAGATGGAGGTAATTTTCCCAATACACTCACAGTGTTGTTCTTTGTATTATTAGCTAGAAAGGTGTTGATAACACATCAGTGTTTTGATTGCTACTGTTTCATCTTCGTGTGGCAGAATTTTGGTAGCTGGGGGTAGGCACACGGGTGGACCCAGCAAGAAACTGCTGGAAGCTCCTCCAGCTCCAGTTTCACCCCTGCTTCTGGCCAAGGCTGAAGAGATAAGGGCAGCTGGATGTGCCTCCGAGAGTAACATACCCAAAAAAGGGAAAATGAAACTGAAAAAAAAAAAAACCAACAAACCAACAAACATGGAGAGAGGAGAGGAGAGGAGAGGAGAGGAGAGGAGAGGAGAGGAGAGGAGAGGAGAGGAGAGGAGAGGAGAGGAGAGGAGAGGAGAGGAGAGGAGAGGAGAGGAGAGGAGAGAGGAGAGAGGAGAGAGGAGAGAGGAGAGAGGAGAGAGGAGAGAGGAGAGAGGAGAGAGGAGAGAGGAGAGAGGAGAGAGGAGAGAGGAGAGAGGAGAGAGGAGAGAGGAGAGAGGAGAGGAGAGGAAGAGGTGAGAGCAATGCTAGAACAAAGACACCAAGATCATTGAGGAAGGAGGGGAAGAAGGTGCCTGAGTACAAATTTCCCTGCAGCCCATGTTGAGATGGCAGGCTGTCCACCTGAAACCCAGGGAGGAGCACGGTGGGGCAGACTGTGAAGGGCCACAGTGGGAGAAATGTGAATGAATTTGCAGCCCCTGAAGCTTCATGGTGGGTCAGATGTGTCTGTGGAGCCGTGTAGGGCCCCGTGTGAGAGGAGGTGACTGCTCCCGCAGCAGCCGTGACTCTGTGTGCAGCCCAGGCGGGAGCAGTCTGTGCCTGAGGGACTGCACCTGTGGGAGGGACTCATGGCCCAGGGGTTCCTGAAGGACTCTCCCGGGAGAGGGACCCCGCCTTGGAGCGGGGGAAGAAAGAATGTGAGGAGTCCTCCCCCTGAGGAGGAAGGAGCGGCAGAAACAGCGTCTGGGGAACTCACCCTAAACCCCCATGACCCTGACCATTATTGGTGAAAACCTTCCTGTCCTTGTCTCTCAGTTAAGGACATTTCAGTTGGATTTCCCCCTGCCTTCCCCATCCTGCCTGGCTGTTACAGGCTGAGCAGTGCTTTCACAGCATCAAGGCTGTTTCTGCAATATTTTCCTCTCCCCAGTAGGCTTGGGAGGGGACATAGCAAGGGCAGCTGACCCAAACAGGGTCAAAGAGACCCCGTTTTTTTTTTGTTTTTTTTTTTTTTTCCTTTTTATGTATTTATTTATTTATTTATTTTAATTATTATTCATTTAACTGCCTTTAGCTTGACTCACAATTTTTTTTCCATCTTATTTTCTCCCTCTCCATCCTGGTGAGGAGGGGTGTGATAGTGTGGCTTGGTGAGCATCTGGCATCCAGACAAGGTCAATCCACCATACCATCAAACTCTTTTTTTCCTCTTTGATTACTTTTGACCTCCTCTGTTTATAGAGTGCAGCACATAACACTAATAGATGCTACTTATCACAAGAAGATATTATTTTATGAAGATATATTACTGCATTTGACATTGAATGACCATGGTTCTACTCTAGATAACTTCTCATGAATCCAAACTGCCTATATGGTATCTTATTTCCTATTCTGGGCATCCATCTTATTTTAGAAAAATGCCCTAAATTTGTGTATTTATATTTCAAATGTGTCTATGTAACCTGTCCCAGATAAATCATTAACACATATGTGATAATAGTGATGAATTAATTACCTTTTTATTATCAAGTAATTTAAGAAAAAAATAATAAAAACTAATCCAATTCCACTATTACTGTGTACCCCTATTCCCAACTCACTCTTAGTCACATCTCAAAAGATATTAGGCAGATTCTAGGAAGATTATATCTCATTGATTAAGGATAAAAAAAATTTCAAGCTCAGCAAGTCAATGGGAAACTCATATTTAAGAGGAGATAACATATCAGAGTTTAACACTGGGCTGGCAATTAAACAACTGACATGCTCTCTGTTAGTCCTCCCAGGATTCCAGCCATGGACAAAGAGAACTTGACCCTTGTGATCCCTCAGCTTTATACCAGGTATGGAATGGAATGCCTCATTTGGTCAATTTTGATCACCTGTTCAGTCAGCTCCTCCCTGCAAAAAGGTCTCAGTTCTGATCCCTATTCTCTCTTTTGTTTCTGAAGCATAAGATGATTAGCAGAACTGAGCAGTGGCCTTGGTTCTACATACAATTTTCCAGAGGTACCTATAGATGTTGAGTGTTATCAGCTATTTTCAGAAAGTGCAGTTACTTAGAAGAGACTTAACTGAAAAGTAAAATCACCATAAAGAAAATTGGTTCTATTCTGTGTCAAACCAGGGCATGCTCAGAATGCCATTTTCCTAAACCTGAAGTCTGCTTTCTTAGAGTTAATGTACACTTTCTTTGTTTACAGTTATAAAACCCACTATTTTTTTAATAGAATACTTAAAACTTAGAGTAGTTGGTTGTTATATAAACACACAGATAATTCCCTCTAATGCTGACTCCTTGCTTGATACTGATATGAGTCAGTATTAGACTTGATGGCTCACCAAATGTTGATGATTTATCAACAGACTTCAAATGCTTCCAATACTTTCATTGTAAAAACATGTAAAAGCAAACTGAGAAAGCTGTGTTTCTTTCCAACAGCAATTTTTTTTTCTGAAATATGTACGAGATGACTTCATGAGGAACTAGCTGACTTCATGTGAAGACTACAGATGCTAGGAGGAGGTCACCAAAGCAGTTCAGCACCAAAATGAATGTGACCACTGGAATTACCAGGTATTGGAGAATGAAGATATTCTCCTGTTCAAGCTAAGTGCAGCCACACTTAGACCTGTAGACAAAGGTATATGGAAAAGAATAGCAGATCTGTCAAGTAATTTTTCAGTACTGAAAGAATTACTGAATGACTGATTACAGTTAAAGTTTGGTGGCTTGCACTTTTTTTGTATTATTAATCAATAAACTGCTAGTCTAGAACTGTAAAGGACAATATGAGCTAATACAGTTTTCTCACACTTAGCAATGAAATTTCAGCATTCAAATGTTACCTGCATCTAACACTGCATTTCAAGTTTCCTTTAAAATCCATTTTCTACAGGAATAATTTCACAACTAATTATTTTTTTCTCTCTGTTACCAGTTTTCCATAATTAGATGCAATGAAGGTAAAATAAAAGTAAAAACTAAATATAAGAGATGCAGTCATTTGCTGCCAATATACATACTAAGAAAGCCATTTTACTAGCCGATGCCAAAGAATTATTTGTACATAATGACACAATATTTGTTATTGATGCAGTGGATAACAAATATTCTCAAATAGTTCCCTGAGCATTGTCTTTCAATGTCTAATAAACATTAGACAATCTCAAGCATTCCTTGTAAGGTGGAAAGACAAACAGCCTAGCAGAAGATTTCCACATCTCAACTGAACCTTTATAGAGATGATCTCAGAACCTACAGAAAAATACATTCATGTTTTCTATCCTTCTATCATTAAGGTTCTGCATAATCTATTGCCTTATAAAGGTAATTCAGATACTTTTTTATATGGTAGACTAGTGCAGTGACTCCCCATGGTCTTAATCACAGAAAAAAAAAGTTTTACTGATCAGTCAGTAAAATTTAACTAAAAACTGTATTGCTAAGAAATATACATTATTTGGAAACATGAAAGAAACACGATGAGAAGTACTGAAAAATAAATACACATGCACGTTTTCAGTACAAAGTTTTAGGTTTTTATGTAGAAAAATGTCAACAGTACAAATGCAAAAACACAATGCCATTTTAACTTTATTACTTTCCATTGTTCTTTGAAAATACACACCCATATCTTGCAGCAGCTATGATTCAAAATGGTGAAATTAATATATACAAGCTAGAATGCTAACAATAATATAATGTATTAAGCTCTAAGTTTGCATAATTATTACATATGCTTTAGTTATTTGAAACATCTGAGCATGCAAGCAGGAAGGAAAGAAAAAAATATTTTTGGTGTGTGCAGGGATAATAACATGCTGCCAAATGTTTGACAATTTTAAGGATGTGAAGGATATGTCAGTGCTTTAAAGATCCATTAGAAACTGTTCTTTGATAGACAGAAGCTGAACATGTTTGCCTGTTCTGTGCTAAAGGTGTTGACCTAGTGAAGTGCATTTTTATTACCTTTCCCTTGGATGAGGAGTTTGTATTATGCTTGCAGCATCAGTAGACAAGTTCCCCATTTAATTTTTTTTTTTGTGATTACTAGTGGAGCAAACAGAAGGGTTTTTTCTGTTCTTCCTAGCAGAAAATTAAACAATGTCACAATGTGGAATGGGTATGAACTGACATTTTCCCAGTGGCTTTTACCACAATGTAGTCATTTAGGCAATGAAAATTGTTAACATTTTTCATGGAATTTACTGAAGTACACATACATTGAAAGCTTGGAACTGGATTCTATATATCCACAAATTCACATCTAGTGACAAAAATATTAATGCATAACCAGGTTTATTTTTTCTATTCTATATCCCCAATAATTTTAAATACTAATGACAGAAATCATGACTATATTTAACTGAGATGTAACTGTGAAATATTTAATTAAGTAAGCAGATTGATTTGTTTGTGTTATACAGATGTCTTAGAGGGGGAAAAAGGAGTTAGGATTTGTGTAAACATCATTCTGATCTCACAGCACATTGCTGAAAGGGCTGATTTGTCAGAAAGTACAGTGATACAGAAAATAATACAGAAACCTCTAAGAATTTGAGACTGTTGGTTGTTTGGGTTTTGTTTGCTTTGTTTGTTTTGGTTTGTGAATTTATTTATTTATTTATTTAAGATTCTTGCAATTTCTAACATGTCATTCTTTTCAAAGAGATTCTGAAGAAATTGCAAAGTTTCTTCCAAAAGTTTAAGAAATGAATGTCCTGAAGTGAAGAATTTGAAGTACTGTAATGTTGTACATAGTATTTGACAGCGGTTCAGCAAAGTAGGTAGGTAATTCAAGGAGACTTGGATTTGTTTAAAAATGAATATGTGACTTCCACCTTGTATTTTCCAGACATGCAAATGTTTTGCAGCTATACAGTTTCAGTTCCTTTCAAATATTTCAGCATTTTAAAGGTTTTTAGCATGTTATGCATATTGGTGTTTTGTGTAGTAAGTAATTTTAATGAAAATATACTACTTAATTGTTCATTATAAATTTTTTTTTTCTTTCCAGAATGAAAGGTGTTGTTCCAAATCCTTGTATTACAAAGCTTGTTTTTTTCCAAATGGAGAGTAGAAAAAAATACCATCTATTTATTGATTGTATGTATTGATGTATTGATGTATGATTGGTGTATGTTTTTACATCATTAACAGATGGAATCTTATCTTTTCATGAATTATTACTTTAAACCTATCTGGACACAGGAAAAAGAAAACAAAACCAAAAAAACTCTCAAAAAACTCAATGAAAAAAACCCAATCCTGCATTATTTTCTTTTTAAAGTTTGAACATCCATGGAGATTTTTGTGAAGTTCTTAAGTATCATGTTGGTTGCAAAGTATGATTTGCCAGTAGTTAAGCAGCTTCAAGTATACAGATGGTGGCAAAGGAAGACAATGAGGAGGTGTAGAAAAGAAGTATGAAGAAATCTTGCTACTATTAACAGGGAACACAGTAATAACTTTAAAAACAGTGTTTTTGCAGAAATAATGAAGCTGCATTCCTCCAGTAAAACCATAAAATATATTTTCTGTGCATTATTATGCTCTTGTTATCTTAAAATTTTTAACAATGTTATATTAAGAGACAGAAATTCAGAAGTATTATCATGGCAAAAATTGTCAGTGTGAATCTATTAAGTCAGTGGTTTGTACTCTGAGGCATACATCAAATTTTAATTGACAAATGAAATGACATCGTGGTAAACCTTCAAACAACAGTGGGATTGAAGTTTATTTTCTTCGATTTCCCTGTATTCAAGATGGGATCTGCACGCTTATTGGCTTTACTTGGCTTTACCTGTCCCGCATGAACAGTGAAGCTTTTGTCTCCAGAGACAAAATTTGGAAATATTTGTTCAAGAGAAGTTTGCTGACAAAAACAAATATGTACCATACCTTTTCCAGCCAGGATATCACAAGGTATTTATACTGTTTACCCTGCACTACGAGTATTTTATTGTGATGTAAGTTATCTCAGTGTCACAGCAATCACTCCTGACCTCCAGTAGTATGAAGATTCAGCAGCACAACTGCATCATTGCTGGCTGATCAAACACCATACTGGCCAAAGTTGCCTCAAAAAGTTCCTTTAAAAAAAAAGAGGAAAACCAGAAATGCTGGCATGATGGATATCATCACAGCTTTCCTTCTACCCAGCCCCCACCCTCTGCAGTGTTAGCCAGCACAAGTATTTCATTGTTTACAAACACCTGTATTTTTGCTCTGCCCACTGTATTCACTGTGTTATGGACCTCAGTCCACACATAACAGACAATGTAGTTCTTGATCCCAGCCTCATTTCAGACTCCCTCAAAAAATGGAAGATAAAATCAGTGAACTGTTAATAGCCTTTTTACACTTTACTTAAATATGGAATTTTTTTTGCAATTTCTGTACCAAGGCACTGGCTAAGGTGCACCAAGCCACAATTACTTCTTGCAGTTGTCACAGAAACATTGATTAATGAACTCTTACTTCCATTTGTAGGCTTTTTCTCCCTTTACAAAGGGATAATGTTTTTTAAAAAGCATAAAATGAATGAAATAACTGTAACGTATTTTATGTTTTATTTTTCTGAATCAACTGCTGCTGAAATTGATATTTCAGGCAGTCATGCTTTCTGTCTTACCCTAATTATTAACTGTTGAGGTTTGTTAATATACGTGTGGCTGCTAGTTTTAAAGCACCAGTACAACTTCCTATCCACCAGCTTGTAGTTCTCATATATAATGGACAGATAGAATGACCTGCAGGGTAATACTTTAACCAGAATTGAACATGCCAGGAAAAGAATCAGATCGAAAAAAGAAACAGGATAAAGCTTGTGAACAGTCAGATAGACAAGGCTGAGTGCAGCTGAACAAGGGGAGTTGTATGTATTGAAAATAAACCTGATCAGAAGTGACAGTGGTGAGTAGGAAGTTTGGAAGGAAAAACTGCAAGGGAGAAGCAATTTTGTAGGAGGGCAAAAAAGACACACACACACACCAACCAACCAACCAAAAAAAACCCCACATTATTAAACAATTTCCAAGGAAATTGTGATCAGGTGATTCATAAAACTAATATTTAATTAACCCTTAATTAAACCTGACACTACTGGAAGAGACACTAGAAGACACATTCAACATCCTAACAGTAGCATGGTAACTTTATACCCAGCCAACAAATTTCACAAAGTTTGATTTTCTGTTCTGTATTGTAACTTTCTAACATTGTACAACTTTATTGTACGACTTTTGTGTTACGTTAGGCATATTGAAGTTCAAGTTCTTACTGAAGCAACAGCTGTTCATCAACATCCTGAAATATTTCTGGTGCTGTTTCTTATTTGTGAAACACTTGTGGGTTCTGAAGTATTTAAATTAATGAGCAGACCTGCTATACACAGTTACCTTTATGCAAGTCAGTTCCTTTAAATTCTTTAGCCCCTCATTTCCATCCATCACTTCCTTAATCCTGTCTCTTTACAAGAATTTGAAACTTTTTTCCCCGTCTCTCCTGACTGATGGCATATAAAGATGAAAACATGTCAAGACATTCTGAGTTCTTCTGGCCCCCAGACTTGTATTTTATATGGAAAGTTGCTTATATTTACATTTTTGTGCTTAAATTTGGGAAGAATATTGTATATGTAAAATCTAGGACTACAAGAAATTTTATACAGAAATTGCTGATGTTTGCTTATTTCTCTCTTGTAGAAAACATCTGACTTAATTGGATATTTACTTTTCATCATGTTTTTTAACCAGTTTATATACAGAAAGGAACATCTATTTTACACTTGGTGTGCAAACTAGAACAGCACATAGGCAAAAATCTTCTGCAAAATAGTTTGACCACTTTTAACTGCATGCAGAGGTTTGGAGGTGAGGAAATCCCCACAGAGAAAGACAAAATGATTTAATACAGGCAAAAGAACTGCAGCAAAACAGAGCATTCAGAGGGACCCACATTCATCATAAGCTTGGTCAGATGAGAACAAAAGGAAGAGAAATAAATGGAGAGGAGGGTGAGAGAGAAAAATTACTACTCCTGAAAAGTGCAGCTTATTTAATTCAATAAAGGCAAAAGACCACTAGGGTCATTATGAGGCGTCCAAACGGAGTCATGTTGTGAGGGTCCAGTAGAGGGAGATTTACCAATAATGTGACATTTTTGTCTGTAATTAAACCTGCAGCATGAGTTACTAATTTTTTTTTTTTTTTTTAAAGCAATGTGTTTGTGTGTGTGCATATGCTAGGATGCCTTCCTTTGAATTCAGTCAGCTGTGAAAAGCTTTTCAAGATCCATCCAGCTGTGAATGCCAAAATGGCAAATTTTGACTTCTGATTATAACGCAGACTATCCTTTGGAGCTATACCCATCCTCGATCTGGAATACCTCCTACCTCCACATAGTATAACATAAAGTTTTTACTTGCAATCCATGTCAAATTTTATTATGAGAAAGAAAAAAATAAACTGTGGTGAACATAAATAAATTGTTACTGATGGAGAATATGAAACATGGACCTCTCTATCGTTAAAAATTTTTAACCTTTTCTGGTTTTGAAAAGAAAATCTTTCTCTTTCTGTGAACAAGTTTCTTTTTAACTCTTTAGAATAATGAAATATTTTTCAGTAAACACATACAAATGCAGAAATCAGTTATGCTCTGCAGAAATTCTATCTGTGCCAAACACCTGCTCTTTGAAGTGGATGATAAACTGGTCTGAAAAAAACCCTCACAACCCCTCAACATTTTACTTCTGTTTTCTTCTATTGTTTCCTTGCTATTCAGTCATTACAAAAGTAGCACAATGGGGATAGTTAAGTATATTAAACCAACTGATATGCACAGAAATATATTTAAATAAATATATTTAATAATTTAGAGCTGGAAAAAAAAATAAATTTTTATATTATGGTTAAATAGATTTTTTTTCATGAGGAATATGCAAATGAAAAAAAAATATTTCTTAGGATCAATGTGTAAACTCTTGAAGAACTCCTTACATAAAGGTAAATAAATATCTTTTGTCATGTATGTCAGCTTGGAATAATGATTTTGTGTTAGTTGTTTTGAAGCTGAATTTTTTTCTATGAAGCCTTAATAATCTGGAAAGCATGTGGTTTCATGCAAGGGACTCACAAGGCTTTCTTTGAAATAGAAGAAAGAAGAAAAGCTGAATGTATTAGCATCAAGGGACACTTTGCTTTAGTGAATATTTTATTCAAGATGAATAGTAGGAACTTAGCACAATGTAAGCAACTTGGCTTCTTGATAAGAATATATCAAGATCCTCTTTTTCTCAGGAAAACAAAAACCTCCCTTTTTCACCTATGAAATGATCCTAGAATGAACCACTTGTGTTCTCTTTCACAGAGGAAACCTTCATGCTAATGGAAATATTTCTGTCCAACACTTGCTTCACCCCACTCTCTAGTTAGATTTTTCAACAGTAGCCATACCTGAAAAAGTAAGCTTCCTTTAAAGAGATGGGGGTTTTTTGTTTAGTTTTTGTTTCTTTTTTGTTTGTTTTTAATTTCTTCTTTTTTTGTCTTTGTACATGGTAAATTTTAAAACAAAGTAACCCATTAAAAATCACAATTTAACAGCTTAAGGCTGTATTTCAGCTTCAACTTTTTAATGACCTAAAAAAAAAAAAAAAAAAAGAATAAGCACGAAAAAAGGCTGTCATTAAAAAATGACAATGCTTAACAGTGTGCTATGAAAAATATTTCAGTCCTTGGACACCATTCATCTGTTCTGTGGAGGCTAATGTGACGATCTCTGTACCTATTGATCTCTGTGGTTTAATTATGCACAGCAGGTGAAAGCATCACTTAGAGGCTTGCAGTGGGGCAAAGAAACCTACATGGGATGTGGGACTGCATAGTGTACAGTGATATACTGCTGTTACTGATTAAACTGATAAATAATGAGCTCAAAAAGTTAAGAACAGCTGTTGGTGTCAGAGATCAAGTTGATCTTTGGCAGGAAGGAATGAAGGAAGCAGAGTTTAAAGTGCTCTGGTCCAGAACCTCTAAAGATTACACCACAAATGTTCTTGAACAACTGTCTGGTTTTCTCTGTTTTGTTTTTGTTTCAATTACTAAATTGTCTGAAATTAGACTTGGTGTCAAAAACATATTAAGTATTCATAGTTGCTGAATAGTTTAGATAAATACTTTTGAAATAACACTGTTTTTCTTAATCTACTTGCTACAATTTCATGTCTGTTTGTGCTGTATTTTTGGCCACAAAAATAATAATTAATTACAAGTTCAAGAGCAGATTTTTAAGATGTGTAAACTGACCTCTGACCTTGGGTTGCTTATTGGAGAACAAATGTGTTAAATACAAGGGAGGCATTTGTCCAATGGTCATCAACATAAATAATTTGATAGACTACTGAGCTGTGGTAAATCCAAAATATAGAACACCTTTCTGAATGTCTTTGATTTCCTTTATATCACTTCTGAAAATTTTTTGTTTTGTTAAGCACTTGCATGCAGATCACTTTTATGAAAAATATCCCTTCCATATCTCTGCTGACTGGTCAGTGCCTTTCTGGTTTATCAGTCATGTTTCAATTTCTGCTTCGAAGTCGTGGTTGTAAATAATGTGTAAGATGGCTAGAGGAAAATTAGTCATTATCTGTGAATATTTTTTCTGAGAAAACACTTAAAGCTTTCATATGTTTTGCTGAAATCCTAATGATCTCTACCTTATCTGGATTCTCTGCAGGACAGCTGGAGTAAGTTGTTGAATGCCATGATGGTGGAACTTATAGTTCCAATTGTAGTTTGCTTAGGGTTGATTTTGAAACAGAAATGAGAAAAATATTGGAAACACCAAATTTAGCAGTTATTCAAGTTTTTATTTTCAATAGTAGGTTTCTTCAAAGATGACAATTACTGGCATTTTTATAAGCATAAAATATTTATTCAGTGCCCTAGAATTTCAAGTAAATATCCAGTCATTTATTGACTAAAGGAAAAAGAAAACTATGATTAACTTTTGTTGGTGTTTAATAGATGTGGTTTATATGAATATAAACAGAGTGTTGCAGTTGATTTTATTCTTCAAGATTAAGATCACATGTAACTTTAATTAGTTGGCCTACGACATTTCATAACAGTGTCCTGATTTCAGCTGGGATAGAGTTAATTTTCTTCCTAACAGCTGTTATGGTGCTGTGGTTTGGATTTCGTATGGGAAGGATGTTGATAACATATATTTTAATTGTTGCTAAGTAACTCTTATACTGAGTCAAGGAATTTCAGCTTCCTCTGCCAGGCAAAGAAGTGCACAAGAAACTGGGAGAGGACACAGCCAAAACAACTGGCCCAAAATGGACAATGGGATATTCTATAGCATATGATATCATAGATATGTGGTATCACATGCTCAGTATATAAACCTGGGGGGGAATGGGCCAGGAGAGGTTGCTGCTTGGGAACTACTGGGGCATTGGTCATGAGGGGTGAGCAGTTGTGCTGTGCCTCACTTGCTTCCCATATTCTGTTGTAGTTATAATCTTCCTTCTTGCTCTATTAAAATCTCTGTAAATCAATCCATGAGCTTTACTTTTCTTTTCTGATTATCCTCCACATACCTGGGAGCATAGAGGAGTATCTGAGCGGGTGAATGGTGCTCGGATGTTGGCTAGGGTTAAACCATGATAAAGACGTCAAATTCTTCGATGGAAAATATATTAATTTTTTCACAATAGAAGGAAAAAATCAATTATTTTGTTTGTTTATGTATCCATATGCAAACTTGTGGTCTGAAATTGTTTTCACTAATATATTTGAGAATTTGCAATTATTGAATAATTTGCTATTGTTTTCCAGATAATTCTATGGCAACTTTGAATATTTGTATTAATTGTAAATATTTTACTGTTGCTGAATAGTGCATGAATGCTGCAATGATGCATAAAATTGCTTGGTAGTACTTTAGCTTTCTTTTTACATTATAATAATGTTGAAAATTGGATTTCTAGTAGGAATGCATCTATGAATTTAGCTTTTATTTGCATGAGAATTATTCTGTAGTTAAATCTCACCTTTTTTTGTTCCTTTTTTTTTTTTTTTTCTTTTTTTTTTTTTTTTTTTTTTTTCTCTTTCTGAATATTCCTAGCATAGGAATGAATTCTAGACCATTCTTAGAGCACAACATCTCCAGCAAAACACAGTAGGATGAAAAAGAGTTTTCTAATTCTTTCAGGTGCTTGTAGAACTTGCTACAACAGAGACCTTTTTGCCACTGTAGAATAGTACCACAGAATCACAGAAATGCCTGGGCTGAAAAAAACCTCTAAGATCACACCAAATCACTAGCAAAAAAAATCACCAGCCCACTAGAGCATGTCCTGAAGTGTCATAACTACCCTTTTTTTTAATATCTCCAGGAAGGCAAAATAGAAAGAGTTCTGATGTACATGCTGATAAAAGGAATCACTATGATGTAGATATTTTAAGCAACAGACACTAAGCTCTGACAAAAGCATTCTTTTGATTCATTAGTCTCTTGCTGTATAGCAATATGAATGAGCATGCATGGTACATGGTTTGTAATTTGTTTGTTTTTTCCATGGTCTAATTTTCAGCAAAAGCACTAGCTCTCAACCGAAATAACCTCAATAACCTCCTGTGGTATCATAGATGTTTTTAGTTTCTATAATTTCTAGTCTTTCACAGCAAGAATAGGACTGAAAACTCATTAATGAAGTTAACACTGACAAGTAGGTAGTCACCACAAACCGATATTGATCCAGGTAAGAACTGAACAGCAATGTGGTCAAGAACCATTCCAGTTAAAGACCCTTTACTCAGGGATGCAGTGTTTTTCAGCATTTGCTGTTTTAAAATAACAGGATAGAATAGAACAGAACCAAAGTAACCTAACCTGATGATGTCTTAAAAGAAGACAAGTAGATTGTTGAGTTACTATGATAATTAGTGAGTGGCTTGTAGTATTGAGAAGATCTTTTCTAATGCATGGCCTTTTTTGATCTCAAAAACTTCAATTTTCAGCAGCTATAAATCCATATATATCCACTGCTCTCAGAAGACCTATATTGAGTAGTACTGGACGAAGACCTGATTCAAAGAAACTAAAACGTCTCTATGTCATTGCAAATCTCTTAAAACATTCACTGATTAGAGATAGCATTTTATTTCTACGTTGTACCCATCGCAGAAGTACCTTCATCAAAGAGTTTTTTCTAAAAAAAAGAATATATTTAAGGATTATTTAAAAGTAGTTAATTAATTGTAAAGTTTTATAAAAGGAAAGGCTTAGAGACCTGGGACTGTTCAGTCTGGAGAAGACTGAGAAGAAATCTTATTAATGTTTGTAAATATCTGAAGGAAGAGTGTCAAGAAGGGCTTATTTGCTTTTCAGTGGTGTCCTGTAATAGGCATAAACTGGAACACAGGAAGTTCCACCTCAATATGAGGAAAAAAAAATTTACAGTAAGGGTGATGGAACATTGGAACAGGTTACTCAGAGTGGTTGTGGCATCCCCTTCTCTGGAGACTTTCAAAACCTGCCTGGAGGCATTTCAGTGTGACCTGCCTTGGGTGATCCTACTTCGGCCGGGATGTTGGACTCAAAGATCTCCAGAAGACCCTTCCAACCTCTAGGATTCTATGATTAATTCAATTTTTCAATGAAGTAAAATGTTTTATTTTCCTGAAAACATAATGCAGATCCAAGTTCCAGTAAAAATCATAAGTTTTTAAGTCTGACGATTGGTAACATTTTGAATATCTCCCTGAAAATAATTATTTGAGATAATTTCTCTGAATTTATGAAGAAATTATGGACATTTAATTTGCACCTGATTTTGACTCAAGCTTAATGGTAAATAAAATGTTCCTTAACTTAGGTGGTTTTAAGAAGTGGTACGAAAACAGAGTAGGTGGTGAATGTGGAGTAAAATGTGACATCATGGAGAATTTATTTATCTATTAATTTATTTGCTATTATTTATTGCTAAAACTTTGCAGCTCTGTATTAAATCATACAAAAGAAAGTTTTCAGACAAAAATTTCACTTGTATTTTTCATGTTTTCTTCAACAGTCACTGTTATTTTTTAACTTTACCAAGTTATTTTCAACATATTTTACTGAAAGGGCCATTGGCTAGTTTTGTGGGGTTTTAAATGGTGTCAGACTGTAGTAGATAAAATAATTTTGACTTCAGTGAAATACAGATGTAGCAGAGACATTTTTGATGTGTGACCTATTTCTGATGGAAATTAAAGACGTTTCACAGTATTTTATTTCCTATGAGATGAGCCTTCTCACATGTAGTATGTCAAACCAAAAAGCCAGCTTGCAGCCTTTTTATCACTTTGCTGAGAGGTACACTGGTCCTCACAAAATGAGGAGTTCTACTAATGTGATAGTAACATATGTACCATATCAGAACTACAAGGATCCAAATTTCTATTTGTCAGAAATAACATATAGCAACATATATAATAACATATAATAGCAACTTATTATATTTCTTTTTCTTCTACTATATATATTTGTGTCTGGAAATCAAATAGTCAAAAAGTGTTATATGCATCATTTCTTGGAGCTATGGAACTACATGCTCTAAAATTAAATAACAAGACTGCCAAGATGAAACATATGGTAGACAGAAATTATATAAGTAAAAACCATATTTATAGATAGATGTGGTTTAAAAATGGTTTATAGTTTTTAGCAAGCTAGATATAGAACTATATGCATGGTGAGACTTAGTATATTAATTCACCACAAATGGAGGAAACTTTGTGGGGAATAAGGGACTGAGAGCTGGTCTTGTAGCAAAGACTGGAACTGAGACAATGTTTTGTAGTGTATATGAATTCTGTAGGGTGAAAAATTGCAGAACAGAAATTTCAAGTCTCCCTTCTCATTTTCCTTGAAATTTCATCCGAGGGAAAAAAAGAATAATTCCAACAAGCTTTTCATCACGGTTTCAAACTCCAGTGCAAAAGTCCACATTCAAATTCATAGTTTAAGGCACTAACCTCACTCATTTTCCTTGGCCTGAAATTTTTAAAAAAGGCAATATCTGCTGCTGCTTTTGTAGCTGGTATGGCTTTGCTTTGTTTACTTGAACATGGACTGAAGGGATATGAGGAACTGGGACACAATAAATGGGAAAGGAATCATTCAGGATATGCAGCCAACTCAAAGGCATAAAGATTACACTCATTTATTATTTATTTTATCACTAGAAAATTCATATGAGAAAATCATCTTAGATTTTGTAAACACTACAGTACCTTTATTAGATTGATCTTAAGGGAGCAATGCAGTGGAACTGACGTGCAGGAAATATGTATATGCCTAGAAATATAGGTGATAGTAATATTATGTACTGATGTGGGAGTGGACAGAGCAGTAAAAAATACATTACTTGTTTCACTGTCCATGAATGAATGTCTACAAATTTAGTTCATGGAAACACTAAAATAAATGTTTAGGTTATAAGAACAGAAATTATTTCCTGTGGGGAGAGATAGTTTAGTCTGCAGAAAGCGCATTAAATATGTGGATGTTTTAATAAAATGAGAGAGACGGAGGGAGAAATAGGAAGAAAAAACTGAGGTGGCTTTAAAGAGTAGAA
The DNA here is from genome assembly GCA_023637945.1 of Phaethornis superciliosus. NCBI lineage: Eukaryota > Metazoa > Chordata > Aves > Apodiformes > Trochilidae > Phaethornis > Phaethornis superciliosus. Next base: position 117,429,146 of record JAJQWJ010000001.1, read on the forward strand.
ATACAAAAAAGTATTTTGTGAAAAAAGTATGTCTTTGTCAAACTGCTGCTTTCTATTACATTGTGCGTGTACATACAGAACCAACACAAATCTATACATGGATAGCCAAGTATTGCATTATAAGAGAGTAGAAGCTCAGATATGGTTTTAGTTATCCATCCCATAGAAAACAAGATAATTCTCAAGTGCAGCATGTGACTATGTCCAATATATTTCACTAGCACACACATATCTGAAAGAAGAATGAGAAAGATGAAAGAGCAATGATTGGACTCAGGATTTGAGTGCAGAGACATTGACATGGCTTTCCTGAAATTAATCTTCAAACAATCACAGATTCTGGGCTACTGTTAAGAAGCTGCTCAAGGTGCATCTGCTCCTCTCCGGTTCACCTGCATTTCTAAAATAATTTGGAGATTCTTCTGGATTGTGAAATTTGGATGTTGGGTTGGTGAAAATTCACTTTTATGGAAGCAGTCAAAGATTCAGTGCACAGCAAGATTTACTGTAAATCAGAAAAAGTAAGGTCTCCTAGAAATACCATAATAACTTGCTGTGACATCCCTCCACAGAGTTATGTGTAAACTAAGTCTGCACTACCCAAAGACATTTTGCATTCTTGATGCTATAATGTTATTGCTTGAGGTAAGTAAATCCTGTGTTATATGGTCCACTTTCCATATGGACTACAATAAAACCACAGTGTACTACCAGTGTCCTTTCCTTTTGCACATATTAAAGAACTAATTTGGAACATGGATTTGCATTGTTCTAGAAGAAACCTAGCCAGGGTTGCTAGAGTAAGCAGCTTGATCTGGAAAAGGCCTCCAAGTGGGAGCTTTCCAAGTAGAAGTTTGCTGAATTCCAAAAAATTGGAAAGATGAGACACAGGAAAATATCACTGGAGCTGTTCTACTGTTTGAAAATTGTTTTCTAGACAGATGTTGGAGGAAACAATGAGAAGAGGTGCACTGCTGGACCCTCTATTCATGAATAATGAAGGCCTGGTTAGGGACATCACGGTTGGGAAGAGCTTTGGTGACAGTGATCACGACATGGTAGAGTTGAGAATTTTACAAGGAAGAAGGGTGATAAGTAGGATTACAACCCTGGACTTCCACAGGGCTGACTTTGGACTCTTTAAAGATCTACTTGAAGAAATCCCATGGGCCAAGACTCTGGAAGGAAAGGGAGTCCAAGAAAGTGGTGTTAAAATACCAGTTCATTCAAACCCAAGATAGGTGCATTACTTTGAGAAAAAAATTGAGGTGTTAAGAGACCTGCATGGATCAGCAAGGAGCATCTGAAGTCTCAGGGAAGAATGAAATTTACAACTCATGGAAGAATGGACCTGTCACTTGGGAGAACTATAGGGACGTTGTCAGTGGGAAGGCAACAAGAAAGGCCAAAAGCACTCTTAGAACTAAAACTTTGTTTTCTAACAGTGTCTTGGGTTGTGAAGTGGTGTCAGGAAGCCACAGAGGTGGCTCCTGTCAGAAGCTGATGGAAGCTCCCCCAGCTCCAGTTATGGCCCCACCTCTAGCCTAGGCCAAGAAGATCAGGGAAGCTGAATGCACCTCTGAGTAACATATTCAAGAAAGGAAAACAAAACTGCAAAAAAATAAAACAAAACAAAACCCAACCAAACAAAAAACAAACCAAAAACCTGCAGAGGAGAGGAGGTGAGAGCAGGTCCTTTAAGTCTTCTTCATTTCCGGTCTTCAAAGTTCTTTCTAGCTTCTGGATGTCCCTGACTTGGATATTTATTTCTACTAGACAATGGAACTGAGGAAATAAAACTGGAGGAAAAAATCAAACCAAAGCAAAACAAACCTGAAGAAGAGAGGAGGTGAGACCAATGCGAGAACAAAGATACCACGGTTAGTGAGGGAAGAGGGGGAGAAGGTGCCCAAGCAGAGTTATTCCCACAGCCTGTGGTGAGATGGCAGCTGTGCCCCTGCAGCCCATGGAGAAACACAGCGCAGCAAGCCATGAAGGACCCATGGTGGGGCAGATGTGGATTTGCAGCACCTGAAGGACCACGGAGGGGGGGGGGGTAAATGTGGATCTCTAGCCCTTAAGGTGTCACGGGTGGGCATACACGGGTGGGCCACAGCCCACACAGGATCACGGGGAGGGTCAGCTGTGTCTCTGTAGCCGTGTAGGGCCCCGTGTGAGAGGAGGTGACTGCTCCCGCAGCAGCCGTGACTCTGTGTGCAGCCCAGGCGGGAGCAGTCTGTGCCTGAGGGACTGCACCTGTGGGAGGGACTCATGGCCCAGGGGTTCCTGAAGGACTCTCCCGGGAGAGGGACCCCGCCTTGGAGCGGGGGAAGAAAGAATGTGAGGAGTCCTCCCCCTGAGGAGGAAGGAGCGGCAGAAACAGCGTCTGGGGAACTCACCCTAAACCCCCACTCCTTGTCCCCCTGGGCTGCTGAGTGGGAGACAGAAAAGAAATAATTTGTGCCTGGGAAGAAGTGAGGGGTTAGGTGAAGATATTAAGATCTGGTTGTGTTTTCTCTTTTTCCAGGTAGATTCAGTTAATTTTATTCTTTTCAAGATGAGTCTCTCTGGTTTTGCCTGTTATTATAACTGGGGAGTAAAAACCCTCCTGCCTTTATCTCAATTAACACGCCTTTGGGTGGATTTTCTCCTCCCTATCCCACAGTGGGAGCTGGGGTGAATGAGCTGAGGACTGTTTGATACCATCTGTATCAGTCACACAGCAAATGAATTCATCATTTCCTGTGGTCTCTCAGTGTTAGACATGAGGAATGCTTCTCGACAGATGCAGAAAGAGCTCTGGGTAGTTTATGTACTTTTAAACTGCATGAACTGGATTCAAGTCTTTACATTAAAAAAAAAAAAAAAAAAAGGAAAAAAAAAGTGTCACATAGTCTGAAATTGATTGCTACTACCTGACAATCTAAAGTGAAAGCTAGCTTGTGATCCTCTTCCCACTCCTGTGGGAAAGAAGTTTTCTGTATGTTCTTCAGCTAGGTGTTTGACTTTTTAATTGCTTGTTTTCCCATCAGTGAGAAAGAAGGGAGCTATTTGTAAATATAAGTGTGAAGTTGTATCTCTAAGTTTTAATCAAATGAAAGTAATTATGCTATTTTATTATCACTTGATTGAGTTCTCACTGCTGAGTGGTAGTTTCAGTGGTGCTGTTTGAACTGTTTTAGATTAACAACCCAATATATCAATAAGAACAATAATATTACTTAATAATGCCTAAAGAAATATTAATAATACACAAGCACTAATACTGAATTTTGTGTTTACTTGATGTCCTATTAAAACTTCATCCGTCTCAGAGATTGCATTGTCTGTTCATGTGCTGAGAAAAATAGAATATCACTTGTGTAAAAGAACCTTCAAATAAGATTCTAAGGAAGTTGTTTTAGAAAATACATGCAGATTAGCCAAGAACATCAAAATACAAAATATGGAAACCAGAAATATAAGTACAGCTTACACAAAATAGAAATACCAGTTTTTCTTCTATATTCATCTATTGTGATATGGTTGAAACAGCTGAATAGCAATAATACTATCACTTCTTGGTTTCCTCTTTAAATCCAGTCCAAATTACTGCTGATAAAAGATCACCACACTTAGTGCTTAGAATCTTGAGCTCATTTCCTTCTAGCAAAAGGAAATAGTTATTCCCAAAGTAAGGAGAGCCTCAACAAAAAAGGTGGTAACTTTAATGTTACTTAGTGGAGCTCACTGAAAAATACTGTTCAACAATTTGTCTCTTTTTACTTCTTCAAGTGAAATAAAAGAAATTATAGTTTTTGCAATAGTCAACCTATTTCAATATTCCAATACCTACTGATGATAAGGGTGAGAGGACAAAGCATAGAATTTTGTGTTTCTATTGTCCATAACTTCTACTCATTAAAATAAAGTTTCCTATAAACACTTTCTCTACATCAGTGTTCAATATATATTTACCAAGGAAAGTGTCACTTTTTACTCGGAGAGGGCTATGTTGTCTTTTGCACTTGTTAACATACTAGTTTTATAATAAGACTTATGCACATAAGAAAAAAAAAGAACACATGGAACAGATCAGCAGTTTAATAGGTTGAAAGATAAACTATTTTTTAAAAATTATATAGTTTAATTAAAGCAATATTTTTAATTTGTATATTTGTAAAAAACACTACTGAACTCCTATGGAATTTATAGTTATTTATGAATAGCTCTGCACTTATTTGAAAATCTCTTTGAAAATCAAAAGCTGCCTGAAACTTTTTGTGTTGGGTTTCAGATCTAAAATTCTACCCTTCTTGCATGACTAGAAGTCTGCACATCAAAAGTGAGAGGAACTGCATCTTCATTCTTTATTGTTCCAATGAAAGACCAGAAATCACTCTATGACAGTAGAATTGTAAGAAAGCAGTCAATAACACCACAGGTTGAAAAAGAGAAGGATACAAGAGAATGCATTCATTTTAGCTTAAATAGTCCCGTGTCATAATTGAGATGAAATTTTTATTAACAAATGTTAGACAGAAGTATTAAAGTTGTACACAGAGAAATGCTCCCTGTTCAGAAGTGCAATTTTCAGGATCTCATAACTCCTTCAAAGCAAAATCAGTTTCCAAAGGAGCAAAGGTCCTCAGTGAAGGTCAAACTTCAGCTTTGTGTTCCAAATTGTTTTGGCATTAGAGCAGTTTGAAAATCTAAGTTTAAAAGCAGCAAGAGCCAACAACTTATAACTGCAGGATTTTATCTTCTCCTATTGCAAAATAAATGTAGGCAAGAAATATAGAAGCTGAACTCATTGTCGGTAAACATTAACTTGAGAAAACAATACTGGTTTAGACCTCTGATGCTATCATAGGAGATATTTCACATTCACATTCTCTGAATAGTATTTTAGAAATATGAAAGACTTTATGTTTAGATTATGTGGCAATACTCAGGATATTTTATCTACTGTGTTGGAATATGCTAAATATTTTTTCCTGACCTAAATGATAGTGGCCTTCCAAAAAGTTAGAGATGTATGGAATATAACCGGTTTTAGTAAAAAATTACTCATCCTCATCCATGTTTAGTTATACATGTGAATTATCTTTGTTATACATAGACTTTTATCTTTTTTCAGCATCATCAGAAGTCAGTATGATCTCACTAAAAAGGCAATAAACTGAAAAACAGTTACTAATATATACAGCTGCAGTATCAGTGAAGGCAAATGCAAGATCCTGCTCTTGGATCGGGGAGATTTCCAGTATCAATACAGACTGGGGCATGAACTGATTGAGAGTACCTCTGGGGAGAAGGACTTGGGCCTACTAGTGAACAAAACATGGGACATGAACTGCCAATGTGTAATTGCAGCCCAGAAAGCCAACTGTATCCTGGGCTGCATCAAAAGAAGGTGATTCTCTCTGTTCAGCTCTGGTACTGAATTCAGGTCTGGAGTCATCAGTACATGAAAGACAGGATCCTGTTAGAGTGGGTTTGGAGGAATGTCATTAAAAGGATCATGAAGCTGGAAAATCTCTCTTATGACAAAAGGCAGAGAGAGCTGGGATTGTTCAGTCTGCAGAGGAGAAGGCTTGGGGAAGGCATATTGAGGTCTTCCAGTATATAAAGAAGGCTTTTAAGAAATACAAAAAGAGTTTTTACCAAGGCCTTTAGTGACAGTACAAAGGGCAATAGTTTTAAACTTAAAGAGTTTAAACATTAAAGATTTATATTTGATATAAGGAAGAAATTGTTTATAATGATAGGGTGGTGGGACAATGGAACAGGTTGGTCCTACAAGCTTTCTATTTCTTTGGCAAATCATCTTAATCTAGACCGGAATGCCTTGAATGCCATTTTGCATAAATTGGACTCTTCATTTTGGAAAATATCTGTGATAGTTTTTCGGATATTATTCAAGTTAATTTTTCTATATTAATCTTTTTCCACTATACAAACAACTCCTAAACTTGTACTTGCTGTTACTCAAGAGGATCATGTCTGAGTATATTGATTCAAGTGAACTGATGGACCATGTCTGAGTACAGGAAGGTATTTACTGTAAAGAGATGGCTGAGCTCTTCACTACAAAGTTTTAAGATAAGTATGTGGATATTATGGAACCATTTCAGTTGTCTGTTTCTCTGAAACTTTGATAGAACCTACAGTTCAGTAAAAGTCAATATTTGCTCAACTCACATACAACATTAAATTAAAATGCAAATGTCATAGTTTTTAAGAGTATTATAATATAGGCTATCCAGATATTAGGGGAACAAAGAGACATCTTCCAGTAGACCAGGTTGCTCAAAGCTCCATCCAACCAGGCCTAGAACCTGGTGGTGTCACACCCCAGGCAGGGGGCATCAACAGCTTCTCTGGGCAACTTGTGCCAGTGTCTCACCACCCTCACAGGCAAGAATTTCTTCCTAATATCTAGCCTAAATCTACCCTCTTCCAGTTTTAAGCCATTAACCCTTGTCCTGTCACTACATGTCCTTGTCAAAAATCTGACCCCAGCTTTCTTGTAGGTCCCTTTCAGGTACTGGAAGGCTTCTATAAGGTCTCCCCAGAGCCTTCTCTTCTCCAGGATGAACAACCCCAACTCTCTCAGCCTGTCTTCACAGGGGAAGTGCTTCAACCCTCTGATCATTGCCATCCTCTGGACTCACACTAATGTCTCCATGTCTTTCTTGTGCTGGGGGCCCCAGAACTGAATACAGAAATTGAGGTGGTGTCTCCTGTAAAGGGAGTGAGTCATCTCCTTCAACCCAGCACACAGTTGGCTTTCTGGGCTGGAAGCACACCTTACTGGTTGATGTTGAGCTTCTCATCAACCAAATTCCCTAGGTCCTTTTCTTCAGTTCTGATCTCAATCTGTTCTCAGCCAAATTTGTTATTATGCTTGGGATTGCCCTGACCCAGCTGCAGGAACTTGGACTTGGCCTTTTGGAGCTTCATGAGATTGGCGTAGGCCCACCTCTCAAGCCTGCCAAGGTTCCTCTGGATTGCCTCCCTTCCCTCCAGCATGTTGTCTGTGCCACACAGCTTGGTGATATCATAAAACTCATTGAGGGTGAACTCAGTTCCACTGTAAATGTTGCTGGGAAAAAAGCTAAACATCACAAGTTCCAGGACCAGCTCTTGAGGAACAGAACTCATCATTTGTTTCATTTAGACATTGAGCCATTGATCACTATTTTTTCAGTGTGAACATCCAGCCAATTCCTTATCCACAGAGTGGTCCATTCATAGAAGCCATGTCTTTCAAATTTAGAGACCAGAATGTTGTGCAGGACAACACTGAATACTTTGCCCAAGTCCAAGTAGAAGACATCAGTTTCTATTCCTTTGACCACCAGTGTTGTGACTCCATTGTACAAGGCCAAAAAATTTACCAGGCACAACTTGCCTTTGATGAAACCATATTGGTTGCCACCAACCACCTCCACATTAACTTCCATGGACTTGGCAACTTTCAGGTTCCTGAGATGGTCTCAGACCTGTTCTTCTCCTACAGTAGGTGGATCTTCCCTTTCCCAGTTCTTGCCTTTGCCCTCTACAATTTGAATAGCATGTCCATAGCCCTTGCCAATAAAGACTGAGGCAAAAAAATTGTGTACCTTAGCCTCCTCCATATCCCACATGATCAGGTCTCCAGGTTTTCTCCTGGAGTAAGTTTTCTTCTTTTTCTTCTAGTCTTGCCTTTAACCCTGATTTATAGGTACTTTTCATGTTGCCCTTAATGTCTTTGATGAGATTTAATTCTATATGGGTTTTAGTTTTTCGAACTTGATCCCTGGCTGCCCAAACAACTTCTATGTGCTTTTCCCTGACTTCCTGTCCTTGCTTCCACCCCCTGCAGCCTTAATTTTTACAGCTATGTGTTTCCAGCTGCTCCTTGTTCATCCATGCAGCTTACCTGGCATTCTTGTCTCCCTTCCTGTTTCTTAGGATGCATTGCTCTGAGGCTTGGAAGAGGTGATCCTTGAATAGTGACAAGATTCCTGGGCTTCTTCCCCTACCAGAGCTTTATTCCACGGTACCCTACCAAGCAGATCCCCGAAGAGCTCAAAGTCCCCTCTCCTGAAATCTGGGGTAGTGAGCTTGCTGTGCAACCTCTTTGTTGCTCTAAGGATCCTGAATTCCACCATTTTATGGTTACTACAGCTAAGGCTGCCCTTAAACTTTATGTTGTTCACCAGGCTGTTCTTGTTGGTGAGAAAAAGATCTGGTATAGGACCTTTTCTCATTGGTTCCTCTACCACTTGGAAGAGGAACATGAAGCTGTGCCTATCAGTCTATAGAGGGCCTCATCAGAGCAGTCTTCCTGGTGAGGTGTCCTGTAGCTGCTCCCCACTATGGTATCACCTGCCCCTGTCTTCCCTTTAACCTCAATCCTTAGCAGTGTAACTAGGTTTGAGGGTATCTATCTGTTATCAAAGCAGAATAAGCAGAAAATCGTGTAAAGGGACACAGATGAATAGTAATTGTAAGTATAACGTGGTTTTTAAGCTAAGGAGCCATTTTAGAAATATACAGAATCAATGATATGTATGATAGAAATATTAGTATTAAAAACCCGCCATCTCAAAATTATGCTGTTTTCCTTACAATGCAGCCAGTATCTCTATTGTCTCTTGAGTAATAGGGATAAAATATATAATGAAAGAATCTTTTTTAAAATTTTTTTTTCATAACAACAAGAACAAAAAAATCATGTGGAAATATTCCACATCTCCAAGTGTCAGTGAAGTACTCTTGCTGACTCAGTCAGAGGTTTTAGAGCAGCTATCAGTATTTCTGTCCTGAGCTTTTCTTCTGTCATCTGTAAGCAATATATGTGAAGATTTTAATGAGAAAGTAAATGGCAACAAGTTTTCCTTGGAGTCTTTATGAAGTCTCTGGATCTATTTCTTTTTATGGCACTTCCTGAGAAGAGGGAGAAAAAAGAGGATTCAGTTTCTTTTTTTCTACAAGTCCATCAATTGCTGTTTCAGTTCCACAGGGCAGTGTAAGAAGGAAATATGCTCACGGCCACATCTCATTATTTTATCTGAAACACTGAGTGGTAACAGTTATTTGTAACCCAGGGGTCTGACTCCAGCAGAGGTCTGATTGCATAAACTGCTTTTTAAATGGACATGAGGGCACTGATCTCTTTACAGGATGTGGTCAGTGTAACCATCTGTTCCGGGACCAGCTCATCCTCTTCAGCAGTAGAATATAAAGAAGGTTCGTGCATCTTCGGGTCACCCCTGTCTACATACACTCTCTTTGTTTTGAATTAAATTTAGTCTTTGGGTATTTTTTAAGTCAGAAGAAATCCAGAGTTTAAAGTGTACCTCAGTCTCATTCCTACACCTGAAGCCTTTTACCACATCCTTTTTCAGCCTCCATGGGATGATTTGCCTGAAGATGTACAAAAATTCACATTAGTTTTTCATAGTGCTTTTACATATTTATATCAGTAGCATAAGACTTTATTCAAAATCACTGTGTGGCTAGGATAGAGCATACCATAATGCTCAGTGTACTAAGGATCCTCTGTAAGGATATAAGAATTTCTTAATGTTTGTTTTAGGTTTTTTTAAAATTTATTTTTAAACTATTGGAGATTAATATTTGGGTAGGACATGAAATTCCACATTTGCAGAGTGGGCAAGGAGTTAAGAGAATTTTTTTCTTTCTTTTTAATACTTACCATCTTTTGACCCTGCCTTGTCTCATGGATGCATCCATCATGCCACACTTATGATGTGCTCAAAACATCTTTTGGATGTTTGAGGCAAGTAAAGACCATTTCAGGAATGACCATTTAGGGTCATAGATCAAAGTTCACTATGAGTCCTAGGGAGAGATAATATCTTTTCCCATTCTTTGGGTATGCAACATAGAAGTTGAATAGAATCTGCTGTGATGTAATGTAATTAAATCTGTAGTGTTTTAAACAGGGAAATTACCTACATTTTGGATTAACTTGCTTCATCAGTGTAAAGCAAGTGTAAAGCAGACAAATTTTATTTCTAGCAACTTCTTAGAATAGCCTTTCGCTCACTTTCAATTTTTCTTGTTTTCTTTCGTTTTTAGTCTTCCAGCAGAATTTATTAAAAGCACAAAGAGAAGCCAAAATTCTGTTTTTACTGTAAGATTGCAATTAAAAATTGGAAGTTCCTACATGTGAATTTGAAAATGTTCAGGCTCTCCTTTGAAAAGTTTGATTTTCCTTCTTCATAATTTCAAAGTTTTGTGCCAAATAACATGGATTTTGAGATATATAGCTGTAGAAAGTATCAGAAAATACAGTCAACCATGTATTAGTGCTGGCACTTTGTCATGTTTTAGCTCTGTACATTGGGTGATCCTCATCAAGTTGACTATTTGGATATGGGAATGGTTTTCTTCTGAGCCACAGCATACAGGAAAAATGTCTATACTTCTTCAACTCTTGCATACCATATGAAAAACATTGCATGATACCCTTTTTGTTTTGTTTTGTTTTGTTTTAAAACAATGTGTGAGAAAAGTAGTATTTGAGACCTTTCTCTCTTTGCATACTGCTGTCACATAATCTAGCAAACTGTCCAAATGCAGGCTGGTTTTTTTTTTTGGTTTTGGATTGCTATTACTCAGTCCTTGGCTATAATTCTTTGCTTCCTAAAACTCATATCTAAATTCCTCTTAAAATTGCCACTGTTGCCTTCAAAAAAGAAAGCAGGTTATAATACTGATTTTTCTAGTGATGTGAAACCTGTGAAATATAACCTGTCTCCTTTGTTAGGGATTTTTTTGAATTCATTCCATATATACTAGTCCATGACCTAGATCATCACTTAAATATAAACACAGTCTTCCCAGATTCCAAATACTCCTTAAATACTGGCTCCTACTATATTTTTATAAGATACAGGTTTTCTTGATGATAGCAGAACAAATGCAATGAAACTGTTTCAGAAGCTGTATGTTCTTGAAAATTATATATAAAAAACCAATATAATTTATGCTTTTATGTTTTGTGTTTCTTTGGTTGCAGTGTATTATTTGATATCAGAGCCATGTAATCTGCTGTTACATACACAATCGTAAAAACTCATGCTGTTTCAAAAAAACCCCATGGCTCTTCCCCTGTTGAATATTTTTCATTTTATCCTGAAGAATATTAGAAAAAATATTAAGGTAAACATTAGATAATTAAACAATAAAACTTATATAAATATCTTTTAATTCTTTTGAAATATATCTTTACTCCTTTCAATAAGAGAGTATTTTAAAACTGTAATAAATGTACCCTTTCCAATAGCTGGTATCTTCTGGGGATTCCTTGACAGTCACAAAAAAGTTTAATTTATTTAATTTATTAACAATTATATAAGAGGTAAGACAAATTAATTCCAGCTCTGATTGGTGAAGATAAACAAAAACCCTTAATGACAGGTCACCGTAAAGGAAAGTAAATTTGAGAATATAGAGTTGATAGGGAACATCTTCTGGGAAAAAGAGAAAAAGAAATTATTTTTGTTTTAAAAAATATATTAGTTTTTTCTTCATCTTACTATATTTTTTACCTTAATTCTACCATATTTTGAAGGCTTGGAGGGAAACTAAGGACAAATATTTTCTTATTACCTTGTGAAATAAAGTTATAACTATTTTGCTATTTTGTAGTGCTTATCTTACTATATAGAGTGAATTTTTAAAGTTAGTTTCTTTTTCATGAAGACATCAACTTTATCATTGTATTGTTAGCTCATTTATTTTCTTGATAATTTTTCTTTTTGTCCAGTTCAACTAACAGAGATACTCAGAATCTCCAGATTTGGAGGAAATATGAACCAAATTCAGAATTAATGTATATTTAGCAAAGCCCAACAGATATGAGTTAAAGAAAATAACATCATTTCGGGAAACATTCCAATCTATCAGTGCTAAATTAGAGAGTTAAGACTTTTTTTTTGTTTTGGTTTGGTTTTTTTTTTTGTAGAACTGAGTGTCTCTAGTTCTATACAAGAGGCTTAGTGGAGGTTGTCCTACCTGAATGTCAGAGGAATTAATTGTGCCATTGTGCCATTCCTCAAACCAGAGGAATTAATTGTTCCATTAATTAGCCATCAAACAATGAACATCAAGAAATGACACAACATGCATGTTTCTTCAGTTTTTACATAGAGGTGAAGAATTCAGTTCATACAGAGCAAGTTCAGCCAGTTGAATCTGCCTCCAAGTCAAGCAACACAGAGCTGCTATAAGGGCATATAGATTGTTACCAGATGATATAAAAGAAGCAAATTGCTTTGTCTTGTAAATAACGCTTCAAACTTATATTGCTAAACTTCGTATTAACAGACAAGCTTATAGTAAGACTGTACTGCATTGCATTCATAATTCTCTACCATATGAATGCAAAATCAATTATGCAAAATTTAAGAAAATCCAAGTTCTTGGTTTCCCCTGTAGATTTAATACCTTATTTTCTCCGTACACCATATCCTATGTTTTATAAAGAGCTATATCTCCTTTGACAATTAAAGAGGTTTTAATTATTTGTTTTCACCAGTGTAATAACCTAAGGTCTTATTTACCACCTACCGTTTAAAACATCAATTGAACTAAAAAATATATGGCTTAATCTCCTCTTATGCCTCTTTTCAGCACTATGTCATGCTGAAAACAGAGTTCTACTTTCACTGTAAAAGTAAACTTTACAAAGTTCATCCAGCATGTCTTATTCACAAAACAAATAAAGTTCAGATTGGTAGCTTCATCACACAGAAGTCTATATTATTTCATAGAACCAGAGAATTTTAGGGGTTGGAAGGGACCTCTAGAGATCATCTAGGTCTAATCCCCTGCCAAAGAAGGGTAACCTAAGGCAGGACACACAGGAACAGATCCAGGTGGGTTTTGAAAGTCTCCAGAGAAGGAGACTTCTCAGCCTCTCTGGCCAATCTGTTCCAGTGCTCTGTAGTTTCTCCTCATGTTGAGGTGGAACTTCCTATGTTCTAACTTAAAACCATTATTCTTTGTCCTATTACTGTGCACCACTGAGAAGACATTGGCTTCTTCCTTTTGACACAGATATTTATAGACATTGATAAGATCCCCTCTCAGCCTTCTTTTCTCAAGGCTAAACAGCTACAGTTCTCTCAGTCTTTCTTCATAGGAGAGATGCTCAAACCCCTTTCTTTATAGTTCTCCATTGGATTCTCCAGTAGATCCCTGTCTTTCTTTGGGAGCCCAAAACAGAATGCAGCATTCCAAGTATAGTCTCACCAGGGCACAGTAAATGTGGAGCATAACCTCCTTAGATCTGCTGGACACATTTTTCCTGATGAACCCTGGGATACTATTGGCCCTCTTGGCCACAAGGACACATTGCTGGCCCATGGAGAATTTAGTGTCCGCTAGGACTCCAAGGTCTTTCTCTGCGGTGCTGCTTTACTGCAGGACATCCCTTTGGCTGGTGTTATTCTCTACCTAGATGCAGGACTCTACACTTGTCCTTACTGAACTTCATGGGGTTCACATTTGCCTTGCTCTCCCGACTGTCCAGTTCTCAGACTCACAAACACCAGCACATGTGGACAATACTAACTAGGCTTTAGAGATAAATGTGTTTATTTTTTTACTTGCTGACAGCAGTTGAATATAGACCTTTATGATTGCCATGAACATATGAGGCTCCGAAGGACTTCTGTTTTTATAGTTAAGTTAACCCTAAGTATCTTCTAATTTTTTAGGTCCATGCCTTACCTTTTTTCCCAGCAGTTTAACTCTGGTCTCTTCACAATGGGTCTCTTAACAAAGGGTCTCTTCAGCTTGGAGAAGAGGAGAATGAATTAGAAACATCATCAATGTTTATAAATATGTAAAGGGAGAGTGTCAGGAGGATGAACTCAAGCTTTTTTCAGGGGTGACTAACAATAGGACAAGGGGCAATGGTTATAAACTGGAGTATGAGTCGTTCCTTATATGTATAAGGAAGATTTTTTCTCTGTGAGGAAGACAGAGCTCTGGACCAGGCTGCCCAGGGAGGTTGTGGGGTCACCTTCCCTGGGGACATACAAAACCCACCTGGACACGTTCCTGTGTGACCTCCTGTAGGTGACCCTGATCTAGCAGGGGGGCTGGACTCTATGATCTTTTGAGTTCCCTTCCAACCCCTGACTTTCTCTGATTCTATGACAAACCTATGAAAACACTTCATTAATATGAGAAGTGATAGAATAACTTAATTATAGCTATCATGTCAGTCACAATATGTCAGCAGACCATGTGAAAAGCCAGTGCACACCCATAAATCTCTAAATCAAATACTCTGCACCAGAATCTTCTCTGCTTATTATTTTGAGTACAAAATATGTTGCACTATATCTGTTAGTGGTTTTGGTTTGTTGTCTTTTAACCTCCCTCTTAAACTGGGATCCCAAAGGATGGGAGCAGATGGCTAACAGTGCAGAGCAATCAAAATTTATTAGCCTGGGGGATGTCTAATTCAAGCAGAAGTATCCTGTTACAGTGAGCTAGGAGTTAAAAATCCCAACAGACTCTTCTCCCAGATGAACTTTTATCTAAGCAGTCAGACTTCTTAAGGCCTAAAGTCACTATGGAAATTCATCTGAAAGTGAGTTGGTAGAGAGAAGCAGAAATTTGTAAGGAAAGTCCTCTCTTATGTAGAATTAACCTAGGAAAGTGCACATGGCACTACCCGAATGAGTGCAGGAGTTTCAGAAGAGATCTGAAAAGCCTGATAAAATCAGGTTGAGAGATTTTTATCCCTGGGGCAGCACTGATAAACTTTGTTTTCTGCCTAATAATAGAGTGATGGTCTTGAAAGTAATCTGCAACTCTCTGTAAGCTCCACTTTTATGAGAAAAGAAGAGGGAAAAAAAAGATGAAGGGAAGTTTCAATATGTGACTATGAAAAAAAGAATTAGGAAACACTTGATGTTATAGTTTGAAGGGGACACAGGCTGATTTTATGGCACAAATGAGGACTTAGAGAGAGGGTGGTGTTTAGGACCCTGAGGGATCCAGGGCATTCACTGAACAAAGAGGGGTCAATATTCCCTCCCATTTCCTGCCATACTTTATAAAAGCCAGAAGGACTGGAAGACTGTCCCCTTTCTGCTCCCTTCTTGCTACTTTGCTGCACTGGGAGGTCTTGGGGAGAGGCTCCTGCCCTTTGTCATCTGCTTGCCATGACTCTGCAAGCTCTGAATCCATTGGTTGCTGGCAAGAGCCCTGGACCCTTTTCCTATCATGAAGGACTTTCATACACTTATAGCAGCAACCATTGAAACTGGATTTTGTATATATTTGTGTATTTTTTCACTATCTCACATGTTACTATGCATTACCCTGTTCCAGGAAACCTCTTATAGTTGAAATTCCCAACCTTTATGTCTCTTCTTACTCCCCTTTAATCTTTCCCTGGGTGGGTGGAGAGAGTTTTTGGTTTGCTATGACCACTACACCAAGACACTTGGAAAGACAGACACTCATTTCAGGACTAGGATATGGGATGTAGAGGTCCTATCTAGGTCTTCTAGTGAATTACTTTGCTTCCTTAAATGTTCCCAGAGGCCAGCATCAGAGAAAGTGCTCACATCTAGCACCTGTGATAAGCTTGAATTTATCAACTTTGTGCAAGCTGGTGGCAATTCATGTTTTCTTGGTGGTAGCTGTTATTGCTCTGTATCCTATGCTTTCTTTTTCTGCATTTAAGTGTTTTATCATGGTTTCAGTCGAAAGGAAAAAAAAAACTTTAATCTAAAGATAAAGCCCCAGAATATCAGCTACTGCTTAAGGGAATCGTGACAGTTCTTTCACACTGTTAATGACAGAAAACAAAAACATGCTCCTTTCAGCTAGACTTTCACTAAACCTGAAAATCTTGTTAATGTGAATATCAGAAAGTCTCATCAGTGTACAGAAGTGACAATATAAGATTAAACAGATACTCTTATTAAAATGCATTTCTCTGTAGTAGTATCACAAGCACATGTGAATTAGTAGAATGATGAGACTTCAAAGTAGTGCATCAAAATCTCTCAGATCTCATTGGCACATGGGCAAGATCTCAGGTTACTTTAGGGCTCCTCTCAGAGTGCAACCAACACATCTGATGAAAGAATAATTTCCACTAAAAATGGACAATGTCTTTTGACTGTCAAAGATAAGTAAGCTAGTGCTAATTACTGGGATCAAAGTAAGGAAAATCCCTTGCTGGGATTCTTTTTTCAGGTGTCTGAGGAAACACATACAACATTTTCCAAAGAGTGCATTCCTTAAACAGAGGTGCAAGGCATTGAAAAACCTCCTCATATTGCTTTTCTCAACTGTTTTGATTTTTCATGTATAGGAATACTTTTGTGGTTGTTAAACAAACCTTGTTAAACTATTATGGCTGGACTAGCAACACAGTGGCTTTAACCCAAATATAAGATAATCCTGCACTGTGATTCAGAGAAATTCTTCATTAAAAAAATAATTAATGAAAAGCCACAACCTTTTACAAGAAGGGAGAGTCATGAAACCAAGGAGCCTGCATACGTAACCAAACTCATAGCAAAATCCTTAGCATACTATAATGTTGTCTTTTTAAGTGAGGTCGCTAGTGAAGGAGTCTTTATATAAATTAAACCAGCCCAACTCTATCTGGTGTTAGTAAGACAGTGTTTTGATAAGATTAGAGGAAGAAAGCAGTAGAGATAGCATAATTGTTGGTGGATGTGGTGACTGCTGAGATTCCACTATTAGCAGATTTCAAACACCAAAAGCTGCTGAAATGCAAGACAAGCTGGTGAAATCAGCAGAGCTGCTATTCAGCTCATACTTACCTGACATCTTCCAATTGATGGGGACAGGTGTTTCCCAGCAGAATTTTTTCTGTTTATTTATAAATGAGTGCCCGGGTTGATTGGCATACATGGAAAACCAGAATAAAATAGTGTTTAACCTCTCAAAACCTGGTAAAAGAATTGAAAGATGTCACTTTTGACTCTAAGAGGGAGCACTTCAATCTCCTAAGTTATATCTTATTATGCATTAAGAAATACTTCGTTGAAACTGTAATTTCTGCCTTACCCCCTGTGTTTCATAGTATCACCTGAAATTCATCACATTGTAGAATGTGAAAGTTCTAATACTGGTATGAGAGTGAACCTGAAAAATTTCTGAGGAAGGCACAGAGAGGTGAGTGTCATATTGCATTCAGCCATGATAAATGAAGGAGGAGAAATGCTAGCAGTGATTGGAATATGCCTAGTAATGACAGTTCAGTGAAATACAGTATCACTTATTGAGCAACAATATCGCAGAATCATAGAATCATAGAATTATTTGGGTAGGATCTTGCCTTAAAGACCATCTTGCCATGGGCAGGGACACCTATGACTAAACCAGATTACTCAAAGCACCATCCAACCTGGCCTTGAACACTTCCAGGGAGGGGACATCCTGAGAAACCTGTCCAGCATCTCATGACTCTCACAAGGAAGAATTTCTTCCTGATATCTGGCCTAAATCTACTTTCTTGCAGTTAAAAGCCATTACTCCTTGTGCTGTTGCTACATATCCTTGTAAAAATTCCCTTCCCAGCTCTCTTGTAGGCCCCTACAGGTACCAGGAGATTGCTATAAGGTCTTCCTGGAGCCTTCTCCAGGTCAAACAGCCCCACCCTCCCAGTCTGTCTTCACAGGGGAGGTGCTCCAGCCCTCTGATCATCTTCGTGGCTCTCCTCTGCACTCACACTAACAGCTCCATGTCCTTCTTATGTTGGGGGCTCCAGAATTGGACACAGTTTTCCAGGTGGGGCCTCACAAGGGTAGAGGAGAAGAAGAGAATCATCTCCCTCAGCCTGCTGACCATCCTTCTTTTGATGCAGCTCAGGATATGGTTAGCATTCTGGGCTGCAAGCACATATTGCCAGCTCATGTTGAGCTTCTCATCAACCCACACCCCCAAGTTTGTTTCGTCAAGGCTGTTCTGAATCCATTCTGTGCTCTTCCTGTAACTATGAGTATTCTAACACATGAGATATATTTAATACCTTTGGTGAGGGAGAGTTTGTTTCTTTGTTTACACTTAGCTTGTACAGTGATTCCATAGGGAATATGAACTAATTAGTATTCATTAATTCTACTTAATAACTGACCCAGTTCCTATGAAGGTAGGGAAAAAAGTCTGTTTAGGTCCACAGGCCATAAATCTGGTGGTGTGTTTGTAGCTGGTCTTTCATACTAACTTCCAAGCTAATTATAAAAAAAATTATTAATTAAAAATATATTTCATAGAATACTGTAAAAACTGTAATTTTACATTATTGCTACTTTTAATTACTGATAGTGCAATATTAAGGCAATAAGGATGTATGTAATAGTAATTGGTTTATAATATAAAATTATTGTTCTTTGTTGTTGTTTCTTTTTGCATTTAAGAAATACTGACAGAGAAAGAAATCATTGTGTCAGGTGCTAGAACAAAAATTGAAAAATATCCCTTTTTACAGGAAAACAGAAATAGTAGAAGGCCTTTTAGCTCATTACAAAATAAGAGGAAATTAAGTCTTAAAGTAATATAAAATCTACTTTATAAGATATAATAGGAAAAAATGAAAAAAAAGGAAAACTTAAAGAAGAGAGAACAGGGGCAAATATATATCATGACACGACCTAATAAATAGAGACTGCTCAGATTACCGGTTTTAATGAAAGAAAAAGGAAGAGAAATCCTCAACAGAGATTTAGGGCCAGATACTGTGGCCCTAAATAGAAAAGATGTGAACTAGTGCAGAATGAAGAGAGAATATAGAAGACTGAAGAGATTGCTATAGATATATCTAAAAGTAACACAAAGATAAAGGGGCAATAGGCTACTAGGGAGTCTGGGTCACAAAGCAGTACCAAAGTTATGCTAAGAGCCATTGGGCAGAAACTACAGTAATGACAATTTTCAGTACAACTTGAATTTCTTAACAATAATAGCAAGGAAGAAAGCAAACTGCAAGGATATTCTAAAAACAAGAATGGAAGACTCACCAGCTCTGTAATTCTGGAAATGTGAAATCAAGATGGATTTTCTTGATTAAAACAGTTCTTCACCCAGTAACTCCAAGTAATGCATGGAAGTAAAGGAGAAAGTGGTCAGAAGTAAGATTTTACCCTGACAAGATATGGCTCTGAAGACCTTGATGTTTTTAAAACAGCTTTCAGTTAACTCAGGCATAGGAGATTAACCATGAAACTCCCTTTACAGAAATAGGAAACACAACATCCAGCATAAAAATATTAAGAATATGGTTAAGAAACAGAAAACAAAAGAATAAAGAGACATACGATTGACCTAAGCCCTTCAAGATTTGGACATAAAAGATCTATTGCAACTGAGATAATGGCTAAAATAAACCCTGCAAATTATCAAGAAATTGAGATTTAGCAGCAGAATTTGAGAAGCAGCTTGCTAAGGTTGGGCTGTACTCTTGACAGAGTGAAGAGTCTAAAATGTGTTAGAAGATGTCTTGAATAAAAATGTTTGCCAGGACCTGTAAAGCAGCACACAAAAGCAACAGTATGTACTGCACTTTGACACCAAAGACCAAGAAAATATGGTGTTCAGACAAAAAGATGTAAGAATTATACTGTACTGCATCACTTTGTAGACACCAGTGGTAACAGATTGCAATATCATCCCTAGCTCTGAAGATTCTTTGTAAAATTCATTACAGTTGGATATCAACTTATTCTCAGTCTTAAGGAAAAAAAAATCACTTTATTCTATTTCTAATTCACAGTGTCACATCATTACAGAGTTGTTGAATTTGGAAGAGACCTCCAGAGGTCATCTCATCTAACCCTGCCTGCTAAAGCAGGGCCATCTAGACACAGTTTTTCAGGATTTTTTTCCAAATTCTGAATTTCTCCAAGGAGAGACACTCCACTGCCTTCATGGGGAAACTGTTCCAATGGTCAGTTAGGTTATCCATCCTTGCTTCCACCCTCTATATATTTCTTTTCATGTATTAATTTTGCCAAGTGCTCTTTGTCTATCCATGCAGGCCTCCTGGAATTTTTACCCGATTTTGTGTTAACTGAAGGAGATGATCCTTGAATATATACCAGATTTCCTGGGAACCTCTGCCCTCTAGAGCTCTTTTGAGAGCAGAGTACTCTCTGCCCTCAGTACTCTTTTGAGCAGGTTTTTGAAGACACTCAGATTTGCTCTAATGAACTTCAGGGTGATTTTGCTTTTTACCCCCCTCCCTGCCCTCTAGATCCAGATCTCCACCATAACATGGTCACTGTAGCCAAAACTGCAAATGTTCTTCACATTCCCAATGAAACCCTTTTCCCAATGAAACCCTTTTTCTTGGTGAGTATAAGGACCAGAAGGCCATGTCACCTCATCAACTTCTCTATCACTTAGGGGAAGACGTTTTTATTAATGCACTCCAAGAATCTTCTGAATTGTTTATGTCCTTCTGTGTGTTCCATGCAATTTAGAACCTAGTTTTAAGTTAGACAAAGCTATGCAGACCAATTTAATGCTATAAACAAAGATATTGATGATGAAAGGAGAATTAGGAGCAATATCTGCTTAAAACCATAAGTTTACTGTAGTGAGTTACCTTCATAAAGCACCTATTAGAATTAGATAAATGAATGGGAAAATAACAGAAGTTTTCCTAGTATTGTTTTCAAAGACCATAAGGGAGTGAAAAATCTAAGACAAAGACTAGTGATATATGTACTTCTGACGATCAGCTTCTCTGTCAAAGCTGTTGAGGCAAATGACTGCGGAAAAAAGCAATTGTGGAAGAACTGTCAGTGACAGCATGAAAAATTTGGGTCCTTCAGGAGCAAAAGATAGTTATTAATACTGATTGGGAACACATATTCTGGTTGAACTTTGATGGCCAACAGCTACATAGTTAGTGATGCCTATCAGGTCCATTTTGACTAAGCGTGTCATACCTGCCACAGCAACTTTATCATCGGCTTACAGTTTAACAGGAATTCAGTGGAAAAGTTTGCTATGACAAGTGAGTCATCCCATGATACCCAGTGTAACTTTTTGCATGAAAATGGTGTCAAAATAACAGCGAGAGGAATCTGTGCGATGAAATCTACTTGCAAAAGTCAACAATTTAGTTCCCTTGGTAGTCAAGGAAGAGGAAAAAAGTTATAAGACATGATTCATTTTATTCTTAACTATATATCTAAATAGGTCAGATGAATCATGCTTTGAAAGGGCCTTTTCTCTCTGGTGACTATAAAGGGAATCCAAAGTGACTAATTTGTATCTAGACGACTAAACTCTAGATGTTTAAAGTTAGCTGCAGTGAATCCCACACAGAATGGCTTGTACCTTCCCAGCAAGAAAAAAAAAAAAAGGCTGTGGAGTTAATGAAATTTTGTAGCTGGCACAGTTGAAACGCACAATCAAAGACAAAGTTTGATTTGTCCCAAGCTCACATTTTGTCCAACAAGAATCTGAAACAAGAATTCTTCGTGTAGTAGAATCCATGGCTTGATTTTCTCCTGGTCCAGCCTAGTGGGGCACTTCTTCTTACATATATAAAACTTTTCTCAGGCAAGCTGTTCTGATCATTTTACTCCCAGTGGGCAGGTACTTAAAAAAGAATGAATAAAATTTCCTCTTAAGGCCCAGAAAGAAGAGTAATTCAAGGTACAGGCCACTCCATTTCCAAGTAGCTCTCAGATGGGCAGAGGGAACTGCTTGAGATGAATGAGCCTCAGGACACAAAACACCAGAATAAATTAATTTAGTTCTGCCTGACCACAGAAATTTCCAGAGAACTGTCAGCACCTCAAAGAATCATGTTAATCACTTTAGTACCTGGCATGGGTAAAGCATTCCACAATTTTGTGTGATGCAAGTGCTGCTTATTAATTTTTATAATGCCAATAGGGAAAGAAGGATGTGAGGATCTGGACATGCAAAGGCTTGGCCATCAACCCTATGGGAAATTTCAGTGTGTTTTGATGAGGCCTGTGCCCCACAGCTGCCAAATGAGAGCTTACACCTTCACTAAAGCTCTTCTCTATCAAGCTACACAGCTATTAGTGACTGCTTATCAACACAACCTTTTTCAATTAACAGCTTTGTAGCCTGAGTTGTATATTAAATATTTTCCATATAAGACAACTGCTGGCTGGGGTTCTTGTGTTTACAAAGGGGCTGAGACATCTACTTTCTCTCTTGTAATGGCATAATTAGTGTCCAGCATGGCACTGACATCACTCATCACATATTTCTTCAGAGATACTCAGTACTTTTCCAGAGAAATCTTCCAAGTATGCCTTAGTATATCTGAGGGAATGAATCACAAACAGTATGATCCTGGATTTACATATGCTGCTCTCACTAACATCACTAGAATGGCAGCTGCTGTCAGAAATAAAGAAAAGTGAGCATAATTTTTTTTCATTCTCTGTTGATCTATACCAGCTCTACATACATATTTTATCTTAATCACATTAAATGATGAGATATCTTAACCAAAAGTAAAAGGCAAGGTTAGAAATTGATTATGGAAAGTGTTCTAGGTAAATGCCCTTTGAAGGTAACATTTTGGGAACAGATACCTGCTACTCTGGAAAGTGATGATTAGGTTTCTCAGTTTATTATTATGCAACATATTAAACGACCCTATATTCTATGAAGTACATAATGAGTTGCTATTTTTCCCCCTCTTTGTAATAATTTCTGACCAGCTGAATAGAACACAAATATTTTTTTATTAACAACTCACAGCAAATTCAATTTTATTTTTACTTTCAACTAAACCTGACAGCACCACGTGATAATTAAAGTGTCTTATGTAGGATCAACCCTTTCTTCTTTTCTTTTAATTAAAAACAATAATGTCCTTTAATTTTTACCGAGGAGGAATTACATAACTTAAAAACCAAAAGGTTTTCACAGTAATATTGTAAGTAGTATTCATTAAAATATTTATTTAGAAGAGAGAAATGGATACATTAATAATAATTGACAGAAGGTTCTAGACTCTTTTATATGTCAACAGTGGATTCAGGTAATTTGATATATTTATCATTATTAATAAATTATTTTTAACATCATTGAGACAGCTGAAATGTAATACCCAATAATTCTGGTCTATTATGTCTTGCTTTGGGATTTGTTTAACTTAATATTTTCAATTTACTTCTCAAGTTGTGTCAAAAACCCTGATAGACACAAGCAAGCGATCCAGGAAGTAATCATCTTGTTTGTCAGAAATCTGTCTCAAAAGTATCAGTTATCTTAACAACAGTCTATTTATTTTCAGGAGAAAAGGCAAATTTGTACAAAACTTTTGCAATGTGTTCAGTAAGTGAAAACAATGTTGTCTTGCATGACTATCTGCCTGAGTTCTAACATAAAGATTGTGAAGGAGTTTCCTTGAAAAAAAGTGTCAGCAAATAAAAAAGTTATCAATTAATTATGTCACAATATTTTTATAATTATTTATTTTAATAATTTTAATAAACCATTAATAAAATTATTTATTATTTATTAATTAAATAAGCAAATAAATATTGCTTTTACTTCTCAAATTATTGAGATAGCAACTAGTAAACAGTGTTTGAAGGGCAATGCTTTTGTTTTGAGAGAAGCTTCTTGGTTTTCATTGGCTGACTGGTGTATCACTGAGAGGTAATATCAGCTCAGGTAAGGTGTGCAAGCAAGGGACAACAGCTACTCATTCATGGAAGCAGGAGTGCTTTGCAATGGATTAATTGTGAAGTGTTGCCTAGAGAGCAAAACAGGGACAGTGCCTTTAATTTTCCTGTGCTTCTCTTTCTTGTCTTCACAGGTCCTGATTTCAGTTTCAGTTTCTGCAATTTGAAGAAGCTTCCTGACTTTGTTTCTCTCTCTTTTCAGGTGAGGTTCTGTTACATGTCTTCCACTGAAGGAAGAACACCTGTGCAGAGGGTGACAGAGATCAGTTCAAAAGAATACTTTCATTAGTATTACTACTCTGACACAATTTTATGGTAACACTAAGAAAGATAACAAGGAAAAGCACCATATTCTAGGAGGTAAAAGTGACAGCGAAGTATTTCAGGTAGAAATGTGCAACATGCTATACACTTGCTGGTAGTTCCACATGCAACAACCTTCTCTCTGATTGTAGTAATATAATTGATCTTGTACCAGTCAGAAGTATACAAGAAAATGGTCTAATATTTGAAGAAGATCAGATTTTATCCTGATTGAGTACATAAGGATAATGTTC
Source organism: Phaethornis superciliosus (assembly GCA_023637945.1). Classification (NCBI taxonomy): domain Eukaryota; kingdom Metazoa; phylum Chordata; class Aves; order Apodiformes; family Trochilidae; genus Phaethornis; species Phaethornis superciliosus. Next base: position 117,453,393 of record JAJQWJ010000001.1, read on the forward strand.
TCATCTTTCCATATTTTACTTGAAAAAATATCTTTTCATCTGTGACAGGTAGAGAAATACTTAAGCAGATAACTGTGGGTTTGGTTAGGTTTTGGTTTTGTTTTTTGTTTGGTCTGCTATGTTTTTTTTTCTTGAAGCCTTTTTAATGAGCCTCATGACATCTGCTGTTAGTGCTAAAGCCACACATTTTAGCTCTTTTTTTCTTATTAACTGATTTAAAATAAATTATATTGATTGATGTTTCTGATGCCACTTAAATCTATACAGCCTTTTCTGTGCTCTTCAGTTCTGTGAGTACTGCAAATTGTATCTTGCATGTCATATGCCAATGAAATGATTTAGCCTTTCAGAAATGGTACCTACAGCTTTGGGGTTTTTTTGGTGTGGTTTTTTTTGGGTTTTTTTTGTTTGTTTTTTTGTTTGTTTGTTTCTAATTTGAAGAATGTAAATGAATTAGGATTTCCACATTTTACAAGCATCTAATGCAAAAATCTTGCTTTTCCATAGATGCCTAGATTGCACATTGGCAAAGAATGCCACATGAAAATCTCTCCCTGTGTTTACATTCTTGAAATACTGCAACATTAGAGATGATGCTTTCAAACAAAAGATTTTCTTTTCTTTTATTACAGAATGCATTTGTTCAGTATTTTTAGAGTAATTTGTAGTAGCCAATCTTTGCAGACACAATTAAGTGGCTAAATTCCTTGATTTTTCTGAGCCTAGGTAACAAAAAAGAAAGTGTACTCAAGTTCCCACAAAAAAGTGAATGAATCAATTTTCTAATGACAATAAAATTCTCACTGTAATCTTGGATTTATATATTTTTTTCCTAAAAAGACATTGTGCCAGCACATAGGATCACTCTCTCTTTACTTTTGACTACGAAGATCCTTTGCCCCAAGTTACCATATCTCCTGTCTTGAAAGCTCTGCTGTTGTCAGGCAACACAATACTTCCAGAAAAGCAGATAAGATTCATCCTTCATTCTGCAAAACCCTCACTGAAGTCAGAATCAATGAATTATTTGGGATCTCACATTAATGCAGACTTGGAGAAGTTTGACCTCTTCAGTTTTTAACCTTTTGGAGAAGCTGGGGACATTGCTGCAGTGTGGAGCCATTCATACCCATCTGTCCAGGCTCTATAAGGAGGAGCTCATCAAAGCTGAAACAGGAACATCTCAAGGAAGAATTTGGTACCAGTTGTGTCAGAGAATTGTCTCTAAAGTTATTTTACAAGAGACAGTGTAATTATTAAAGCACAGACAGATCATGCTTTGATGTACTAAACAAGCTGTCTGCACTTTCTCTGAGGCACTAGACAAGTAAATGAGAAATAAAAATAGATGCCTTGAGGGGGAAGAAAAAAACTCAAGCTCTGCAGCCTTCATTAATGGCCTGATGGTTCTCCCCAACTTCTCTGCCCCATTTGTGTTCTACACTTCACAGAAAAGCAGCTCCAAAGTCAGCAGAGGTAGTTATCACAACAGCACTGCTAGCCAAACCTTTATATTTTAAAGAAGTCAGGTTTTGATTTTCTATTGTACACCTTATGTTCTAGCATGCCTTTTTTAACCTACATGTATAGTTGACTTCAGTTGATTTAATTATTTTTGAATTCTAATTTATTCTGAGGTTTCTGCCATTCCTTGTATCTTGGAGGGGTTTTATTCTTCATGCTAAGACTTAACACTGGTGCTCAGTAGGAACATAAATAAACAGCTGTGTTTCCCTTCAGCTTGCAGTTTCTTCTCAATGCTAGTAACATTGCTGGAAACTCCAAAGAGAGCTGATGCTACTGAGTATCATTTTACAAATCATTAATAAAAGATGTGATCAGTTCTTGTCCTTTGCCTTTTGTGCCATGTATAGATGTTGTCCTAATATCTTTCTTCTTTCTATTATTCAATAGGCTTTCCTTCACATTTCAGTCTATGCAAGACCACTTTTGTGCATGTGAATGTCAACTAATTTTAAGTCCACGTTCATATAATATTTTATAAAAATCTATGAATTACAGAGACATTACTTTACTTGCTATAAAATAAAATAATGGTAAAACAGAACGGCGAAGTTCCTGTCTTTACTAGAACTATTCAAGGAGTAAAACACTGTTCACTTAAAATAAGGAAGTCAGAGCTGCTCTCATAGTAATTACTAAGATATCCTATAGTAGTTCATCAACTTCTAAGATTTATAAATAAAGGGAATTAATCTTTTGGTTATTTACATAAAGCTGTTAGAAGTCGTAATGCTTTCTGTTTTTAAGATTGTTTTCAAACATTTTTGTCTTCTGTTTTCAGTTACTTTTTTGCCCCCACATACAACACTAAATCAAGTATTTTGTTTCTCCTCTCTTAACACAAGCAGTCATTTTTATATCTAACACAGAAACTAATTTCTGAAAGTACTGTTCAGGTTTCTTCTTTCATGATTTATCCCATGACATTTCTTTTGCAGGGACTGTCCTGTCCTACCACTATGGGGATCACTTTCTGTTTCTGTCTCATTACGTCGTGCCCAAACCCGTGAAATCATTAAGCTGTTTCCTGCCCTGAAATCACATGTATTCTTACTGCCCTCCTAGTTTCTTCCTGTTTCTCATGGACTTTCAGATTTGATTCTGCGAGACTGAAAGGCAATACGTGTACTTAAGATCTGATAAGATGCTGTAGGTTTGTCTACCTTTAATAATTTCCTGTTTCTGAGAAGGAGGCTGCCCTGGTTTTAATGCCTGGTTTTAAATGCTGATTTAAATTAGGTAAAAACAGAGAAAATATGTAAGTAAAATTAATGCTTTTGTTAGGTAATGACAGAAGGACAAGTCTTTCTTCTTCTGGGAATCTTTTTGTAGAGACTCAGTTCATGGGCCCCAAAACTGGAGGAACAGTGCAAGGAAAGAGAACAAAATGCCACTATGTATCTTGTCAGACACCATCAGATTGACTGACAATGTTCTTATAAGTCTCTTTGTATCTGTTAGGAAGCTTAACAGCTGAATAATGGAACTGCCTCTCTGACACAGAGAGAGCAGAGCACACTTAAAATTTAACTGGCCTGAAAAATTATTGCAATGTATATGCAATTGTATGTAGCATTTTTAGTTCAGATCCCTCTTGCAAAGTAAGGTTGGACTATGTCATTCCTGAGGTCCTTTCCAACCTGATATTCTATGATTCTCTGGTACCTCCACAAATGTCAATGTACCTATTGTAAGTACAAATATACAGTCACCTTCATAAGGCTACCAAAACTGTTCTGCTAGAATCACGAACATGAACTTGTCTTCAAAATATTTAAAACTTGTTCAATACATTATATGTTCTACTTCTGAAGAACCTGACTCCTGGGTACTAACATGCATAGCAGAAGAGATGTCTTAAAGATACGAAATCCATTTCCTTCTGAAGGTCAGGTGAACACAAGCTATTGCTAATATTATGAATTGTGTGATGAATTACTATCAATCTGTGATGTTGCTTTACTTGTATGCCTATAAATTTCAATATTTTAGTGAGCCTGCTATAGGCTTAAATAATAGTAGTGGTAGTAATAGTAGTAGTAGTAATAATTATAATTATGATAATACCAGAGGCTAGATTATTTACCTTTTATTTCATTAGTTTGTGGGAGAGAAAAAAGTATTTCAGAATTCAAAATATAGTATTTTGTAGAAGTATTTCACAGGTTATTTCCTGTTTTATACTGTGTGTATAAAGTTTCGTGAAAAGGAATGCCTCTTCTTTTTTATGCTTTTATTGTGCTTTACACATTGTTTATGTCAGTGGTGACTAGTAGGTGCTACCATTATGAACATAATAGGGAAAAAAAATTGTGCTGGTTATTCAGATACATTACATTAATATTAATACGTTAAAAAAAAGAAAATACAAGGCAAGGTTCTTATGTTGAATAGAGACATACTGTACTGGTGTAAACTCTCTTACAATTGTCCAAAAATGGGGCACCTCTACCCTGGACTGTTTAACAAGCACACCTGTCTGTACCATAATGATGCAATAGACTTTAGGAACAGTCTTTCACAGATTCTTGTTTGGATAAATAGCATGTAGGGGGTAAAAAATAAAGTCTTGTCTTTAATATTTTACAGAAAAATTGTCATTTGTCATATCTCCATTATACTCAGTTTTTTATAATAGTGGTAACTGTCAGTGATTTGAGGTGTTAATAATTGTACATTTCCTAGAAGTGTGATAATTGGAAGTGTGACCAATCCATGAGAAAGAAATATTTTTCGGCTTTGAAGAAACTGAAATAACTTTTTCAGAAATGATAAAGAGACCCAAAACCTAACAGAAATGAAAGCAACTTGGGGTTTAAATAGTGAATACTGGGGGAATAGAATATGAATTGTAAAGCAATTGAAATTTAATACTAGGTTGAAAATGAACAGAATTTATAGAAGCACAGAATTGGAATAAAATACTCAGATGCTTTCAAACTTTCTGCTAAAATAGTACATAGTACAGACAAGAGTTTCTTGGGTTTCTGCAATAACTTTATCCAACAGCTTGCGAGGTGGGCCAAATTAACTTAATGTAATATAATGTTTTAAAGTATACTTATGAAATCCTCAAATGCAATCTACTTTAAAAATGGGATTTTATACCCTGTTTTTTTTATATCATAAAACCAAAATGAAGTAAACATTATTTCTTATTGAAGGCAATATGTATTTGAGGTTGTCTTCCAAAATAATGTGCTATTTAGGGTCTAATTTTGCTTGCAGAAATTTTCTTAATAGTGACATAATCAGAGAATAAAGAAATGAAGGAAAAGAAATAGTGTCCTTAGTGCTAGAGTTTATAAGACTGATAATTGGGGAAAAAATAAAACACAAATTAAAATAATAAAGTCTGCATCTTATTTATACTCTATTATTTATAATATATAAAAACTGAGCTTACTTGTTATTATTAGCTTAAACAGTAAAAAAGTTGGTCTTTTTAACCTGTTTCAGTGAAGATGCTGTAACAGTTAAAGCGTTCCAAAGAAAAAGGGAAAAGAAAAAAAACAAAAACATTGGGAATTACTGAAATATTCTTCCTAACAAGTCTCATAGCTGTCATGAGAAAGCACACCAAGGAATTCTAAATCACATGACTGCAGCAGAGAAACATTTAATGCTTCTTTTGCAATAAAGAAGTGTTACTTACTACAATAACTAGCTTTATTTCCCTCGTCCCATTTAATGAACAGCACAGTAAGCTTTGTAAGATATGACATGATATGAATAAAAATAAGATATGAACAATGGCAATATTACTAGCAATCTTACACAGGTAACTTTGCCGCTGAGATTAACTACAGAATATAAAAATTAATTTGCCAGCCTTGTTGATTTAGGATATGAGAGCTTTGCCAGTCAATCTACCTTTAGATCAAGTAGAAAGGTTGAGAAGCAATTGTTCCTAACTAACAGGACTTTCTTCTGGGATAAAACTGTGGGAGGAATCATATTCTAATTAAAGATTTTGAGAAATATCAAGGGCCAGTGTCTCACCACCCTCACAGGAAAGAATTTCTTCCTAATATCTAGCCTAAATCTATCCTTTTCCAGTTTTAAGCCAATAACCCTTGTACTGTCACTACATGTCCTTGTCAAAAATTTCCTTGAGGAAAAGAACTGGGGCGTATTGGTTGATGAGAAACTCAACACAAGCTAGCAAAGTGTGCCTGCAGCCCAGAAAGCCAACTGCATCCTGGTCTGTATCAAAGGAAATGTGGCCTGCAGGCTGAGGGAGGTGATTCTTCCCCTTTACAGAAGACACCACCTTGTCTGCGATGTCTGGAGCCCCCAACACAGGAAGGACATGGAGCTGTTGGATAAATTCCAGAGAAGTGCCATGAAGAGGATCAGAGGGCTGGAGCACTTCTCCTGTGAAGACAGGCTGAGAGAGTTGGGCTTGTTCATCCTGGAGAAGAGAAGGCTCTGGGGAGACATTATAGAAGTCTTCTAGTACCTGAAAAGGACCTACAAGAAAGCTGAGGTTGGATTTTTGACAAGGACATGTAGTGACAGGACAAGGGTTAATGGCTTAAAACTGGAAGAGGGTAGATTTAGGCTAGATATTAGGAAGAAATTCTTGCCTGTGAGGGTGGTGAGACACTAGCACAAGTTGCCCAGAGAAGCTGTTGATGCCCCCTGCCTGGGGTGTAACACCACCAGGTTCTAGGCCTGGTTGGATGGAGTTTTGAGCAACCTGGTCTACTGGAGCTACCTGGTATACCTGCCCATGCAGGAGGGTTGGAACTAGATGATCTTTAAGGTTCCTCCCAACCCAGACCGTTCTGTGATTCTATGATGTGCGCACATCCCTCTGCAAGCTTAAAGGGAATCTTAAAACAGTATTATTCTTATATCAGAAAGTATATGAATATTAATACTTACTTGGTAGGCGGTATTTTACAGTGATACTTCATATTTTAAAGCTTGGAATTTCATATTTTATTGCTGCTGCTCAGCCTCTGCAAGGTGACTTTGATAGATTGGACTTGGTTAAAATGATGTTCATGCTCCATAAGGCATTACAAAGAGTTGCCTACTTTATAATTTAATATTCTATTCTGATCTCTGTGTCAGTTGTTCTGTTCAGAGTTAATTAGCAAAACACTGAAATGGGGAAATGCATGGAATTTTTTTAAAAAGTTTACTAAAAGGTTAGCAAATGTGGTGGAGGCATCTTAAATTGCATAGTGTTAGTGTATATTAAATCTATTTCTCCATTAGATTTTCAAAATAAAAGGTTTCACAAATCAGGACGTTGATTAACTATATATTTAATTGGTAAAGAGATTTGTTCCAGTGTATTATTTAAATGTAATCTGAAGTGGTCTTATAATAATTTTTTAATACTCTTAATCCTTAGTATGTTATGTAGTAAAGTTAAAGATTCAAGTAACGGAATCTTTCATTTAAATTAAAAATTTCAGAAACTTATTTTCTCACTATTTAAACATCAGAAGCATCAAAACAGGAGCATTTTTCCTGCAGAAAAGTGTGCTTCTGAAAGACAAGAAAAAACAACTTCTTACTCTCTACCACTTTCTGAAACTGACTTTCATCTCCCTCCTCAGTTCTTAGCCTTAGTTCTTAGATGGTACAGAGGGTCTGATGGTCTCAAATACAGTACTGGTCTATCACTTTTCACTGCTTGAGGACAAATTCTCTATTCAGACTCTGGTGACTTAAAGGGCACTATAACTATCTTGAGGGGCTGGCAAACATAGTAGTCACTTCTTAAACAAAACATCCTCAGCATATTGTAGAACTATGTCTCTGTCAGGTTTTCAGATTAAGGGCTTCATTAAGTAGGGCATTGATTAACTCTGTAAGTTCAATTGAAAGAGAACAGATCCATTTAATTGTATTATTTAACAGTGGTCTTTCCCATTTACAATTTTAATTGTAAATTCAGTTTACTTAACAGGACAAACAGCAATATTAATGACAAAATATGTGTCTTCATAGCTTCTTTTGCACAATAAAGAAAACTGAAGAGGAAACTGGGAATGGTCTCCTCCTTTTCATCCTTTCCCCCCCTACTTTGCAGTAGCACACAGCTGAGATGCACCGATTTGTGAGACTTTCACTCAAAACCTACTCAGACTGTTTCTGTAGTTGAAGTGCAAAGGCCATTTAATTAATTTGAAGATGTCTGCAAAGCTTAATTTTTTTACAGATTTTTATTCAAGAAAACTCTCTCTGGTGAATCTGAATAATAATATGCTTTCTGCAGAAGACCGAAAGATCTGCAGGTGAGTTAGACTTGAGGTTGATCTTGATCTGTGTCCTTGTCAGTGGTCAAATGTAGTTCCTTAGGGAACAACATAAGAACAGAAGGAAAACAGATATTCTAACAAACCAGCACATTTAAGTTGCATTTCTAAGTATTTTTTCCTTTCATTCTGCTTTTGTCCTTTTTCTCCCTATTTTCTTTCTAATTCTTGTCTCAATTATATCCAGTTTTTCCCACAGTTCTTACTACGGAAAACCACTGCATCAAATGCTTAGAATTCATGGCTGACAGGAATACATTATAAACTGCTTATATAACTGATATAATTCTACACATGTAATTATATCCTAACTTGGAAATCATGTCTCTGTTTAAAGTTCTGTAAAGGTGTTAAACTATGTTTGCCATAAACTCGACAAAATTTAATCACATTTGCTGAAATGTTCTATATTTAGTTATTTCAAATGCATCCATCAAAATCTGGGTATTCTTAAAAAAAAAAAAAAAAAAAAAAAAAAAAAAGGAATTAAACGATTGATTAATTATTTACAAAGTACTGCTGCTTAGCTGAAAAACTGTAGTTTTCCTGCTTTGTGGCAGTGGCTTTATATTTGGCAGACATGTCTGGAAGCAGTTCCAATCAGAAAGGAGTGGACTGCATAAAGTGCCTACCTACAACTGTCTTGAGACATGGGACTACCTGGAGTATATGTTTGTATTAATGCTAATTTGGGAACACCTATCATCATCCACTAGGTTATGGGTTTTGTTTTATTGGGTTTTTTTGTTTGTTTTTTTTTTTAAGTCCCTCAATTTTTCCTGCTTTTCTCACTTCCTAAAACTGCTTTATGCAAGTTTCAAAGAACTGTAAAGGTCTGTTAGTTTGCCAATGAAATTCTCTGAAAATGGTGTCAGCTTTACATTGCAGAAGTTGGCCAAGGACTTTGCTTCCAAATATGAATCTGGCTTTCAGATGCCATGATAGAAGATAATATCTGTAAAGACAATCAAGACTGCTACTGTGCTGTTATTGGTTACTGTGTCTATGGAATGAGAGAACTGCAGGGAGAGCTATGCTGCCTGGAAAGGAAGAAGAAAACGTCCCATCACTCAACTACTAAGGACTTAAGGAGAGGTAGCAAAAGAATATTCCATGTGTAAGGAGGGAGTGGAGAAAGTCAGAGAAAGACTGGGAAAAGAGAAAGGACAGGGCAGAGATGACTGGGGAGGATTAGAAGGTAAGGGACAAAGCAAGATGGATGCTTCCTGGAAAATCTATAAGACATCTGTTGTGAAGACAAGTTGATTAATATTTGAAAAGTACCTGCTATTCTAGTAATGAAACCTGTAAAAATCAATGTCAATAATCATGCTTTTAGTACAGAGATCAGATAAGGTGGGGTAAATAAACTCCAAGGCCACATATTGAATGATGAGAGGAAAGAGAAATATTGAAAAATTCTCAAAAGTATAAGCATTTGCTTTATGTGCACTGAGACAGGTGTCATGTAAAAAAAGGTCATGTCATAAAAATCAAAGATTGTATCTTCATGGATCCTTACAAGGCTAGGCAAATAACTTTTACACGGGCAATCTTAATTATGATATTTCCTAAATATGACTGATTGACTGGGAGAAAAAATTAGAAAAAAGTTAATGTGGATTAAACATAGAATCGATGAAATCTTAAATGGAAGTGCTTCTGCTTCCAATATGGTTTAAAGCTATTGAAATACCTGGCTCACCTTCTTATCCCTTAGTTATAAAACACTGGTACTGTGAAAAATAAGCACAATCTCAGGTGTTCTACTGAAGATCTAATTAATCTCTGAGGTTTTAATTCTGTCTTGCAGTGTCTCATATTTCTGTGAAGGAACTGAAGAAATAATAGCATTGCACTCAGTTGCTTTACTGCCTTCAGAAATCTATATTTCATGCTGCAGAGTTAAACTGTTATTAATTTGCTTCACATCATATGACTACACCTTAGGAAGAATAATACAAACTTGAACTGACATTCTTATTTGCTTTTCAAGCACCTTCCCTATTTCTAGTTTTTATAGTCCTCTGGGGTCCTGCTCTACTGGATACTCCTGCTTATACCGCTTGTTTGTTTCTTATACTGTTCAACCTGGCTTCCTTAAATTATTTAAATAATGGTTTTTTTAGGGGAAGCTAGCTAGGTTTTCATCTCATTCTCAGGTTCTCATTTTACACTGTTTCTCTTCTTGTTGAAAACCCTCTCCTTTTTAAGAATAACAACAAAATATAGTTTCAAATAAAACAATTTGCAGTTACCTCCAAGATATTAAATAAGTTTATGTTGTAACTAAATGGGGAAGTCTGTTAAAAAACAAAACAAAACAAAAAAATCCTCTTTGAATAATGCGATTTTATAGCTTTGTAATCGTGAACTAAGGAAGCAACTTCATCTAGATATAAAGAATTTTTCAAATTATTTCTTTCATGTCAGATAAATTTCCAAGTTATTCTATAAATAAGCCCATAAGACAACTTCTAAACAATATATTAATGAAATATTTTCATCTTTCTTTTGCAATAGTATATTTTCCAGTACGCATTATTTAGTATAGTGTGAATATTTTACTGTATTTTCAAACATGTCACTCAAAATTGACTACTATCTCTCAATAAGTAACAGAACTCCTTGTCTTTTAAATACTTAAGTGACAAAATGCCCTTTCATGTTAGTTAAGTGAATTATCTATTTGAAAATATGACTCTTCAATCCAACTGTTCATTTGTATCACCTCCAAGAGATCTGGTTCTCCAACTTCACCAGTCTACTTGGTTTTAATTCTCAGTCTTCAAAAAGAGACATGACTCAGAGAGACAGGACATGTATATATATTTTTCATAATGCACTAGTTATTACATTTCTATGGCATAGGAAACATTTTGAGCCAAATGTTTAAAAGGAAATTCCCTTAGGCTTTGGAAAGGAAAAAAAAAAAAGGTTTGAGTGTGTTGCAAATGAGATTATTTTTAGCTATATCTTCACTAACTAAAGAGTGAAATGAGAAGGCTTATTTAAAGATACATCAATGTAAAATGTATAAGGGATACGGAAAGGAAAACAATACAATAAGGAATAACAAAGGCAAACTTTAAGAAAAATAATAATACATTTAAAGGGTAACTGAGGTAGCAAAGTAATTGTCATTGAAGTATTGAGGTCTCATATGACAAACAACTCAACAATTGCACTAATTTAATGTTTGCACACTTCTGTAGTATATATGGATGGATGCCTAATCAGTGGAAATTGCTGTGCTACAAGGGACCAAGAGAATGAAATTAAGATGAGGGAGTATAGTAAAGAGTTAAAATAAGTATTTATATAGTGAAAGTCAGAAATAAGCAGACTACACAACACTCATAAGATTAACACTAGGCAAAATCTAATAGATATGAAAATTTGTAAAAATGAAAATTTATGCTGGATATATCCATTAAAGAGGCAAAAAAAAAATGTTGAAAAGTGAAAACATACTCAAAAACAAATGTTGGTTTTCTGTGTGGTTTTGATATTAAAGAAATACTTCCCAAGTACCTGAAGGTTTGGGGAATTTTTTGGTATAAGAAGAAACTTAATAAAAGTCCTGATACTACCCAAGGGTTATCTCCTTTTCTTAACAGGAAGTTGTGAAGATACAACAAATCAAACTGAAACAAACAAAAAATGGTTATATAAGAAAAATGGAATGCATATTTATGACTTGAGTCAAGTGACATGGCTGCCTGGTTATCCAAGCTAAGAGGCTTTGGATTCTAAGATGGCTTTTTGAGGTAAGAGCTGTTAATTAAATACATATTTGGAGGACAGAGTTAGTAAAGTTTGTGCAGGAAACAGGTTAGAAAAGCAATAATGACAGTATTGAACCATACAATATTTTTTCTTAAGTTCTCATAGTTCCTTAGATATAGGTCAGGCTCCTACAGTCAAATAGAATTTGCATTGCTGCATAAATGGCTGTGGTAGTTTAAATGAAATAATTGCAGATATGAGAAACCAGAAGTAGGAAGAAAAAGTTGAGAGAGGTGAGCAAGGTCATAGTAGAAGGAGAAAATAATGGGAAGAAGACCAGAATAAATAAAAAGCAAAGAGAAATGAGATAAGGAAAGGAACACCTGGATGCCATTCTGTGCAGCCTTCTCTAGGTGAACCTGCCCTGTCAGAGGGGTTGAATTAGATGATCCCTTTCAACCCCTAACATTTCATGGTTCTGTGAAAATAACCAAGAAGAGTAAGATTTTGTGTTACATATATTATAAGAACATAGAGAAGTATAGAAAAGCCAGGTCTGTTAATAAAGCTATTATTCAAGCTGAAATCAAAGTGGGGTTTTTTTTTTTTTGTTTTGTTTTTTTCTTTTTTGGTGCCTGAGTGGGATGGAGTGGGGTAGGTGTGATACATTGCAATATATAAGTAAAGAAAAATACAGGTTTTGCTTATTAAGGGTTATTCAATTCAGAATTCAGAACCAGCATTCAGACTCCCTTACAAGGGGAGCCAGGTACATGAAATATTGATGGATATGTGCACTGGAGGAGATTAAGGCTTTTAAATATTATCTGCTGAATTCTTTGTATACAGCATGTAACTCTATTTCAGAAACATTATTAATTGAATTGTGTTCATGAACTGACTTTACTCTGCTGTATATTGTGTTAGCCCCTCAGGGCAATCATAGTATTATTTGTTCATGTCACTGAACAAGAACAAAACAAGAACAAAAGAATCAAAGGAAGGCTTCCTGTTTGAGATGCTATCATTCCTGGTAGAGCAAAGAACTGTGTGAAGAAATAAACTGCATCTCCAAAAAAGTGCACAGTACTGAGAAAAAGGTGCATGAGATTATTCCATTCAAGTAACACCCAGAAGAACACATCATGGTGATAAAAAGGAAGCTATTTGTTGATAGAATTACTATAAAAAGGATGTCATCGAGTCCTACCAAGGATATAAAAAAGCTCTGGTGACATTTTCAGTAACCAGTTTAAGGTATCTAAAATCACAGTTAGTGCTGATTGTATTTATAAGCAATACACAGTCACTGCCTCTGAGAGATGTTTTGAAGGACAAGTCATGAAATATTATGTTTGGGATTATAACCGGCTTCCTTTTTGCCTAAAATCAACTCCTTTACAGAGAGTCATTGCTCTGTTTTCAAAGAAAATTTAGTGTAGCAAAAGCTGTAGGACTTACATCATAAGAGAATGAACTAAGAAAATCAAGTCTGTTCTACAGTTAGAACTGTAGGGCAGCTTGGTATCAGGATCTGCCTCTATGCACACCCAGTGCATTGTCATTAACTCCTTGGGTGGCCCAGGAATGTTCCAATGAGTCTGTGCACAGGTATGACAATGGACTGGCTTGAAACATCAGGTGGAGCTAGAGATTCTTCCAAGGAAGCTTCCTGTTGTTCAGGAGCCAGTTTGTATGCTTAAAAGCACTGATTAGCAGCCTGGGTGGAGAATCTAGCCATTCCTTCTGGATACACTCCTTGTCATTTTCTCCTGTAAAAAAGATCAAGTGGCAGACAAATAAGACCCATGTAATTAACAAATAAAACTCTTCCTGAAGATGGAGTAAATCTCACATCTTTTCTAGATAGTTAAGGGATATTTAAATTTGGTTCAGATAATCAATGGCAATGAATGCATGTGCTGGGGAGTCATGAAGGACTGTGGGACAGATGGATTGTAAGAAATTAGCAGAACAGCCCAGGGAGTCTCACCCGAACCAGATGAAGACGCCACAACAAGAACCCCTGTGATGCAGATTTTGACGAGGAGCTGGACTCATTCTAAGTCAGCCATTCACGCAAGACTCGTAACCAATGCCAAGATCTAATTTTCTTTTTTTTTTTTTTTTTTTTTTTGTATTAGTAAACTCTATTTGTGAATATCTGTGCAACCTCAGTGCGACAAAAGCAGAATAGTGAAGAGTATGATACTATCACAGTTTACCCAACTATTTTACTTGTGCAAGTATTTGAAGAGCCATACTCTTCACCATCATATTGGAATGTCTGCCAGTTACAGATAATGAGCTTCTCCCTGGGGCTTGTTGTTCTAGGGCTTAACTGTCATAGCAACTCTGATTTATCACTGCTGCACAGTAAGGATCTAGGACTAACATACTGCTACTTATAGACAAGCCTAGTCTGATGAAAAAGTGCTGCAGCAGTTTAAGGAGAGTTAAGGACAAGAACAAACTGTATCTGAAGAACTTTTTGTACTAAACCTAGACCCTAGATCTACACCTAAATATTAGACATGGAATATATCTGATGATCATTTCCAGCTGTCTCTTTCACTGCTTCAGATTTAGGTTGAATATTTTTGATGATTATGTAATTACTAGAACATGAGAAAATCTTTGTGTGCCTTCCTACTATGCCTTATTTAGACATTTCAAGTAAAGAAGACTTGTACATTGAAATGTTTTGTTAATTTTTCTGTTGGAGACTTTTTTCTCAGCATTCCCTGGATCATAGTTTTAATGAATTGAATTACCAGGATATTTGGTTTTTTTGTGAGACAGATAAAACAGTTTACAATATATAAATTTATTTATAAATGTACTGTTATGATTTGAGGCAACTTAAAATTTTTGCAAGAATTAAGTCCAGCCACCAAGGATCAAGTGCAAGCATAACATTTTATTTGACAATTAACACAAGCAAAGTTATAGAATCCCATCAAGATATGGCAGACATGTTGCCAGGCAAAAGAGGGAGAAAGGAAAAGGAGAAGACACAAGAAAAAAAGAGAGAAAGAGAGAGAGAGAGGAGAGAGAAAGAGTAAGAAAGTGGTTAAAAAAGAAAAGAAAGAGAGAGAAAGTCATCACTATGGGTCCAGCTATCCACCAAGTTCCTTGTTCAAGATGGCATTGCAATCCTGGACAAGGCCCTGTGCAGAACAATGACCAAATGGGGACCTCAGCCTTGATCATATGCCCCCAAATTGCCGCCATTTGTCTCTGCTTCTTTCTTCACCCAAGAAAAGGGGAGACTCCTCAATCAGGTGCAGCAGAAGGGAGGGAGCAGGTGTCCCATTTAATTCAGACTGACCCATCTGAGAGAACCTCTTATCAGTCAAGGCGTCCTCCCCACCACTGAAATACCTCCCAGGGAATCCACATTGAGAGGGCCATTGAAGGCAGACTTGTCTGGAGGGGATCTTGGCTCAGCTTATCAGTCCTTATCTCCTTCGAGATGCCAGTAGCTAGCTCCGCTCCAGCCACTTTTTTTTTTTCACTTTAAAATTGTCTTTTGAGGCAACGAAAATTGCTCTGACTGGAATTTCACATATACTATCTCTGTTTTCAAGAAGTGTAACTTTTATTGTATGATTACAGTTTGGTTTGTTTGAATGGTCAGAACCAGGTAAACTGTTTAACTTCTATAACAGGTTCTTTGAAATGCCATTTTGTCTTTTCAGGCTTCTGTTGTAGTTACAACTGGTAGTTCTATAAAATTCATGTGGAAGGATGTATTTCATAAAGAAATTTAATCCCTGCCCCCAGTTAGTGATACTGACATTTAAGTATAAAGTATTGATATTAAAAATATCTCACACTTTCTGTTTAAGGTAGGGTTTTCCACGCCATCCTACAGAAAAAGGTCTTTCTTTTCCATATTGAAAGGAGAAGCTCTACACAGTTTACCTACCCAACCATTACTATCCACCTCAGTGTTCACAGCTTTTCATAGAGCCACAGAAAAATAGATCTGGAAAAGACCTCACAAGGCCTTCTGATCTACTCTCCTTTCTCAGACAGTATCACCTGCACAGAAACAGATGCTGACAAAAGTGTCAAACTAAGAACTCTACTGTGATCAACATGGACAATCACCCCAGCAATCTATTGCAGTCTATAACTCCTTTACATCTCTAATTATTTTCTCTAATGCCGAACCTACGTTTCCCCTCCTAGAGTTTTATTATTATGCCCTACCCACTATAGAGGTGGGTGAGAATACTTTATTCCCTTCATTGATTGTTTCATATAAGCTTATAGAAATATTTAGGACTAAAGGTGACATATTATATAAATATCTGAGCTTCACAAATGCTAGTACAGAAATACATGACATTGGGTCCATTTTTTTCGCTTGTTAGCTAAATGATACGTAGTTGACTTCAGAGAAGGAGTACAACTAAGAAAAACAAACAACAAACTTACAGAAGGTATATAATTTGCATCCAACTCTTTAGTAGATGAATCATAAGTAATCTCAAGTAGATTTATAAATTAGATGTTTTTCTGTGTAGCTCAATAGAAAAGATCAGGCACATCTGGTAAGGACAAAAACACCACAGTTAAAAATAGAAGATAAAGCTCAGATAATATTTTACGTTGTTTAGAGCAGGATTTAAATTCAGATGAGAAGAGTTTAACCAATAAGTTATTGTTCTTCTGTGGTGTGGGTCCCTTTCAGCCCGAAGATTCATGATAGAGTCAGTAAAGAGATTTCACCCTCCATCTTTCCTGTGTACGCATTTTACCTCTGTCAAAAAGTAATCATGTATCGCTGTAAGCACTAGAAACTCTACTCTGTCACAAATAAATGCCCTAAACAGTACAGAGTAGAATTACTTCTCCCCCTCAAACACACACGTGTTATACCCTTCCCCTTACTGGATGTGTTACATGTCTAAATTAAACAGCTCTCACTAGAGGGTATGAGAAAAAAAACAAAGCAAATTTAACAACCTCATGGAAGCGTGATAATAAAGGTAGAAAATTGCGTTTAAAATCCCGTCTCTATAGATGATAGGAGACCTAGATATTTCCTTCAAAAAGTTAGTTCTGTAATTAGTAGGCAAAGTGAAAGACATAGTTGTCCCATTTCTGTGTGTGAAAAAGTAAAAATGCTGTCGTGTTCAGCTCTCAAAAAGTTTTGCAAGGATTTTCAGCATGCACCACAATCATCTATATACAAAATATTGAAAAAGTAATCAGAATTGCAAATGGAAAAATTAGCCATTTTCTTCAATATTACCTATGAGCTATCTCTTATGAATCTTTAAGATTGCAAATGGTAAACAGAAAGTGAGACAGCAAATCAGAGGCCATGAAAACTAACAAGAAATTGTTTTATTTCCGTCTTACTTGTCTGAGTGGTTTATTTGTTATTAATGCTAGCCAAATGGGCATCCTGAAAGGGTGAAATTATATCCTTTCTTAGTGCTCTAGGAGCTACATTCCCCTGGTACTTCAAATTCAACTGTGTGACCACTGTTAGTTGGTTCCCCTTCTCATTGGAGGAAAATTGATATGAGGTATTTGCTTGAAGAAAAGTCACTGCATTGGTGAGGGGTTTAGGAGATGTTAACTGGGCTAGTCCAGTAGAAGTCAGGTTTCCCATTCACTTTCAGTATAGTTTTATATAGAGAGAAGCAGAAATTCATAGTGTTTCACAAAAGTTAAGGCATAGTGCCTTACAGTGCCAAGGGTGGAGCAGTAATAGATACTGATACTTAAAATGGAATTTTTATGTCCCATTTAAGGGACTCATACAGAGGAAGTAGAGCATGAATGTCAGTACTTCAGGGAGAGATAGGTAAATTCATGCAGATATTATTTCAGTTATGACGATCAGGCATGTTTTATAAATAAATGTGGTCAGGATACGTTAGCACTGGAGCAGAGAATGTAAGAATAGATAGACAAATTATAAAGAAGCATCAGGAAATCTGAGATATTTTATTATTAACTTAATTTTAGTTTTGTTCCTCCAGGGTCTAATGTGAATTCAGACATCATTTCAGATAAACACTGGAGTAAGACTGAGCCATGCATTGCATTTGTAAGGAAACAGAAGGTTATGGTTCTTAAATTGTCAACTCACCTAGTCACTAAGACAATTACTGGATGCTTTACTGGCATCAGTCCAGTCTGGCCATATGCAGCCAGTAACAATTTATATTGTCAAAGCTACATTTCTATTTGGAAAAAAAACAAACCAAACCACAACACAACAAACCAAACCAAAAAAAAAAAACCAAAAAAAAAAAAACCACCAAAATTTCTTTGTTACAATCCATAAATGTCATCTAGTGTTATAAGAAGTAGCAAGCGACTCATGTTACAAGATGCCTGATGTTTCAGTGGTGAATATATAGCATATTCAGCAAAGCAGGCCTGCAACAGTTTGCCGCAATTAATTACAAACTTCTGATTCCAATTCTGTATGCATTTATTCTCACTGTTGATTTTCCAGATAGCTGTTTACTTACTTTGCACCCAGAATTTAGAAAGGCATCGTTATTAAGGTGCTCTGTGAGATGAAAAGAAGTGAACACTTACAGAGTTTTCTGAAACATTAAAAAAAGTATGGAACAGATGGAATAGTTATTTATCCTCTGATTATAGAGCAGCCATGAGTAAGCAACATCTCAAGGTCCTCTGAACCATCCTGCATGGTCTGGAGTGCACAGACTGAATGGAAACTTATTGCTCCAAAAAAACACTCTCGTGCTTTGACAACATCTCTTATGCAAGTCCATCAGGGCAAAGAGAGACAATGAAGTTGGACAAATGCATTACTGTACTTTGATTTACTGTGGTTTGATGGTATCAAAGCATGAAAGTGGCAAAGACTGTTATCATTGTCAAAATGTCTTTATCAAATTCTGCCAAACGTAATTTCACTTTTAAATAAAGTTTTTAGGTCCCTTTGAAAGACTTGGAGATTTGGAAAACCTAGAATATCTTTTAATTAAATGGATCTCTTACGCAAGTCCATCAAGGCAAAGAAAGGCTATGGCTCAAGAGCCTGCCCTGATTATTCAGAATTCATAAAATATCATAGTAACATTCCAAGAAATTTTTGGCATATAATTTTCTATTAAAAGCCATGTCAGAATAATGCTCTGATAATCTTGGTTTTACCATTCCAGCTGTACCAGATTTTTTAAAATACAAAACAAACAAAAATCCACAAGTAAACACAAACCACATTATATTAGTGACCAGACTTGTTAATTCAAGAAGAAATTTAGAGGAAATTAAAAATATTACTGGAAAAACTGAGAGCAATCAGAACAAACGCTCTTGAAGAAATCAGTAATATAATAATAATTAAAAAAAGGAAACCAGCTGTCTGGTATATTTTTTCTAGAACATCTACAGAAAAACTTTTTGATTTACTGTGATTGACTTTTCTGAACTGAAATCTCTAAATACGCAATTTTGTATGCAGCAGCAATCTCCTGCATCATGTGTGGCTAAAAAGTAATTAAAGAGCAAGTCTGTTTAACACTGGCATTTCTCTTCAGTGGTCTTCTGAATATAGTCTGCTTTCTCAAACTGAGTTCTTTATTGAGTTTCATACTTACTGCTACAAAAATGTATTCTTCCAAAGTTTCATTTTTGGTATGCCTCTGACCAGGATCTGTAAATCACAGTTTGAGAGTCCAAAGTGTACCTAAAAGGCTGAGTTAAAATTGACAACTGGTACCAAAGTTTTTTAAGCCAAAATAGGTATCTAGATAATAAATGGTTAATTACGGAAGGCACCTGAGTGCTAAAGGTTATGATCCTCCTAAGGAAAATATATGTCTGTAATGAAACCTTACCATCAACAACACAGTGCTGCATGTCAAAAATTATGAAAGGTATGAAATCCCTTGTCATGAATTGCAGGAAGCTGTCATTTTTACCATGCTCTTGTGGATGTCTCTGCAGCTGCCATAGATGAGGCTTGGTACCAGCCTGCCTTCTCCTCTGCAGTGGGTTGACTCCAATTGGCAGCCAAACTCTGCCCAGCCACTAGCTGACTGGATGACCTTAGAGGTTTTGTGGGAGAAACCAGAAAAATCAGGAGCAAGAAAGCTTGAAGATAAAGATAAAAAAAAACAAACAAACAGACAGAAAATCAATTATCTGATTTTAGAAAATTAACTAATTTTTAAAAATAATTTATATATATATTAAATTACTTATTTGTGTATGTGGGAAAAAAGATACAAACGTTACAACACAGGGAAGGTATCTTTCATCTCCTTTTCCCTTGCTAAATTTCTCTCCTATTAAGAATCTTCTCCTTTCTAGTTGTTATCATGGCAGATTACACTCAAACCCTTAAGCAAGAGAGTGCAGGACAAGATGGTGTTATGATCAATACATAGCAGTTTCTCTCTTCCACTCCTCAGACTTTTCCTGTGCTTCTGCAAGAGCTTTCCATTGGTAGCAGTTCCCTTAGGAATATCTATCTGATCTGGTGTAAGTTCTCCACAATTTGCAAGTAACACCTGCTCCACCATGGAGCAACTCCTTCTCAAACCTTTGGGTTCCCTCTGCTGCTTTTCACTTCTCTGTGATACTTTCTTCCCTTAAGTATTTTTTCACACAGGCAGCACCAACTTGTCTAATGGACTCAGGGGTCCATTTTTAAGCCAGATGGAACCATCCGTGTACAGCGAAGGGCAACACTGAAGTCCCCAGTTACCATCACCTTGACACCTGCACCAAATAAATCTCCAGACCTCTTTTCTTTCCCCCCTATTATCACACTACAAAAAAGAGGACAGACACAATGACCTTGCTACCATTTACTTTTATCTTCACAACAATATAATATTTATAATAATTCTGTTTATTCTTTAATAGGAATGATTGTGTGTCTTTTTCCTCTCTGAGTGGAGAATCCAATTTATTTTTTTTTTAATTCAAATGTTCTCAAAAAGAATCAAAGTGGTTGGGCAGACTGAATGTTCTCTTCTAGCTGAAATGGTAGAATATAGATATAGCTTTGGAAAACAGATCCCTTTCTGAACTATTCAAATCAGATATGTATAACCCACTCTGAAAATCTGTGGAATCTGAAGTATTAAAGGCAATAGTAGAACAAGGTGTTTCAAATGTAATTGCATGATTATAGAAGAATTTATGAACATTCTCTTGGATAAATATCAATGTTAGTTCTGACTTTTTAGCTAATTAGTAAAAGTTCTAAATTAAATAGATTTATATTTAGTAATGTAGAACTCATTAGTATTGCTACTTTAAAAAATAGTTTTCAGAGAGCGTGATGAGGCATTGGAATGGGCTGCCCAGGGAGGTGGTGGATTTTCCATCCCTGGAGGTTTTTAAGAAGAGACTGGATGTGGCACTCAGTGCCATGGTCTGGTAACCACAGTGGCAGTGGATTAAGGGTTGGACTTGATGATCTCAGAGGTCCTTTCCAACCTAGATGATTCTGTAATTCTGATTCTGTGAAGACTACACAGAAAAAACCAGGTAATTTTATATAAGATTTCTTTCTATGTAGATACAAATCTACATAAATTGAACCTACATAAATTATTCTTTCCAGTTAGCTTATTAAACACCTGCTACTGTTGTTGAGTTTAGTTTTTTGAGTAAATATGTAGAAATTGACTACATGTAAAGAGAGAATGATCATACTATATAATATGCTGCCTCTGCTGCTCTAACTAGATACAAAACCCTCAGTTACCTTCTGGCTGTGATGGGGCTTATGGGAAGTAACTCAGGAAACCCTTGCATTTTTAAATGTTTCACTCACTGTCAGTAAATAAAAGAGTGTGTGTCAAAGTATGCAACATGTGGTAATGCAGTGAATTATACTACTATGCCACCTACAGCCACATGTATGCATTTCTGTCAGAAAAGTTACTTCCTTAAGTAAAAATAATTACACAAAACCCAATATGCTAATATAAACATGCATTGTATTTTCCTGTGCATGTTCCTGTTTTTCCATGCAAAACACAGCACTGCTCAGGTGATATTGATCTCTCGGTACAATGGCTGTTTTAAGACATTCATGTATTAATTGGTTAGTCTTCCAGTCCTTATTTACCACTATACAAAACTGACAAAAAAAATACCTTTAAAACTACAGGCATATATATCCTGTACACTGTGCACATTTCAAATGAATCTATGATGTCAAACTAAACATTTGAAGTAGCTGCTATGTCAGTGTTTTTTATCTTTACCATTCTTCTCCTTGGATAAAATACTGATTGTTATGTAAATTATTTTCTCTATCACTTTTGTAGTGCACTACCTTTAAGACTTTTTCTTCTCGTAAAATATAATTGTCTGAAGGAAAATGCAATCTAGAATAATATCAACTAAAAGCAGTGTTCCTTATAATTTCACAAAGATGGTCAGTCTTTACCTAGCAACAGGACCATCCTTGCATTACTGCCTGTTGTGATGCTTCTGAGCTGCTGCTAGTGCTGCAATTTCTCTTCCTCAAATGCCTCACAAAACACTCTTAAAGTACAGTTGCTGAAAATACACTGGTTATCTTTTACAGCAAATATGTCTCTGATTATGAAATATTTAAAATTTTGCAGATAGTGGGATCTACGAAAGAACAATTTTTTTTAGCTGGAAGAGACTCAATGTACAACACTGTGAAGATGCAGCCCTCAATCAAAGTGGGACTTGTTTTTTTATTTACTTTAATTTTGTTAAAATTACTAGGGTGCATTTTCACAGCATGATATAGAAACATGAAATTCTTTGTCTCCTTCCTTCGTCTCCCTGCCTCCCCTTCTATGTCTTTCTCCTTTTCCCAACAGCTTTTTGTTACTTTTTTGTTACTTCAGAGTACAGAGAAAAAGATAATAAAGCTGATAAAGGACGAACTTTTAAAGTGGTGTAGAGTGGTGTAGAGCATGATGGAATTTTTAATACTCCCTGCTTACCATACACAATTAGAATTGCTGTGTAAGGAAATCCCAAACATGGACATCAAAGAGAGAAGACAGATAGCTTTAGGGAAACATCACTATATCAGTGACGTACTTAACAGAAAACTGGGTACCAGACCTGTCCCTAAGGTCTGATCCAGAATCAGCAGACTTGATAAATTGCTGGAAGGAGTCTGTAGCTGGGATATACAGCCAGACAACAGTCAAATGTCAGCAATGTTAGGTCTGTGCTGGAGCAGAGCAGACAGGAGTACTGCTCAAGCATTGCTTAAAGCCATTTTGTACTAGGTGTGGAAATTGTGTGGAGAGTTACTTTCACATCACTGAATTTTGCCTGTTGAAAAAAAATCTGGGAACATCTACAAGCTTAAAAATATTCATAGACTTTGACTGGAGCTGAAACAGAAAAGGCTTTGCATCAAATGGTTCAGCAGTTTCTCACTGACTAGAAAGGGGAAACATAAACCCCCTTTTCAAAAAAAGGAAGACAAGGGCATCTACAGGCCAGTAAGTCTCACCTCTGTGCCCAGATAGAGTAGGTCCTCCTGAAGGCTCTGCTAAGGCATAGGGATGGAGGCGTTTGGTGGCAACCAATATGGCTTGACCGAGAACAAATTGTGTCTGAGAAATGTGGTGGCTTTTTACAATGGGTTCATAGCATCAGTGGGCAAAGGGAGAGAAACTGACATCACCTACCTGGACCTGTGTAAAGTGTTTAACACTGTCCTGCGTACACATTCTGACCTCTGAGGTCCCTTCCAACCCAGCCAATTCTATGATTCTATGATTCTATATCAGAAAGATATGGGTTTGATGGATGGGCCACTCTGTGGATAAGGAATTGGGTGGATAGTCACACTCAAAGAATATTGATAAACAGTTTGATGTCCAAACAGACAGCAGTGACAAGTCAAGTTCCTCAAGGGTCAGTACTGGGACCAGTGCTACACTTGGCGACCTGGAGAGTGAGGTTGAGTGTACCCACAAAAAGTTTGCTCATGAACAATGTGTTGTGTGATTGACACACTGAAGGGAAAGGAGGTCATCCAAAGAACTTTGACACGCAGGAGAGGTGGGCCCATGCTAACATCATGAAGCTCAATAAAGGCAAGCCCAAGTTCCTGCACCTGGGTCAAGGCAACCTAAATTACAATTAAATTTTGAGTGGAGAATGGGTTAGGAACAGACAACTCAATGTGCTCTTGCAGCCCAGAAACCAACCATATCCTGGGACACATCAAAAGAAGAGTGGCTGGCAGGTCAAGGAAGTTGGTTCTCCCTCTCTGTTCTACTCTTCTGAGACCCCACCTGGAGCACTGTGTCCAGTTCTGCAGCCCCCGACACAAGAAGGACATGGAGCTGTTGGAGCAAGTCCAGAGGAGGGCCACCAAGATGATCAGAGGTCACGAGCCTTCTCATATGAAGACGGGTTGAGAGAGTTGGTGTTCAGCCTGAACAAGAGAAGGTTTTCCAGTACCTGAGAGGGGGCTTATTGAAAAGCTGGGGAGGGACTTTTTATAAGGCTATGTAGCAATGGGACAAGGGATAGTGGCTTTAAACTGGAAGAGAGTAAGCTTAGGTTAGACATTAAGAAGAAATTCTTTCCTGTGAGATACTGGAAGAGGTTTCCCAGGCAGCTTATGGATGTGTCCTCTCAAAGTGTTCAAGGCTGGGTTGGTTGGGGCTTTCAGTGACCTGGTGTTACGATCCAAGCTATTATTTTATATTTTGATTATGAGGAAAAATCAGCCACTACTCATAGACGTTGCATGAATTTACAAAAATAATAGGCGTTATGCTTTAAGCAAATTGCGCAGATTTATTTTAGGTAAGGGAGACAATAACACCACCTTTAAAAGAAAAATCAAGTTTACAAGAGAAGGAAATTTACACAGACTAGTCGCTTTGGGAAGAGAATTGTTAAGAAAAGGAAAGAAAAACAAGAGAGCAATTAAGTTTTATCACCGTCCGCCAGCCCTGGCCTCTGGCTGGAGGGGGGATGCGTAGGACCCGAGGTTCCTGCTTGGTGCTGTTCTGCTGGTGCTGTCCCCTAGCTGAAGCCAAAGTGGTGAGAGAGAACGGGGGGAAGAGAGAGCCCGCATCTTCTTTGCATCTTCTCCTTTTCTCTTGGAGTTTTTATACAGCAAAAAGGAGTTCTGTCTTTTCATACATCACTGGCACACAGATTTTCTAAAGATGACGCACAAATCTTGCCATCCCAAGAACTTCTCTTTTAATTATTGTGATATTTCAGTCCTTGTTACCTTGATAAATTTATTGTCTTTGTCTTGGCTGTGTACCAGGAGGTGACCTGATTAGCAGTCTTATCTTTAGGTGCTTGTCAGGCATGATAAAAAACAGAACCTAGTTAAGTTTGGGGTAAAAACCTGTTAATTGAGAATAAGTTTGGTATATTTTTAAAAGAGCAGAAAAAATACTGTTTTGAGAGACATATTTTGTATTTTCAAAGTGTTTACATCACCTGGTCTCATGGAAGATGTCCCTGACCATAGCAGGGGTGCTGGAACTAGATGATATTTAAGTTTTCTTCCAACCCAAATTATTCTATGATTCTGTGAAGAGTTAAGAAAGAGTGCAGTAGTCATGCTCCTACAAAACTGATTTATTTTTTCAGCCACAGATACTTGAAAGCTTGTTGCTAGCACTGAGTATTTGGGAAGTTCTTCAAGGGACACAGACACATGCAGCCTTCCAAGAATGAAGAAGACATTTAATGGAAATAAAAGAGAAGAAAAATTGCAAAGCAAATTAAGTTGTTAGGCTCATTGGTAGATCTCTAAGGAAAGGGAACTGGAGCAAAAACCCAGGTGAGGACAAAAGAAATGACCAGAGTTGTAATGCAGATGACACAAATGCTCTTGAACAACTCTATTTAAATTACAAAAAAAATAAGTAGGTAACATACATATAATGCTCCTCAAGGGAAGAAACTATTTCAGTGATTAGGCTTACAGGTTTGAGGTTAATGAGCTGTACTCTGTCTGGAGATGAGTAGCAAGTATCATTGTGCTCCATCCTGGGGCCTGTCCTTTTTCAAACATTTTAAACCAGGACACTGAGGTAATGAGTCTTTATTCATAATTTTTTGTGGACAACATCAAATTGTTAGGACCAACTGTTTTACTTGGAAGGCAGGGTTGCCATTAATTGAGATCTAGACAGGCTGTGGGTATAGGAGAAAAAGAACATTTAGCATTTCAACGAGAGAAAATGCAGATCTGCCTGGCAGTGCTGCAGCCTGGGCACTGAGGGGCTGGGAAGCTGCTCTACAGAAAAGCCCCTGGACCAGCAGGTCCCTGGAAGCTGTAACACCAGCAGAGCATCCAGCAGATCAAAAGAAGTGGTTATATCCCACTATTCAGCATTCCTGAAACCACATCTGGGCTCTGCATATGGTTTTAGGTCCCCCAGTACAAGAAAGGCACTGGTGAACCAGAGTGAGGTCTCTGAAGACCAAAAAGATTAATGGGGCTGGAACACTTGCAGGTCACTTGCACCTTAATAACTAAACAAAATTAGGGAGGCAATTGACACATTTAACTCAAGTACCACAATAACATATGATCAGGTATTCATCTGTCCTTGTCATGATAGGAGCTTGGCAAGCAAGTCATTCAGAAGCACCAATAAAGTTATTTCCTGCCACTCAGATTTTAAGATAATGAATAACCTGGAAGATAGAAAACCTCAGCTTTCTCTTTGAAGATGAATAAAAGTTCAGTTTCAAGACCAATTTTGGACAGAAAATCCTAATGTTAGATTTCAGACTCATTGACATAAAATATATTTGACTCTAAAATATAATTTTTTTTGAGATTAGGAATGTATAAGGTGGTCTAATCACTTTATAAAAATAATTTCCTGCTGAAGACATGAAAATCTTTAACAAATGATAGAGCATAAAAGTGTGTCTGTGGAATGGTCTTTACAGCAAGATAAGCTTAGAAACAGGAAGGACAATGCATAGAAACTTTATTCCAATGGAATTAAATTATATATAATGGTATTATTTTTTTCTCATCATGTTAGCTTCTTTCTTTTATTTAAATCATACCTTCTGGCTGCTTGTGGGTAAATTTGAAAACTCTTAAGCTCTGATTTTTTTCTCTTATGTCAGAGAAAAAAGTCTCATAGACTAACATTCTATTACAAAGTATTTCTCTGTCTTCAATGTCTTTCATAACCTTCTCTTGGGCAAAATTCATAATCAGTAGTCTACCCTTGCTTTTCTAAATCTGTTAGATGACCTTCAGCCCACTAGCTAACTTTTTATTGTTAATTTTGTCTTTCTCTTAGCTTCCATATTTCTTTTCTATCCCAATTCTGCTGCCATTTCAAATGCTTCTTCAAATTTTACTCAAGGTACCCCAGAAATTTCTGCAGTGTATCACCAATATTCTTTTCTGGAATGAACAATTTCTTTCCATGTTAATTTTCACCTGTCCAAATTCATCCAGATACTGTCCTTTTCTGGTTCTGATTTCCCATGTCTGAGCTAAAACTTCTATGCAGTGTTGTATAAAAACTCCAAATTTCATTGTAGGAGACTTCTTCTCCCTCATTGCATGGATACTGTGAACATCACCAACATCTTGATAATTCAAGATTACTGCTTAGATGTTACACGTGATTACTTATATCTGTATAGATTGTTATTTTTCTGTATATCATTAATAAAATAGGTCTTTTCATTGCCATCTCTCTTGTGTTTTCAGGCATTATCTCTCAGCTCTGACCTGAAAAAAATTCATTGTAGCTAAAGCAATAGACCAATTGCCAATCAGTCAGCAAATGCCCAGACTTTTTTCCTTGCCTTCCAAATATTCAAGCAAGTGTATTATTTTCTTCTCCGTGTCTTCCCAAAAGTGAGATTTTCTTTTTAAAATCTCAGAGAAACACTTCACTAACTTATCTTGTGTCTTAATTCTCTTTCTTGCTATGGTATCTATGTAGACTGTTCAACTCATACAGTTGTGGATAGAGCATATGATAAGACCCCTTCTCTGACAGTTTCATTTGCTATACTTCACTATCAGGTCTTTTTTTGGTTTGCTATATGCAGTTGCTCTCTTTCCCTTCATACTAATATTGTAAGGTGGGGTTTTTTTCAAATTGTGTTCTACTTCTTGAACTCTTAACAAAACCAAAATAATGATCTTCACTGAGAATGAACAGCTCATATCTTGAATAGAAATGTAAATTTCCTGCCCTCTGCCAAACAAATTAGAACATGTTTTTCTTGATCAGTCAGAATATGGATTCTCTACGTGGATCTCTACATGGATCATCTACAGCACGTTTCCAGTGATAGCTGTTGAAAAATATTTCTTTTTTTGTTGCTTTGGGGAAGATTCTCACTTTCTTATCTCTATTCCATCATTCCAGCATGCATCATATCAGAATGGTAATGCTGCAAACATTTGCCGATTGACTTAGCTTGAAGTTTATTTTAAGAAAAGTAGAATCATGCATTGTAACATTCTTCATTGTGTTCACCATAATGTAATATGTAGATTCTCCAATGTTCATGTTTTCTGCCCTGTGATGAAGTGTTTTGATAGAGATTAAAGCTTTGTTGTTTAACTGTGGCACCTAAGTAATGCCAAGGGAATTAAGCAGAAAAGGAAGTGTTCCATTAAAAACACAGCTCTGAAACGAAAATGCCCTTTTGTCAAGGGACATAATAACAATCAGTATATCTATTGGATGTCCTTCAGGGACAGAATAAGACAATTATGCTCTTCTAGAGATTATCTAAATTCACTAAATAGTCTACCAGTATGTATTTAAATACGGTTAAAAGGAGGGGATTAAAAAACCAACAAACTTTAAACACAGAATAGCTTGCTGCAACCATAGCAATATTATGAGATTTACCTTAATAGATATTACAGATACATGCCAAGAAAAAAATCTGTTGCTAATGTGAAAAATACGCAACAACACCAACAACAAAAGTAAGATTAAAGAAAAATATAAACCCACCCTTTCTCTCTGCTTGCCCTAAGATGCTGATCTTTTGGGTTTGGTCTATGAAAACCAGTTTCCCTCACTTTCCTTCTGTGTTGAAATATGAGGCTGAGCCCCAGTGAGGAAGAGAATGAACCTTCTTCTCAGCCTGCCACTAGCAGTTACAGAATGATAATGTCAAACAAGGGAGAAAATTGAAAGCCACCTTATTTTCAAAGGAAACACAACAGCTGTACAGAGAGAGAGCATCAGGTGTTCTGAAGTAAAGCAGGCAAAGTGATGACATGCCCAGGGTTGCATAAAAAGTCTTGGAGGGGTAAAATTAATTCCAGTGAAGCAGAAGGGTAGAGGACTCTCTTGGGACATCCTGGCATATTATTAAGCCCTTTGTGAAAAATAGGACAGAGAGAGAATGTTGACAAGCAGGACTTTATCCCTGGTGTCATCACACTTCTGGCAAGGTAAAAGAAATCTTAGAGTAGGGTGTGAATCAGGGTTGGTTGCTTTTGCTGTGCGCCTAAGGGACTTTAAGCTTTTTTGTGGAGTTATCAGGTGATGCTGTTCTAGGGGGGAGATCAGCCCTGTTCTGAAAGAGCATGAAACAACTACTCCAGAACCTGTCCTTCCTGAACTCAGGGGCTGGTTTATTTTTAAAGTCAGGATGTTTGCATGTGCTTCCATACAGTTATACCATATTTCTAGGAGCAATTGTTTGTATTTGGGAGGAATTTCAGTTAAAAAAAAAAAAAAAAAAAAAAAAAAGAAAACCAGAGCCTTCAACATGTGAACAGGACCCGCTGTGAGACAAGGGTGCTTTAGGCTTTTGTGGAAATGGGAAAATTAAATCCACTTACCTTTTGCAAAGCAAAAGCCACTGTGGGAGATATTTAAGATGGCTTAAATCATCTGGCTTTTTCAGTGGCTGTCAACAACAAAGGCATTAAGACTTAATTTGCAAGCTTTATCTTTAATGTAAAATGGCAGAAATTGACATTTAAAATTGTCTGGTACAATACCCTGTATGATACAGGAAGAAGGCAAAAGAATATTTAATTGAATTAGAATTTATTTATTTCAGCTGTCCAAAGTTAAAAAGGGTTTGGTGTACAAAATGCTCACATTCTCTCTTGGCTTGAATTTCAAGAAAGGAGTTGCTCAGAGGTTAGGAAGTTTATATTTCTCTATTGTGTTTATAGATAAAAGGGACTTGAACACAATACTTTCTGTCCCAGTTTATTATTCAATATAGGACTTTTTCTACTTTATAGGGCTCTTGCAGCAAAAAGTTTCCAAGTTTTCTCACAGATTAATGGTTTTCTGTTCTTTAATATCTTTAGATTTTAATCAGTAGTTTCCAGTATGAGCCTCCCATTGAGCCACAACAAAACTAGGCATATGAGGGTTTTTTTAAGGTTAAGCTCATAATGATCAAGTTTTTTTGGTTAATACTAACAATTACTGGTATGAAAATATTCACCAGGAGTCACACTCCTCTTTGAATCAGGTACAGATAATGAAGCTTTCTTAGTGATTTTTTTTTTTTTCACATAATGAAGGAAAAAATGCATCAGTAAATACTATTTTTTCCTTTTCTGTTTGACTTGAATTCTTCTCCACAGTTCACTGCTTCATCTTGGTGTTTCATGAATATGTGTGTGCACATACGTGTGTGTGGCTGTGTGAGCTGCATTTATTTACCTGTTTGGAACACAGAAATGATAACAGCAACTGCTCAGAGATCACCCCAGTGCACTAATTAATAAGAAATTTGCATCCTCCAGACCATTCTTGCAACCAAATAATTGATTTGATTCAAATGTTATATTAAATATGTCAAGGAGGTTTTTGGATTAAAGTTAAGGGGGAAATAGTCTGAAGACTTGGAAAGCCTAGAGCATGTTTTACACCGTACCTTGAAACAGCTTTGAGTAAAGAGTGAGTTAGTCTATCTCTTTGACAGCTGCATTACCAAGTCAGTCTTTGGGGCCTCGTGAGGGTTCAATGACAGAGAATATTGTAGTAGCTAGATGTAGGACACACAGAATTTAGACTTTTTGATCAAGTTGTAATAAACAGCTTTAATTAACTGAGCTTCCCAGAGGGGACTGAAATGTAGCAAAAAACTGTTTTATTATTTAAGATTCAAACTGTTGCTTCTATCAAGCATATTCAGAGTTTATAGTTGGTATCCATTATGTGTTCATTTCAGTGGAGATTGCAAATGCAGTATACCTGATATATTTTCTTTCTTTGGCATGGTAAAAATAAAAACCTTCATGTCCCATCTGTGTTTAGAATATTTATTAAGTAGTCACGCTTGTATTTCCCTTCAGACACTCATCTGTTGATTCACAAATAAAGGGAATAAAAAAAAAAAAAAAAAAAAAAAAAGAGAGAAAATAAGAAATTTCTCTTCTATTATGTTTGGGCAACCAAACATAAATAGAGATGATTTTTATATAAGAGAGATCACCACTAGAGGAGTTCTATTAATTATTTAAAGTCTTGCTGTATTTCTGTTTTCATGGAATGGTTTGTATCTACACTCCAGTTCAACATCCTGTGCTAATAGGTTACCTTGCACTGGATAAAGACATCACAGGAGTCTGATTAGAAATCACTCAATGTGTTCTTAGATCAAACAAAATCCATCACTCTCCCAATGAACCTGTAAAAAGAAATGCAGTGCTCTCTCCTTAGTTAATCAGGATTTCAGAAGAGCATTACTCATGCCAGTCCTAGGGACTAAGCTCCTTGGTTCGTGGCCTCACTTTTCAAGTACACAGGCATTAAATTTTACATGCATACTGAAAAATATATATCTTGAACTATGGTCCTGATAGCTTTTAAGAGGTAAGAGCTGACCTGTGTACTGAAAAGGAAAAAAAAATAAACAAAAAACCCACAAAATAACCTTTGACTTTTTTTTTCATAAAGAAATAATTGAGAGTGCAGCTGTTAAAAAAGTATTTTCCTCTCATTGTATGCTGACACTTGAAATGTACTAGTAAGTGTAACCAAATAGAGCCTGGCACAGCATACCCCAAGGTAGTTTGTCATCTGTCAAGTGCCCAGTGTTGCTAGACATCCTTAAAGCTTCCTTCAACTTCTTTTTGGTCATATGAAATGTACTGCAGTAACTGCTTACTCCCTGCTTAATGAGATTTTTTAAATGCTTTAGCAAACAGTTAAAGTTTTCAGAAGTAAAAGAAATAAATAAAACGAAATAAATTACTTACAGACCTATACCAGGTCACCTATCTTTAAAGACATATTCAGAGTAAAACATCAAAATAATGGAGCTATGTTAATCCTGCAGGAAAGTTTGAAAATGTTGATGAGGAATATCCCAGTAGATTTATATGCTTCAAACAAAATAGTTAAAAGATGATGTAGAGAGGGGAGGGATTTATTTTTTTTTAACTAAGGCAAAAATAAATAGAAACTATTATTTTACAGTAAAGCAGAGACTTTGACAAAAAACTCAAAAATTCATTGCCTGATATAGCATAGCATGGTTATCTTCATGAACAAGTTTCTTGCTGTACAATATAAATATATAAATAAAAATAAAATATAGAAATAAAATCTAAATATAAATTTAGTCTATATAAATTTGTTTCTCTTTTGATTATGAAACAACAAACATCATGGAATTATGCTAGTTAAGATATAAATGAAAAAACCCCAAACATGTAACAGGAAAATAAACATATAAAATACAGTGAAGTTACTGTAACATTTTTTTCTTTTTTTGTACTTTTGAAGTGTAACTAAAAGGGATTGGTACTCATTTAAACCCTGGTCCTGTTCTCACAGAAGTCAATGGCATATCACTTCTTGGCTTCAGGAACACTAAATAAGGTGGTAAGAAACAACAGACTCTCTCAGTTAGAGAATGGGACACTCTGGCATTTCATTACAAATAAAATTAGGGGTTTTTTTGAAGCTAGAATTGCAGCATCAGATAGCTCATTTGCAATTGCTATCTTTATATCACAGACTATAAGAGACAAATACATTTCCCAGAGCAAGTGTAGTTGAGAACTCAGTGCAAAGTGGGACTGAGAAACTGAGATACTTGCTCCACCTTGGAGCAATGAGAAAGATCCTTCTTAAGGATGCCTGCTGGACAACACAGCAATAGCCTCCTTCAACCAGCAGTCACAAAAACTGCACTTGCCCATGTTCTGGAAAATGGTGATAACAAAAAAAAAAAAAAATAAGACTGAGGTGAGTAGGGATTCTGAAAGAGGAAGCTGACATAATGAAATATTACTGAGCAAAGAAATAGTGCTTAGAGTACACACACAAAATTTTGTAGCGTTGATGTTAGACAATCTTGCAAAAGAGAAGAAATGAAAAAAGAGAAGAAACGAAAAATCTATTGTTGATGAATTATTTAATGTTAAGCAGGGTATTCAAACGTCTTTTTCTCCTGAATTTGTAGGGCATGAACAAGATTGCTTCACAGAATTTCTATATTTTTTAATTTTTATTTTTAAGGTTACAAAAGATGCACATACTTCTCAACAGAGTTCTAGAAAACAGTAAGCATAGGAAGAAAGGAGTGTAGAATACATTATAAACACCAATATTTTGAAAATATATACTTTTGTTATGGTTTGAATACAGAAAAAAATTTATCATGTGGACTGTGTTATATAAGAATAACAGTGTTATATATTATTAATATATATAATACATATAATAGATATATAATAGTGTGGATAAAGAAGAAAAGTTTTATACTACTTTAAAGCAAATAGACCAATTACTATCTTAAGTGTAGCCATTATATCACAACAATAATATTAATAAATATCTAAAAATTAATGATAAAGGAAATAGTAGGCATATTGATGAAGACGGAGGAGCAAGAATAGCAGAAAAGGGGAAGAGAATCTTACTGCTTTACAGATGAGTACAGGATGGGAAATCAAAAAATGAAAAGGCAAAACAATGATTTAAAAAAAAAACAAAACCAAAAACCCCACACTCAGAAAAGCATCAAACTTTTCTCCAGTATGACTTTTCCCTTTGAAACTGTTTGCATCAAAAGAAAAAAAAAAGATCATCTTTTTTGCTTTAAAGATGGAAATTTGCTATAGATAACAGATATTCACTTTGCCAAACATCTTCTCCATGATCTTGGGATAGTTTAGTTTCTTTTTGGCCTAGTTCCCTCGACTATTAAATAAAGACATCGTATTTTCCTTTCTCACACAGATGTGAGATGTATTATAAAGTGGTGGAAGATCCTCTTATAAGAAATGAAAAAGTTGTTTCTGTATAAAGAGTTTAAGGATTTAGCTCTCTATAAATATAGTGTTTTTTTCCTGTAGCTTATGTCTTAGAAGTACTCACTTTCTTAGGAAGGTTAATTGACTTCAAAGTAAACATTCCTTTTTTCTTTTCTTGAAGTTTGATATGAGAACAAAACCTGGAGTTGTTATGATTCTAAGAAAATAGCCCCATATAATGGAAGAATATTTCTTTGGTGATACTATCTTTCCAAGGATAATTTAAAACTATAATACATCAATAGTATCACACATTGGACCCCTGCTAAAGAGGGGGGTCAGATTAAGACAGAATTAAAGATCATAAACCATTTTTACACTCTGTTTAACAGGAATAGTTTTTGATGTGGCAACAATAGGTTAAAGGATACAAACAAAACATGGTTTGTAGTTTAAAGTAACTTCTTTGACAAAATGACATCAACAGCAAACAGTCAAGTAGTTTTTTTGACATGGAAGAGAATTTTTATGATGAGAATTTTTTTATAAACTACATTATTTGGCAGAACAAACAGAGGGAGAGTAAAATCTTCAATCTAAAAGGAGAAGTTAGAAGAACAGTGTTCTTTTTCTCTAGCACTGGGATTGGCTGCTGCCAGTGCTCGTGCCTGTCTCCACTCTATGTGGAGAACACTGCTTAAGGAAAAGGTGAGAAAAACGTAACTTGTTGCACTTACAGGTTATGTGATATTAAGGAAAGGAAAGGGAATGGGAAAGGGAAAGTAGAGGAAAGGAATCAGCCAATAAAAAATTAATTCATACGCTTAAGCTGGGTTTCTACTCCCTGCAAAATTTCTACATGCGCTAAAAGCTGCCAGAAGGAATTGTCCGAAAAAGAAAGGGTTATGATTACTTCTTCTATCTACAGACTTTGGAGGAGATCTTACTGCTATTATTATAATTTGTTTGATATTGCCTGCTGCTGCCCTGGTAGCAAATTATTGCTATTGCAGAGGAGCTGCAGTATTTCACTAGGAACAGAAATCATATCCACACTAGAACAAGATTTGAACAGGAACAGCTAAATTTGCCTAAGGCCTTCAGCC
This sequence comes from Phaethornis superciliosus, assembly GCA_023637945.1. Lineage (NCBI taxonomy): Eukaryota > Metazoa > Chordata > Aves > Apodiformes > Trochilidae > Phaethornis > Phaethornis superciliosus. The sequence goes on from JAJQWJ010000001.1 coordinate 117,488,222, forward strand.
TTATTTCTGTATATCCATGTGTAAGGGGGCTTTTGGCATAAAACTGAAAAGATTTTTACATTTGTGTGTCTGATTATACAGAACAATGCCTTAAGTGCTCTGCCTCCAGGATCCATAGTTACCAAATACCTTATTGTAAATTCAGAATAATACCAGTAGTTGTGATAAAGTATTTACATCAACATAAAAGTAGAGTTGAAATGTTCAGCTTGTTTTATTTAATTATAGGAGTAATATGTTTGTCCTCCTTTCAGTCCAAGCACTTGTTTTACACCAGGAGGTGCTCGTCTCACATAATATGACTAAGGAAGACACTTAGACTTTTTAAAGTGTCATATAGAGTGCTAAAGTTACTCAACATCTCATAGAATAGTTTGTGTTGGAAGGGACATTGAAGATCATCCAGTCCCAACCTCCTCCTATGGACAGGGACCCCTCTCACTAGACCATGTTGCTCAAAGCCTCGTTTGGCTTGTCCTTGAACACTTCCAGGGATAGGGCATCCTCAGCTTTCCTGGGCAATCTATGACAGTGTCTCACCACCTACACTGGAACTAGATAGTCTTCAAGATCCCTTCCAACCCAAAACATTCCATAATTCTATGAAGAAATTAGCTTACTTTTATCACATAGGTGATTTGTGTCCAAACTGGAGAAATAAAATATAAAGATTTAAAACACAAACACCAGCATTGAGGACTACACAAATTTCTGCATTAAATTCTGTTCCAAATGAAGTCTAGTGATCTAACGGTGTATGATAGTGTATGGAAGTGTGTTTTTTCCTCATAAATGTGTAAGAGAAGGATATGGATTTTTTTTTCTTTCTGTAATAGATGTTGCACTATAACTTCATGAGTGCAGAAAGGATTTATCAGAAAAAAAAATGAATTCTCATATAATTTAGAGATGATTTATTTTAAAATTCATTCTTTGTGCACAGATCAACACCTCTGCGAGTGCATTTCTTTCCCCTTATGACTGATTTCATAGGCAAAATACTTTATAATTTTTTTTTTGCTAGTTTTCCAATAATGCTCCTGTATTAATCTAATGACAGCATTAGAGATGGTGGAAACACAACATAAAAAATCCATTCAGTGATGCATCTCTACACAAGAGTAGATTTTGGCATTAGTAAAATAGCAATAAACTGTTGTTACACAGGTGCGTGTGTCACTGTCACCTCTCAAAGTGACCATGGCTCCCCAGAGGTGGGAGCCAAACCAAATATCACGTCTCAGAGTGGTCATGGGTAGAATTTCCCAGAGTGGGGGTCAACCCAGGGAGATTTGGACTGGACCCCCTTGCTTTCTAAACTCCTTCAGAGAGGAGCCTGGGTGGAGCTGGGCCCAGTCCTTCTCCTCCTCTAATTAATCTCTTTAACAACCCATTCAGCTCGGGAATTCTCAGCGTGGTACTCAGGAGTAACATTATTACCCAGGAGGTTTGTATAAAAACACAACTTTACATAAAAATGAATAAGATTATAAAGCACGTCAGATTACAGTTAGCAGAATTATAAACGATGGTACTTTCAAAGCAACGGATTACAATTCAGTAAAACTTAAGGAAGTTGTCAAAACATGAGTTACAACGAACGAAACTTAACAAAGTTAGAAAGTATGTTACCCTGATGTGCCGAGATAAAGCTAGAAACAGAGACACACAGAGAGAGAGAGAGAGAGAAAGAAGTGATAGGAAAGATATCGCCACCCTTGTATCCAGCAATGATCTTGGTAGGAAGTTGTGATCCTTGGATGGTTGGTGAACATCCAGCATTTTGAGTGTGCCTCTTTTATGCTACCTGGCCCCACTCTTTCATGGGTGGGGCTTTGGCATATCTTGCAAAGCCAGGTGTTAGTTTGGAACCTTCCAGATGGTATGACTGGGCAATAACCCTTATTTCTGTGCATGTGCCCTCTCCAGTGGCTTTACCCGGGGCACACACAAGATGTCACTCTGCCTCCGCAGGGCACAGCTTGCCTGCCCTGTCCCTTATCGAGTAAGGACAGTGTCCTGCCTGTCAGGGTGGCCATCAGTGGGGGCTTCACTTGCAAGGCCAGTGTTCAGCTTATCAGGATAGCCACTAAAGGAGGGGCTGCTCTTGTGAGAATAGGGCCCTATTTATCAGGATGGTTACCTAAATGAGGGATGAGGGTCTCTACTTGAGAGAAAAAAAAAAAAAAAAAAAAAAAAAAAAGAAAGAAGTAAAAGAAAGAAAGAAAAAAAAAAAGGAAAAAAAAGTAAGATATATATAAAACAATCATTAAAAAACCCACAGAATTGTAAGGCTGCCTGTATCTGTCTTTCCCTATGTTCAAAACGTTATTCAAGACCCCATGAGCCTGGAATAACATATAATAACTATTCCAACTTATTAAAGTCAAAAGGTGATCAATATATATATGCAATTTTTTTACAACCAATGATAATAGCTAGAGACCAAATTTAAAACTATATATTTGAAATTATGTGCTATCCTGAGTTTTCAAATTATGTGAAGACTAATCTAAAAACTCTTTTCAGTAGAGAATTGTATTTGATCATGAAGAAGATAATAAAACTCATAATTATTTTAGTTAGTCTGCAGCTTGGAAAGAGAAGCACAGTGTCAAACTAAGCGTAACAGTGTCAGCTGCTTTCTTTTCATTCCTGTATTACTGTTTGTACATTCAGTGGTTCAGATCTTCACTTTTTACCCAAAAAGGAGCACTGTACACCATGGTGCAAATTAATTCTTGAAGTGCATTGTCCTTTTATATTTTCTTAAAATAAAAATACTTTAAAATATTCTATATTTTACAAAGAGTTTAGACAGACCTGGTTAGCAGAAGTCTGTGGTTGGGAGTCATAGAGTAGGAAGGTCTGGGAATGATGGTGACTTTGGGAATAGATGAGAAAGAAAAGGGATCAAGCTAATCGTGTAATTTTGAAGGCTGATATGAGGGGGGTTGGACAAGTTGAGATAGTACAGTTTGGGTAGGACAACCTGGAAAAGAGAGCTAAACAATGGATCTACCTGAGCCTTCTCAGTTTTCCTGTCATCTTCAACAACTTTCTTCTCTCTCTCCCCTACTAGCCCAGTGGCCATTACTGTTCATTTAGTTTCACCATCAGTTTTACAGAGTAAAATGAAAGTACTAGATTCAATAAATCCCTGAGGCTTTTGTAAATGAAGTATTCCAGTGCTTCTTTGCCTTATCCACAGAACCCCTAGATGCACCCTTCTGCCTCAGGAAGATGAATCCAAAAACTGACATGCTAAATGAAAATTTACAACCACCTACCTAAAATGAAAGCAGCTGTATCTGAGTTTCTGTATTTAACATGAAAGTTAATTAGGAAGCCAACTGAAATACTGTCTGAGCAGATTTTAATTTTGATGTTTTAATATTCTCTTAAGAACCTATTTATGAAATTATTCCTGTTTTGAAACCACTCTAAAGCCTTATATTACAATAGCTGCTTTTTAGACATACATATTTGTCAAATTTTGTCTGGTAAAAGAACAAGGAATGGAAGCATAAGCCCCAAGGAAAAGCTGCTGCAACAACTCCAGTGTTACAGAAAAGCAAAAGCAAGGAATTGCAGTTCAGATGACTGCCACTGTGCCATCACACTGAAAACTTGATAATAACCTTGATAATAACACAAAGGAGTTCTTCAGATTTGGAATACCAAAGAAATGGATGCACATTCATTGCAATGCAGGTTTTGCTGGTGCTTTTTCACTCTATTTCTGAGTGGAATATTCTTAACCCACTACATTGGCTCATAATACAGTTTGTAGATTAGCAATTGGAGTCAAGGGATTACTATATCTTAATCATGCCATAACCCTAAAAGATTCCATCCCCTTCATACTTCAGTAATACTTTGAGAACTTCATTAAACCAACAGCTAGTAAAATTGAATTTTAATAAAATACTTTTAAAAGACTCAGCAGAACTTTATAGTTTTAATAATTATTTTATGAGGCAAAAAGCATATAGACTGTGTTATTAATTTTAAAATATCAATAGATTTATATTGGAATATGTGTTTCTTTTAAATAATCTGTAACTTCACAGTCCTAGCTGTTAACTGAAAATTAACCTCATGGTTAATTTGTATTATTTTGATCTGATGTCCTGTGGATAACTGTTTTAGATCTTTTCATCTACATTATGCAGAAATGAAATGTTAAAGACTTCATTTTGCCTTTGATGAAAAAAGCACTGCAATTTGAAAGCAAATTATGCTCATTATTTAAGTCCAATATTCATTTAAGCTTTATTTAATAATCCATTTGTTTCAATCAGCTTGCTTATTTAATCCATCTGTTCTCGCTTTATGAGGACTTATGTTACTTGAATAATTATAGTGAAAGGCATCTCAGAAAAAGAATTTGGATAAAATCTTACATTTAGAAGTGATGAGCATAGTGCTCTTTCATCAGAATGTATATCAGGTTTCTAAAGGGGAATGGAAATATTCCTATGAAAAGAAAAATGGAAAAAGAAAAAGAAGTTAGCCCATTTTTATAATTTCTTTGGTTTTGTGCTTTTGATTTTAAAGGGAAAGACTCAGTTTACAAGTGCCTGAAAGGATTTTAAGATACTTTGCAGAACACACAAATGTATTGGTTTTATAATTTTTTGTTCTTTTAATTTTGAACCACTGTTCTTTACAGAACAATAAACCCTCAGCCATATGCAATGTCTGAGGATTGCAAGATCTAATTTTTAGAATTTAGTTTTTCACTGTTGTTCGCTCTGTATGTGATCTGTGTTAGATATGAAGCCTTGAAATGGGAAAATAAAGCCCATTTCCATGATGAGATTACAAGTAGTGATGATATGTGTTATAAGAGAATCTTTATGTAAACTGCATAGCCTTATTTGATTTGCAGCCAACAATTAGTAAGAAGGTTAAAACTGGGACCTGAAGAGCACTGAAAGACACAAGTGACGTAATTAATAAAATGATAGTGAATTACAATCTCTTTCTAATGAAGATTCATGATAAAGATCCAGATATCACTCACTTAGGAGTAAATTGAAGAAACCAGAGCAATCAGGATGGTTTGACTCTAAGCTTCTTCTTGTAATAAATTTCAGCTCTAATAATCCCCTGTTGTTTCTCTTCTGCCTGCAACTGCTGGATAATTCCCCTTCCCCCACACCTTTTTTTTTTTTTTTTTTTAGGTTCAAAGCATTGCCATAAGATAGCAGAGTAAAGTTGAAGGAAAGAGATGGAGTAACCTGCACAGTCACTTCCACCCTTTCTCTGCATCCATGAGCCCAGGTCCATAGATTCCAGGGCCATTTTATACTCAGTAACAATGCCATTGCCTGTCCATACTTGCAGCAGAGACATAACTGTGTGCTTAAAGATGAGTTGCCTTTGCCAACACCACATTGATTTATTTTCCAGGACTATTCAGGTTGCTTTCTCAGCTGATGCCCGGCTGAGATCTTCAGTGTTTTCCCCCTCTGTCACTATGTTTCTGCATTTGCTGTTTGAGAACAAAAATATGTTTAATGAATATGGTGTCTGTGTCACATTCACATTTGTGGATTATAAGTAGTTTTTTGGTACAGATGCTCTTAATGTACCTCATGAGCCTAGTGAGAAGCAATTTAAAACTAGCTGCTGTTACTGTCATTATAAATATTAAGTTTAATTTGCAGTTCCTCTAAAAACAAACCAAACCCTGAAATGCAGAATAAAACCATGTGTAAAAAGCAAAGTTTTAAATAGTTAAAATTAAGAATATTCTGATTGTTTCATAAGATAAATTATGCTGTGTATCTTGAGATGATTAAAAAAAATAAATAAAAAAAACCATATGCAGCCTAATTGCTACACAATGTACCAAAAGTGTTTCTACCACAACTTGTACTAAGCAAATCACAGGAATTCAGTCTACTATATTTGTTATTCCACTGTAAAGATCTGTTTTAGAAATCTAACTGAGCTGAAATGAAGGAAGAGGAGATTATACTACTTTGTACATCCAGAACTATGGACCATACGACATTTCAGTCTCTGTGAACAACAAATTACCCCCTGAGTTTTCATCATCTTGCTCCTGTCCTACAACAATCTCCAAAGGGCAGTGACTTGTATACTCCTTTTCTAAACTGCTTTTCCTTTTTCTCTCCTTTTTCTTTTATGCATGCTTTTGACAGGTTCACATAAGTATAGTAGCATAAGATTCTTATATGATAATGATGGCCAGAAATCTCTTGTGACATGAATGCCTTAGCAGAAAATCCAATTAATTCACAGGAGACTTGACCCACCTGACATCAGCAATTCTTTCTGATTTGGGAGCAGATTGGAGGACAAAATAAACCACGGAAACAGGTTAGTTTCTTGTTTTCTTCTTGGAATCTCTTTCTGAAGTTTTTTATGTCAATGGAATAAATAAATATGCCTAGTTAAAGCTGAATTTAAAACATCTGTTATTGTTATCCTAGACTACCTTACTTTTTCAGTGTATAATGAATAATATTTCTTTGATTCAAATGAATAACAAGCAATTAAAAAGAACTGAAAAATCATATTTTTAAATAAAAATATCTTTATCTGAAATTGTTTTCTGAAAGTACAAATTATTATGTTTTTTCAAAGATGTGCTCATTCCCGATAACTAAGAGAATAACATGGCTGATATAGTGTATATTACAATTGTTGTTCTGTCAGAATAAAGAAAAAAATTATTTGGTTGGACTTAGGTCGTGTATTTAAAAACTCAACAACTTCCTTTTCAATGGTGTTCATATATAAAAGCAGGATAAATCCTTAGTTTGATGGGCTATTTAGTTCTCACCAAGTTCATAACATAAAAGAAAGAAAATGGGAGGAATTTAAAAGTGAGAACTTATGAGAGAAATTTATATCATGTTTAACAAGCAGTCAGTTAGCAGTGATTTTTGTCTAAGTTCAGTGTTGCCATACTTGGTGCACAAGGACTGGAACACTAATCAGTGTAGATTTGTTGTATTGCCTTGAAAATGCCAAGTCACAGTCTGACAAAGATGTATCCCACATTCATCATCTCCAAACGGGCCTGTCCAAAATGGACAGATAGCAATGGTAAACTTTTAATAGAACTTTTGAATTATCTAATATGTATAAAGGGCCAGCGTGAGTTTTAAAACTACTGCTGTTAAATATTGTTTAACATATTATTCAACATATCATTAGATCAAATCCAACACATACTAGTAAAAACACTCCTCCCTCCAAAAATGCTAGGACTAGATCTATGAAAAGAATAAGAAGTGAAGTCCTATTGAAAAATATTGTTTCCTAGGCAAGAAAGTCTAGAATTTTTAAGACTTATTTAAAAGTATTACTCTCTCCAAAACTACTCTGGAAAGGTGCTCTCCAAAGAATATTTATATTATATTATATTATACTATATTATATTGCATTACATTACATTACATAATATTTTTAATATATTATATTTTTATTATACTATATATATTATATTTATGGCCCCAATGCACACATATACAACATTTCTTGTTAACATTTGGTGTACCATTCCCCAAAAATGCATTTCAGCCAGCTCTACGATGTGATTGTTGCTGCCTCTGTATCTTTGCTGCACAGCTGCAGTTGAAACATAATGCCAAACCTGAAGAGTCATTAGAAGAGTTGTCTTACACATTTGTAGCAAAGGGCATATGATTTTTTTGCCACATTCACATATGGGATTTTTTTTTCTTTTTAAATATTTTTTCTCCTTTTTTATGTTTGCCTAATGATCAGTCCAATATGAACTGCACTTATAGTATAAAACTGTGTCAAAATATCTTTACATACTCATTGTTTCTTATGTCTTCAGCATGTAATTCAAAGCATCACCAGTGCACTTATCAGAAAAGGATCCCCACCCCAGTTTACACCCCTGGATGCATATCAGTGTGCTATTTATAGATTGTTCCTTACTCTTTAACCCTCACCCCAAATTAAGTAACTTGTAGTTCTTTGCATATAAACATTTATTTCTGACAATGTAAAAAATCTTTCATATCTGTCATTTTTTTTTACTGTATATTCCCTAGCACTGTGATTATTGTTATTGAAAAAAATGCAATTAAGCAAAAAATGGTGTAATAAAAAGGTGGACTGTAGAGTTTTTTAGTTTTTTCGTTTCAGTTTTTCTAAAAGCCTTATCGTGATTTATGGCTAATAGTTTTAAGGCAAGTCTGGTAATTCAAATTCTTTGTGCTATCACAGTATGAAATATACTGTCACAGATTAGGTTTTGTTGTTTTCTTTTTGTTCTTCTGTTCCTGTTAGAGGATGATGCATGTGTGTTTGCCTCATGAAACAGAAAGAACAACAAATGTCTCAGTAAAAATCAACATCAAACAACACTGCATTACAAAGCCCTTCAAAAATATTTAGAAATGCTTGTGATCGATACAAAGAGGAGAGGCATGATTCCCACTCCCTGATAGCTACACTTTTGCTTAATGTTGTGCCAGACAGACTATAGTCTCTCCTGTCTGATGGTGAAAACTGACATTTTGTAAACACTTAGACTGCTGACCATCTGAGAATAGTGAATACCACAGATGCTAAAGGCACAGTCAGAGGTATGAAACCATTTTTCTATAATAGGGAGAAAAGAAGAAAGAGAGCACACTGTACAATTTTTAATTTCCGATCAGGACTTACTAATAATTTTTGGCACTGCAGAAGTTCACAAAAAGACTTACCTTCTTCACTCAACTGAGATGTGCAATAAGAAAAACACTTCAATGCAAAAGCTTTTTAACTAAAGGTCCTGAACTTATCTATCCCACATAATTTCCTTGAAGTAAACATCAGTAGCAGTATTTCTGACCTCCTTCATAGGATATGACTCATGCTTCATCAAGCCCCAGATTCATCCTGTGAGACTATTGAAGCTACTAACTAGATTTGAAACTAGTCTGCCTCTGATTTGAAGCACAATGGGTGGAATAATACATCTTCTTCCATCTGCAGCTGTGCTGACTGAAGCAGAGAGTAGTGATGCCACCTCACTCCCAGCTGATCTTTCCTACCTCCCTGGTGGAAATGACCACCTCTTCTCTGCCCATCTGCAAGATCAGCTCCTCCTGTGAGCAACCTTTTCTCCATTTTCACTAAAATTACCCAGGGGAGTTTTTGAATACTTCTAATAGGAGATCTCCTTCTAGCACCTTCATCCAGGATATGCAGGGTAGAGTGCAGAAATGGCACTGACCTCAGATGAGGGGTCTAGACTTTGGGGGTGCCAGACAGCAATCTTGCAGGCCTCGTGCTGCAGATGGTGGAGAATTTTCCCTACTGCAGGACTGGGACTGCAGTAGGATTCATTCCCAGGGCATATTATGAGTGGCAGAAGTAAGGGCAGGTGTCATATGCCCTTCCTCCATGACTCGCTTGACTTAGGAATTCCCCCACCATGAGTGCAGACTCCTCACCTCTCAGTGCCCTACATCACCTCCTTGCTGTCAAGGTGCAAAGATTTCTGGACTGAAAAGGAAAGTATCTTTTGAAGATGCTGCAAATACAGCTTTCTCAGTCTTACATTGCCTTCTAATGTGCTGCAACCCCTGAACAAAAGCAGTGGATCTTCCCCCTTTAAGTCACTGACTTCCCAGCACCAATATGAGTACTTGTGCAGTGATCTTAATATGATGGACTGCAAATTTGAAAGTAATTTTTTCTCTTTTTTATTTTTCCCCAGCAGATTCATTGAGATGATCTTACTTCTTGAATCCTGCATTGGGGAACACTCAGAGGCTAAAAACTTGTGGCAGGGATGAAAGGATGGAAGTGCCCCTTTCAGTCACAGTCTGGTCTTAGATCTGCTTGTATTGTGTTACTACACTTCCGCTTAGAATTTGAGAGGTTACAATTAGCACAACAAATTTAGTGTGGGAATAAAAGTTTGAGAGCCCTGATCTCTGAGTCACTCATGCAAAATCAGTCACCATTAAGGTTTATAAAGGATTGCTGGAAGCTTTCTTGCCTGTAATAACAAAAAAGCTTTGAGTAATACCAAGCACAGAAACACAAATTTCAGTAGAGACCTACTGTGTGAATGAATCAGAAGTGTGAAGTGAAACATCCTCAGACCTTTAACAGATAGATATGTGGTGTGTCATTAAGGCAGAGAGTTCTACTGTGAAACACAGAGGAAGTTTCCACAGCGAATGGGCTTTAAATAGTAAGAAACAGAATTTGTTTTCAGTAGTAAAGGGCTTATAATGGCAGTGATAATCCCTGCTCCAAGGGTCTGACTAAATGTAAGAGAAGTAACATTAAAAATAATTCTCATGTGTATCAAAATCAATGGTAATTCTTGTCCAAAAGCATCTTACTCAACTGCCTGCAAATTTAAATGAGCTGTTACAGAATACTGATTGGCAGTACTGATTAACAAAGAGTACCACAGGTCTTTATGTAATTCAGCCAGTCTTATTATTAACTTCTGATCATTCAAGTCTTAATTTCACTAAATTATGCCAGTAAATTTCTGCTGAAAATCTAGATTACTGGTGAGATGGCATATTCCCAGAACACGTTTTGTATACTGACATTGAAAGGTAGAAAGCAGAGAGTAAAATGTTCCTTTTTGGGTTTTTTTTTTTTGTTTTTTTGCTTCCTTTTTGGGTCCTAAGTCCAGATCAGGATTTATTCTTGCATGTAAAAATGAAAGCTTGCAGAACATCCACAGTCAAAAACAGAACAGTAAACTTTCAGATGAATGTGAGTTTTAGTGTCCAGTGTTTTTCCTCGGTGATTCAAACAACTATGCAGCCCTAAAATTATTATGTTATATTGTTGAGGTGACTGGCTCCACTTAAATAATGGAAATATTTTGGAGAAAAATACACAAAGACACCTTCACTATCCCTTCCACTGTGTGTGGTTTGATTATTTTTATTTTTAGATGCAAATCTAATGCTCATAATGATTTACAGAAGGCAATTTGTGACCTGTCCTGTATGTGTTTTTTCAAAAGCCCTGCAAAAATTATAGGAAATAATTTGACTCATAGAATCTAAAATCAATTCTATACATATGAATACAAGTTAAATATATGCAGTGTAAAATACGGTGTTATTTTTACAATAGGTTATTACTAATAAAAATCAAAACCTAAGGTAACTTTATGTTTTACAAGGAAAAGAGATAGAAGATATGGGTCTCTAGTACTGTTGCAGAACAGAATTATTTTTAAATGGTACCCTAGGTGGTCATGTTATGCAAAGTAATTATAATGGGATTTTAACTTTTGTATATCAGTCTCCTCTATTCATTCTTCTACTCGATGCCAGAACTGAACAGGGATATGCAGTACTATCAGTCCAAGTCTGGCCTTCAAATCAGGTCTCTGTGGTGGTACAGACCCCACTGTTCACTGAGCCACATTGCAACATCTGCATTAGCCAATATTGTTCTTGCTTTAAGTTACAGAACAAGAGCAGAGCATCTAACATTGTTGTTCCAGTAGCAAGTACAGAAGGATGATACCATCTGGCACTTTCTGGTTTTGCCTACTGGAGCAGTGAGCCTGAATAATTTGGTATCCTTTCATTCTAATTCAAGCACAGCAATCTGGGGAGATAAGGCACTCCGAACACTGGCCCGCTCTGAAAGTTGTCAAAGAATTGTTCAATCCAAATTTTGACTATCCCAAAAAGTACTGACTAAAGAAAATTAAACTTCTTTCATGATATTAGGTATCAAAATTCAACATTGGAAGTGGTTAATCTATATAGCCGTGTGTGCGTGCAAATTGTGAAAGATATAATTTAGAAACTTTGTTAGATTTTTCCTTTAATCTCTATATTAATTTTAATTGCTTCCTGATTGGTTCAGCTATTAGAAAAATCATATAATCTAATTCTGTGATTTGCGATAATAATGTTAAACAATTTTTATTTACTGCTATTCTAAATCACACCAGACTCATAATTTTGTATTATGCACTAAATTGAGATCCCAGCACTCAAACTTTTTCAACTTAGTTGAAGACCATTTACCAAGTCTAGGACTAGGAGTGGGTTCAGATGCACTTATACTCCTCTCTGAGGAGTTTAGAAATAAAGGGAAGCCACTCTGAACCTCATGATTCAGTGGAAGGGCCTTCCTCATTATTTTCCCTACTTTGTCTCCAAATCACTCCATCCTCTCCTTGAATCAATTTTAATCCCATTCATTCCCAGGTCCTATATGCTCCTTCCTCATAGTAAGAATTCGAATGAACCTCACCATCAAATTCTGCTAAGCCACTTTTTCATAAATTTACATTAAAACCCAGCTTCTTCTGATATCTTTTTCAGTGATTCTTTAAGCAAACCTAAGACCTTCCGCTCTCACCAGTGACAGTCATATGGCTAATTAAAAAAACAAGCATGAGTATTTCAGTTAAAGTAAAAGAGAATTTTCTGGTTAATTTGTCACAGTCTGTCTAAATTATCTCCCTTCACTTTGTTTTCGTGTCATTCAACACTCTTTTCAAGATAGCTGTTTAAGAACCTGGATGTTAACCTTCACTACTGTCACAACTGCTCCACAGATTTACTTGCTCAGAATAATTTGGTATCTTGCTTTTTTTTTTGTACAGACTTGAAGTGACTAACAATGTGCAGTACATGCTGAAAGTAATGGAGATAGTTACAGCTTGGTGGAATCAGAAAACCTGGTAGTGTTGAACAAGGCACTAAGGCAGCTTCTGTATAAGAATAAGTTCTAGTTCAAAGCAGTAACATTTCTATGTTATCAATCTGATCAGATTCCAGCATTGCTTTTATTCATTTTACCTTCAGAAGAATAAAAAATGCATTAGAGGATGGGGATCACACTCCAAGGCAAACCAATAGGTGAGCTTCAGCACTTTCAGGAGCAAGGATAGAAAGGGCAGCCTAAAGCACAGGAATAGTAATCTGAGCATTAGACATTTTAAAAAATATTAATAAAGCAATAAAGCCTTGTCCAAACTTCTGAATTTTTACAATAGTTTAAAAAATTGGCAATACCTTATGGTTTTATGAAATCTACAGCAGTTATCAAGTACTTTTTCCTTTCAACACTGTATCTGTGTACCCCTAGCTGCACAGCTGTGCTGTACATGTTGGTGATACATGAGAGTAAACTGGTAGAATGTCACCTCCACCTGCACCTCTTTCTATTTTGTCTATGCAAATCACCCAAAAAAATCAACAGTTTTTCTATTTTAAAAGTCTGAAATACTAGCTTCATTTAAGTCAATGTATACTTTGCTACTGATTTCAATCAGTCAGAATTTGACCAATAGCAGCATACATTCAAATATGTCTGAATGCTATATGTACATTAAATCCTATTTCCAAAGTAGGACAAAGTAGAAGAACTGAGATTCCTTGTATAACCCTGAGCTACTAGTTATGACAGACTTATAGCAGCAGTGTTAAGTAAATTCCCTGGTACTGATCTCTGCCTCTTATAATGATTTATGGATAAATAAATCATTATTTCTTTACACTAATTCATTTCATTTAAAATGTGTGGGAAAGTCTTGTATTTCTATTACTAACTACACTGGGGAAATTAAGTAAATATGAAACAATATTATCATAATGATTAACTGCTGATGAAGTGATATTCAGTGAAATGTCTTAATCAATAAGGAATTGGAAATGCTCTGAACACCATGGAACACACTTCCAATCAGCTGTCTAAAGAATGACATATTTTTTCCAGTTTGCTTGAAAAATAAAAGAGTAGTTTTATTTTAAACATGGTATTTAAAATCAAAACAATTTTCTCTTCTCAGATCATAAGGTAGGTGTCAGCATGAAAAAGTTGACAAATAAGGAATTTTACTTCCTTGTTTACAATAAAAAACCAAAACTGTATTAGAGTTACATGAAATACATAATATAGAAAAAATTAACTGGTGTAAATGTGAAAATTTGCATTGACTTCAGATGGAAATCTTGTCAAAGCAGTGCTTCTAGGTCTTCCATGCCTCTCTCATACTTCCAAAACCACTCTGAAACCTGTTGTAACTGCCATTTTCTATGTACTCACATTCCCAAGTTTTTAAGATGTAATTTTGCTTTTATACTACCACATTATACTTTAATGAAAGTTTACTTTTCAAACTCTTTCATAATCTGAGTTGCAAAGCTTGCAGTGAAAGATGCTGCATCAGCTCTTTGATGCTTGATAAACTTCTTTGCAACTGCAACTATCAGCTTTCAGGTGATAGCTTCTTGAAGTTTAATGTCACCATTGAAATAAAAATGGAATGTAGATAGGCCTAGGCAATTTGGAACCACTATGTGCTCAGCAAGTTTGCATCAAACACAGAGCAAAGGCTATCATATACCCAAAGCTATCATTTCCTTGATAATGAGACCTTGTGTTTGACCTCAGTTCCACCTGTCACAAAAAGCTGTGTACAGTGTTACTAAAGGGAATATGAGGCTCATTTCTGTATGCCTCGGTGAGGTGAGGGTTTACCTTGTTTTGCTGAAAATACCTGATCTGTACTCAAATGGTGGAACTTCTATAAATTAAGCAAGTGAACACAGCTTGATGTTGGTTTAATATCCATGTTAATATCCATTAGTACAGAACAAGGCCGAGGAAGTGAATCCACTGAATGCAAAGAGAATGCTTTGATTTTAAACTTTTCTCCAACATTTACCCAGTCTTGGGATATTTGTTTCTTAAAGCCTCAGCTGCTGCTATTGTAATTTTTCTCTGTTTACATTAAAACTGAAACAGAAAATTAAAGTCCCTCAGGTTTTGGCCTTCATATTTAGAGAAGACTGGGGGGTAAGACATGCAAAACTGGAAACCAAAGAGGTAAATAAGAAAGAACAGAACTTTTTTGTTTGTTTGTTTGTTTGTTTGTTTTAGAGACTCACTATTAAAGAGAAAGTGTACAGTACTCAAGAACTGTGGAAAAAATGGGAAAAGTACAATTTATATTCCTATTATTTGATACTTCACAATGACTGACTATAAATAAGAATACATAAGATTTTTCTGTTTAAAGAATCAAGTCGCAGATCCTCTGTGAAGTCTGCCTTGCTAAAATGTCATCCTATCCTGTGGTGTGAAGTTTGTTGTTTTAAACATTGGAGTGTATTCACAGAGAGATGTATCCTATCCCAAAAATATCTCAGGTCTGTCTAATTTTTTTCCCCTCTTTGATGTTATCAGATCTTTACCTTCTAACCTTTTTGCTGTAATAGGTTGAATTTGAAGAACTGGTACATAAGGAACTTCTTATCGTAGTATAAAGGATGACCCACTGCAAAGTACATGTTTACTGACTGATCAACAACTTAATCTGAATGTAGATATACATAGGACCATGCCCACAGGATAGTGGATCTGAAAATTCCAGGAACTGCACAAGATCTTCATCCAGCCTATCTCTCCCATGTGAGGAGGAGTTAGCCATGCAGAAATTAATCCCTTTACTCCTGGAACAGGCAGAACTCAGTTTATCCCAAAGGAGAATATAGACTCCTATCTGGCTGTCATTTTGGTTACACAATAAGGGTAGGAGTTGAGCCTCTGTTGCTACAAATACATTCCAAGTTCTTCAGGCCAACTTAAATCTTGAAGAAACAGAAGCAGCACTGTTCAAATGTTTCTCCTGAATAATAATTAAGCATTTTTAAGGTTACTTTTCTAAATTCATGTGTCAAAATACAAATTAGGAAAAAAATTAAATTAGTAAAAGTTTTAGTTGAAATGACATAACTCAGTGTAAGTTTATTTTTTGAACAAGTTTTTCAAAGATTTTTCAACCCATAAAATTATCCACATCCAAAATTATTTTTTCATAAGGAATATGCATACTGTTTTTCAGACTATAACAGCAAAAACAACTTCTGTGCCCCTTCCTTCTTTCCATCCTTCCCACCCTCCTTTCCTCCTTCGTTCTCTCTAACTCTCCTCTGCTTTCCTTCCTCTCATCTTCCCTTCCTGTGCCAGGCAGAAGATAAACATCACAAAGCTTTCTTCTGTATTCTTTTGTTCTCCATTCCAGTAATGTAAATAAGACCAAGCTACTGACCAGTTTCCTTGGAGATAGCAATTGCATTGTAGTCTAAGTGTTCCACACATAAAATATGCTGAAAGTATATTAAACATATTTGCAGAACCAGAATTAAAGTTATGTACCTACTTTTGTCAGAGAATTAGGAAAACAGGGGAGAGGAGAGAGGATTAAGGGCAGCAGTAGAAAAGTTCTGATATAGATATGAATCTCAGAAAATTGAAATAGAGATGGGTACCTACTGCACAGTTATCAGTCTGGTGCAATTTACTGTGTTAATTGATTAACCTAAAATTATCTTTAAAGATTAAAACCAAAATTTTAAAAGAGTACTACCCGTCTTGATATATAAATAATTGCAAATCAGCTATAACTCCATAATGTTCTACAAATTTTCCTGGAAAATACATTCAAACTCTTCCAAGCAAGGTTTTAAAATGATGAAACCTTGTTACTGCAATCAGTATAATTTAATCTGAGAACAAAAACCTCTTTGTTAAATCATATTCTCACTATAGCCAGAATTTTTATTAATTTTGTATTGAAAAATATAATTTTATATTTTTTTAGTATGATTGCATGGCCAGAAAAAAGATTGCTTTTGTTTACAAAAACAGACTATGGGGACCAAATCACCAGCAGCATCTTTTCCATATGAATTTATAATGACTGCCAATTCTGACTGTTTTTTCCTGCACAGTTGCAGCTACAAACATCACTTTTATCTACATCATAAAATGGGATGTAACAAACACAAGGCCAGGTTTGGTGGATCTTTTTTCCTGGCTGAGTGTTTGGATCAAAGAGAAGATAGGGCACAGGATAATCTGCATCCTGTGCAGGTAACAGGAATATACTTTTTTTCACCACCTTTGGTGAGAAAACATGATCCTTCTGTTTGACTATTTGCAGCACATATCGATGGGCACAAGTTGAGAATCTCCCTGGTGAGATTCTCAAGAGGAAAAAAATTCACTATGAGGACAGCCAGATATTGGAATGGTCTCTCAGGGAAAGTGGTAGATTCCCCCATTTTGGAAAGTTTTAAGTCTCAGTATACTCTCATATCATATAAATAATAATATCAGAAGGGTTGGACCAGATTATCCTTGAGGTCCCATCCAAGCTGATATTCTATAATTCTGTGATTCTATGAACACCGAGTAAGTAAATAAATAATTTATTCTTTTAAATAAATAAAATACTAGGATGTAGTTATTTTAATATGAAGAACTAGTAAAAATACAACTTTATAGTTATGGATATCCAAGCAAACATCTTTAATGATAAGGAAGTGGAGTTCATATTAATGGAACACCAATCTGGTACTGAATACTAATCTAGTCATTCTCACCTCCTACCTTCTGTCATCCTCCTTTAATGGCACATTCAAGGAAAGGATTATATAAAAGAAGTTTATTATAAAATAGGATGCAATGAGTCACCAAAGGATACTTAAAATCACCCTGTCCAGGAGTGTGATGATGCTGTCCTACATATATAACCCATAAGTTTATGGGTTATATGTATCTACTATGTTAAAAGAAAGCATATAATACAGTGCCAGCTCTATCCTGGTAAGCCAATGTGTATTTACATCAAAGATGCAGGTAACAATGGATGTTCATTGTGCTTTAAAGAATTTTATTCTTAAAAAGAGTTGCTCTGCAACAACAGTACACTTTAGCAAATATGAAATTTGTCAGTAGAAATGAGTCATATACTTCAAGTTAGCAACAAATCAAGTGTTACCCTTGATGCCCTAGATCAAAGTATCTAACAAGTAGCAGCTTTTTGGTACAACCAGAATTTGAGCACACTAGTTTTCCTTTTTTTTGTGCGTGAATTATTTTATCTTTTAGAAGTGAAAACTTTGTGCAATAAATATAAAAATGAAATATGACACATGCTTCATTCAGTGTGAAAAAAAATAACTTCGTACAAATGAAGTCTAAGAACATCAGCTAGGGATCAGATGATAACAGTTGTTTAAAAGACCAGGTTTTCTGGATAAAAGATCTAATGTGCTGCCTACAATCAAGGCAAATATTCTTAAATGAAAAGTGAATTCAAGAACAACTGACATGCAATTAAAATTGTATAAGCATTAAAATATACCTGCAAACAGAGGGTTTGACTTTCTGATACTCTACTAGTTCTCTGAGTTGTGACACTTCATTCTTGCTGAATGTGATTTTGTTAAAAAAATTCATCCTGGCATTCTAGTTGAGATGCTTATTATAAGGGTTAAATTGTTATTCCATTATAACTGATAGACATAAATAGACTAAGGTGTATACAGACCTTAGTATGTAGACCTTGTTAAAGGTGTAGTTTATTGTTCTTTACAGTCCTGAATATTCTTTAGAGACCTTGCTTTTGCTCCCCCTTCCTGTGTCTAGTAACTTAAGAAAACACTGTAGAGCAAGTTATACATGTCATATTTTCATAACAAATACCTTTACTTCAATGAAATGCTAATATAGGTATTCAGCTGATGGAGTACATTTAAGTTTAGATGCATGTGGTTAGCTGAAGGCATCATGCTTCTTTGGAAGGGTCTATATCTCAAATATTGCAGTTACAAAAACTTTTAAGGAAAAAATTCAGCTACAGAAAAATGATATAATGCAATGTCATTTATATAGGCTAGCATTTGTGAAAAAGAACATATATCTGCATGAATGGTAGTCATACTTATTTTAAACTGTGTTTCAATGTCATTCTGAGCTATTTTCTTTCTGTACAGCAGCTTTTATAAATATCTTCTCTTTTCAGATCCCATGAAAGAAAACAGGCTCCAAGATATCAAAGGCCACTGTGAGCTGGGGAGTTGGGTTATTTGTTGGTTTAGGGTTTCTTTGTTTTTGATATTTTTTTTTTTTTTTTTTTTTCCCTTTGGATGTCTTGTAGATATGAGGATAAAGGTACTCCAAGCCATTCTTTGATCTGAATTTCAGGTTGAAAGTCTAACAGGAACAGAAACACTTCTACATTTTCTTTTCTTCTTTGTTTTATATTGATCAAACACAATATCAGAATCCAAATGTGCAAATTCTATGAAACAAGACTACTGCTAAATCCATAGTAGGATTTATTCCCCCTCATTTTGCCTAGCTTCCCTAATATTGAGATTAAAGAAAACACAATGAAGTGTCATCTGACATTTCAGGAAACTATAGGCAATTGACTTTTCACTTGTAAAGGTATCCTAGACCCCTGAAGATTTGTATTTTGGCACCATTACAGCTGCCTATGGGCGAGCATTAGCACATGATTTCCTGAAGATCTACAAGGTAGGAATCTCCCATCTCACATTTCATCCCAGTTTGGTAAGCATCTTATACCATATGAATTGCAAAATTAGGCTTGGGACTTAAAAAATAAAAGGAAAACAAAAACAACAAACAAAGAAAGAAAAAAACCAACAACCAAGACAAATCCAAATCCCACAGCCACACTGTCAGATAAAGAAGTAGCTATTTTCTTAGTAGAGATTTTAGTGGCCCAGCTGGGATGTGGGAGATAAGGTTACATTCTCTCCTGTGGAGGGAATTTGAAATCTTATTGCCTAATAGGCAAACGCTCTGCATTACATTTTCTGTAATGGGACTCAGTTTTTCCCACTGCAGTTATCTCATTTTACATAACAAAATGATCATTGTTCAGTAGAGACAGAAGTAGTAGATTAGGTTTCTTCCATCTCTAGCTCAATTGATGAAAAATGATGAAAGACTTCGATACAAGAGGAACCACAAAATGATTAATATTTCTTAATACCACTCCTAAATATGCCATAAAATCACTGTTTAACTCTCAATAAAGAAAGGTCTTGTAGATTGGAAGGAGTAAAAAGAGTTTTCAAAATACTGTTAAAAGAGGTTTCAGTGCAGGGAATATAGATGAAGTAAAAAATATTTGGGTAAAAATATTTGAAGTAAAAAATATCTTGGGGATGCAGTACTTTCATAATGAAACATATCATTATAGTCAGCTCAGGTATTGAAGTCAATGCTGTTTAAGGCAGATTTCTAAAAGGCAAGGAATCCTCATTGATCAGAATAACATGCCTAAATTCAGTTTTCTACTAGTCTCCTCATGCTATCCTGGCTAGTTCAGCAGATTAATATGTCTTTGGTTGAATCCAGGTTATATCTTTTACTCATTCATGCCAATGCATAGCTTGCCCTTATGACTAAAATAGGGTTCTGAGAATTTTTTAGATGGAAAAATATCTACAAGCTGGCATCAAAATATTCAATATTTGCTGAACTGTTTACATCAGTCTACTGTTTGCTCACAAAGACAAGATAAAACAAAAACTTAAATTTTAAATAAAGCATAAAAAATATTAGAAATGTCCATCCTCCCCCCCTCCCTTTTCTTTATTTCACTATTCATTTTATATGTGCTTCACCTCCATATTATCCAATATTTTTGTTCATCTTACTTTTTTTTTCTTCTTGTATTTCTTTTGTCTCTCTTTTTCTATTTCTTGCATTATTCATTATTTTCTTAGTTTTACCTTTATTTTCCTCTCTTCCTCTTCCTGTTTGTCTTCTTCTTCCCCTTCCCTGTATTCTCTTTTTTCTTCTTGAATACCAAACTTTAAAACTATAAGCAGGTGATTATGTAATGTATTTGATTAATATAATTATGATATATATGGTAATTATAATACATCACACATAACAATATGTAATTGATCTTCTACACACTAGAAAATTCTGCAACACTTTTTCTAGCTCCTTTGTTTATAAACAAAGACTTTTGAAATTTAAAGCAGGCAGGACCAGTTCTGACATTTGAGACACTATGGTAACAGTGTTTCTCAGATTGTCAACACGGGTCAACTCAGTAATAAACCAGATTATTTAGGCTGAAATGAGACAGAATCTTACTGGAAGACTACCTAAATCAGGACAGTGTAAAATATACATAGAAAAAAATTTAAGCTAACTTTCTGTTACCAATCAAGTTTCAAATCAGCTCTGTTAGAATACTTTAGCAAAATGTTGTATGAGGGATATTTATATACAGAAAAATCAGACATTCACAATATTGTGAGGAATACATTAATCATCTGTAGTCTCAGACAATTAAATGAAACTCTTGGTACAAAATAACCATTTTTTTAGCACACTTTTATAATTCAGTACAAAAACAAACAAACAAACAAAACTCACCACAAAACCCAATTATACCTATCATCCACATCTTAGACAGAAAGACATTAGTCTTTAAAAGCTTTTGTTATACTGTTTTCACTGCAGAATCTCTTAAAAGATTTTTTCCTGAAGATCTTTCTTAGAAACAAATGAACAAACAAATAACACCACCGTAAACATAAACATAAGCTAGCATGAGATCCATTTCATGACGGTGGCTCAAAAAAACCAACAACAAAACAATAAGAAAAAAAATCCACAATATTTCCACAACTTATCTCATTGAGTATATCACACTGATGCAAAAACGTTTTTATAAGACAGCCTTTGAAGTTTATGTTTTCATTATCTCTCTTCTGAAGAGTTATGGATGTGTCATCAGTGTAGCAGCTGCTTTTTGAATGATAATGCTGATATGATAAGCTGAATTACTATTCTGTTCTTCTTTTAGTGAGGCTGATACAGAAGAAGAATATGTTCTTTGGAATCATAGTCTATTTTCCATTATTAACATATGGAACAGGCATCTTTCTGTTTTAATTTAATTTTGTGTGTGTATTTGCATGTGTACAGCTATAGTAATAATAGGTTTATTATAGGACACAAAGAAATGTCCTGAAACCTTGTAGCAAGAAACCAGGTAGTTCTCACTGCTTGCAGCAATGATGAAATCACTGCAACTTATTTTGTTGTCATAAGGAAAGCAAGAAACTGAAGGTATAAAAAAGTTTTTTAAAATATCATGAAAGTATTCAAGAAAGACTAATAGTAATAGGACCTAAATAATTCATTATTTTTATAAAATAAATGAAACAAAGACATCTTCATAGCTAACTGACTCCTTAAACCAAGGACCAGATAGCTCTAGATATGATCAGTTTTATCTATCAGGATCTGTTCAATATTTCATCCAAATAGTTATTATTTGTTGTTGTTTTCAAGTAACATCAGTAAAAACTGTGTCTGCAATCTCCTAGTACAACAGTAAATTTATAAGGGAACTGAATGTTTCCCACAGTATCTAGAATATAGTATATCATATGTTGAACCACTTCCACCTGTGTTTAACACATTGGTAATCTCATGGTCTGAAAGTACCAAAGAACTCAGTTTTAGTCTCAGTCTTTTGCCATCACTGAGATAAACACCATAGCAAATGGAGAGAATGATTTTTAAAACAAAGTGCTAAGGGACCCATGTTGCTTCTATCATCACTGTGACCTTTGGTGAAATATATATAATTCTCTGCTTAAAATAAAACCCCGAATTTTGTTTTTCTCTTATGATATAATAGGATAATTTTCTGCTTCTTCCAATTGCAAGATGAACATAATTCTAGAAAAAAATACCTGGATTTAACCCTATATATGGCAACATAAACATTAAGCATTTCACGAATCATGAGTATGCTTTATTAAAAACTTTAATAGCTTAATTCAATGTAATTTTTCTGTTGTTGCCAATGTCCTTTCAGACGATTCCCTTCTGGCTTTCCAGAAGAGAAGTTGTGATTCCTATAGTGACTTAAAAGAAATTAAGTCACCCAGTATATATTCTGATTTTTCCCTTGAACAGTGTCCACGTGGCATGATGATCAGTTGCAATTATATATTCTCTGAGGTGATAGACACACACATATTTTATTGAGATTTTTATTTTAATTACTTTGTGTTGCTCCAAAGCTAGAAATCAGCAATGGATTGCTATGGTACTGACTGTGCCAAAGTCCCTGGAACAAAAGAAGTTATTGTGGATGTCATCCTTTCTCTCTTTGCCTAATAGCTGCAAAGTTATAACATGTTTTAAACTCCAAAGGTCTTCTAATTATGCAGAGGGTTGTCTAATACCACAGAAAACCAAAACACCAAAACCAAACTTGCACTGCAGAGAAGGAAGCATGTCTGCTAGACCTTTTGTTTTTTCCTTTCTATTCTGATTCAAATGAAGCATCATAGGAAAATCTGGTGATCTATAGCTGACAGAAGAAGGGTCTGCTCTGGAATCCACTCATGCATTTATTCACAAGAGAAAAATAACAAACACTGACAATGACACAACACATACATATTTTTGTATGGAGTAGAATAAAATCATGCTGAATGAAGGACTAAAGTAAGAGCTTTGATGTAAGTAAAAACTGAAAATCTGATCTTATACATTTTGGTCAAAACGCTAGGAACTAAAAAATGGATAAATTTAATCCTGGGCTATTGTTTGTAGGAGTGGGATTTAAACAGAGTTACGTACTCATTATGAGCCCAGGGCATTCTCTGAATTAACTCATTCAAATGAAGGCTGCTATCTCAGGGTAAAAAAGCCAGTCAAGAGTACTGTCTTCAAAGGTGGGTGCTGAGGAGATGACTGCAAAGATACATAACAAAGTATATTTGAATAGAGAATAAATTACAGAGTTAGAAAGGATAGATTTTTAAGCACATGTTTTTTTTTTCTTCAGAAAGCTTTCTCTGCCTTAGCATACACCACAAGTGTATGTGTGTGAAGGGTGTTCAAAGCACTTTGTGTATTGCAAGATAATATCCTTCTTGTGCTTTTAGAATTTCATGTAGACAAACTTAAATGCAGAGGACATTCATTTTTCCCCACGCTCTTTTGACCTGAGGCACTTATCCTCTTTAATAAGACTCTTTGCAGGTTTTCCCAGTTTCAGCAATTTGCATTTAAAACTACAAGGGGAAAAATAAGAACAATCATGGAAACCTTATTTTGTTCAGGATTTCAATAACTGTAAGGCCAACAAACACAGTCAAGGATTTCTGTTATTAGATATGTCAAGTTCAATAAATTTCACCTGTTTGCATAAGCCCTGAAGTTACTATCTGTATTCAATTATTGCTATAGACTTTTGTCACTACAGGATGAATCTCTCTTACCAGAAATGTTCAATACACCCTTCACCTAGAGACCTGAGGAAGTCAGATAATACGTTACCAGGAGAATCGAATAGCTGTTTTTCTAAGACATCATTTACAATAATCAATGAAATGGTTGGGCTTTTTTGCTGTCTTCAGGAGTACTTTATGTTGCACTGTCCTCCTGGATAATGGATGTTCTTTTGTTTCTCATGTAAGTGTACAGAATGCTATTTAACCTCTGATTCTCTTATTATTAGGTCTAAACTGAAAGAGTGAAGAAAATGTTAGCAATTATGGATAGTTAATGGGTTGATGCAAGCCTGAGAACTTTACTGTCAAATCTTGGTTTTGCTGTGGGGAAAGAAAAAAAAAAAGTAACTACCAAATTTATTTGGGGAAATGTACTGAAGAAACTGGGTTACAGGTGTTCAGCAAGATTAAACAGTATTCATTGCCCAGTTCATTGCAGGACATGAGGACAGACTTTCATGTGACTTGAGAAATCCATTGAAAGAGTTCAAGAATTAGAACTTATTTGCATTTTTAAAAAATCCTCAGAGTTGCAGAGACCAGAAGGTAACCTTTCCTTACAGTAGCTGATTTTCCTTCTTCAAATAATATTTAGGTGCATTGAACTGAGGGCATGATGCGATTGACTAGTCTTGCATCCAAGTGCAGAGTTTGTTATAAAACCACGTAGCTATGAAATCAACTTTTTAGTTTTATACGTAACGTTTGGGCTATATACATTCCATCGTCAGAAAAGATCTGAAAGCTACAGCATAATCAGCATGTACTTTGAACCTTAAAAAACACAGTTACTTAGGTGATTTCTAGATAGAACAAGTGCAGTATGACTGGATTTGTTTTCATATAAATCATAAGTGAACAGGAAATGCTGCTCTCTTATTTATAATATACATAAGGCTTATGATTGAACAATTTTTACTAAAGAAATGAGCTATTCCCAAGCACATGTAAAAAGATAAGTGGAAAAGCATAGACTTAGCATAGACTGTATTTTCCTCTAAATTTCCTTCTTCAGCATTAGAAGGAAATTACTATGATCCTTCATAAATAATGTCATGATAATTATTATACTAAAAGTCATATTGTACCAAAATACTGTGCTGCAAATATTTTGTATGTTTTAGGTCATGATGAAAATTTAGACACGCACATATACACACATATACATATATTTACATACAAAATGCATACATTGCTTATAAGGAATTATATTAATCTCTAAAATTTTTTAGTAGAAATGTATATCTTTGACTAAATAGGAGAAAGAGATATTTAATCAGAAAGGTAATGTATATCTTGTTACAGTCATCTTCATGGCCATTTGCTGTACTTGCTCTACTGTGTCCCATCTCTGTCTTGTCCTTAAGAGCCATCACTGGAACCAGGTGTGTCACTGCAAGGCTGAGTAAAGAAGAAGGATCATGTCTCTAAACCTGTCAGAAATGCTCTGCTTGATGCAGCACAGGATGCTGTTAGCTTTAATTGCTGCAAGGATGCAGTGCTTACTCATGGTCCACATGGTTTCCACCGGGCCCTCCACGTTCTTCTCTGCAAAATTGTTCATCAACCAGGTTGTAGACATGCCTGTATGTATTCCTTCTGCGAGAGTCTGATCTCACTGATTTGAAACTCTCTCAAAAGAACAATTTTAAAGTGAATATCCCCGGCTAGGGTGGAGGACCTGGCTTGGCCAGAGCTGAGCAGGGGGTGACACCTGGAAAGAGATAAGAACTAAGCACTAAGGGCTGGGTGGAGACTTCTCCCCTTTTCTGAGGCCCTTCAATGCTGGGATGTCCCCCCAGCATTTCAAGAAAGGCATTTCTTCTGCCTTTAAAATTTTACTTTTCTCTACATATTAGTTACTTGAAATTTATTAATCAAATTTTAAAGGCTGTTAAACCTATACTTTTTTTTTATTTATCATGCACATCTTCACCTTGCATCCACTTTGAGTAGTGTTATGTATTAAAACAGTTTCATCAATGTAGTTGCATTACTTGGTGAGTAAAAGAATTAGTTCTTATTCATTATGCACCACGGTTTCAGAAACTGGCTGGAAATTGTTCAGTCTCAAAGTACTTTCTTTCATATATGGGATGTCCAATTTGTTTTCTTCTCTATTGTATGGTTTCCTATTTGATAAACAAGTATGTATTTTAGTAAAAGTTGAAATTGATATTACATGCTATGGGAAGTGAAATGTGTGACGATTCCATTTAAAAAGAAGAGAAAATATTCTACACAGAGATAACAATAGTTCTTGTGACCAGAAAATACCACAGCTATTCAAGGATTTTTTCAAGGAACCACAACTTCTTAATAGCTTATTACTTCTAAAATATTTAAGAATGATCTCAGAAATATTTTACTATAGAGGCAATAATCATCCCCCTGGGCAATCCCAGGACATGATGACAGCAGCAGCACAGTCCAGGACCTGTTTGGATGTGCACATCCTGTTTTGGAGAAGAAGGAACTGAATGAAATGAACACAAGAAATTTATTAACATTTAATAACAATGTCTGGGAGCAATCCTGGGCATGTTTTGTTTTGTAACATTAATAAAACAGTAATGAACCAGAAATCTGTTACTCCCTTGGTGAACTCCATAGCAGGAAAATCTTCCAGTGCCATTGTCCAAGGCAGAGCAGCTCTTTTTAAGCCTGTGGATAATCCTGTTTGTTGAGATACCTCAAATTTAAACACTGTTGTAGGTAAAACATAGAGATACATGGTTAAAGGAGCTTTATGCCTGTAGAGATTTGAGAACTGGGCATTGCACTAAGCAGTAATTCTGTAGTAATTAATATGCATCAAACAATGCATTCAGATAAGTAAATATGTAGTATTTATGGTTCTTTTGCTGTCTGAACTACAATTTTTCCCTTTAATTTTCAAGATTTTTTCTCCTTTGTCCATTCTCTGTTGTTCATTCTAATCATGTGAGCTATTAATCTCTCCTCTTGTTAAAAATGCCTTCACATGTAATGAAAAATGCAATACTTGTAGTAGATATTATCTGGTAGGAATTCAAACTCCACCTCAGGAACTTCTGTTCCAGTTTTGAATTTTAGCAAAATAAAGGACTATTCAGGTCCCACTTAATTTTATTTTTATGGGGATTTTTTTGGTTTGGGGGTTTTTTTTTTGTTTTTTTGTTTTTTTGGTTTTTTGGTTTTTTGTTGTTGTTTTGGTTTGTTTTGGTTTGTTGTGGTTTTTTTTTTCTTTTCTGGGATTGAGCCTTGTTTATTTGTCCACAATTACACAAGATATAAGTCTTTCTCAAATGGATTAATTTATGCATAAACTCCTTTATGCATAGATGCACGCATAGCACACACATTATTTCAGAGAGAAATGAGAGATATAGGAATACATCCATAAGTAAAAAAATTCAGTCGTTGTCCATAATAATAAAAAGAGAAATCACATTCTAAAAAAACTACTAAGAGTCTGATCACATTATTACTAAAGAAAACCTGTATTTGATTTTTGATGTACTGTTTAAGAGAATGATTGTAATACAAGTATGATAAAACCACTGGGTTATGCATGCACTTCACCTTTAACCATGCAAACAGATAAATGTGAGAATTATTAATCCCAAATATATTGATGTAGTATAATTCAATTCCTTGACTCTGATTCACCTAGAGTCATGAATTTAATAGCTGAATATGTTTTTGCTTTTATCTATGCATGCTGCTTCACTGACAGCTGTTGCTTTTCAAAGGGTGACATCCCTAACCAGTACTTGCAGAAGATCCTAACCATCAGGTTTTCATTTGCTGCATTAAAATAATCTGGAAATCAGGCTTGGTTTGCTTTCATGTACTGAACTGTATTATTATATTACATCAATCCAGGAGTTATTTCATGACTATTCAATCCTTTCTACCTCAAGAACAGAATGCATGACTCAAGGCAGAAACAAAACAGGGCCCAAGAGAATTTCTTTCTTTTTAAACTTGTGCCATATGTTTTATACTTGTTTTAAAGAAACAGAAAACCTCTGTTATACTCATCAGTGGAGATAAAAACTATTAGAATCCCCTTCTGTAACTTCCATATTGAGGGAAAGTTAAAAAAATTAAAGTGTCATTGTTGTAAATGCAACTGCTTGGAACCTTTGGCTATGTAAATTTAACAATTGTTTGAATAAAGAAATCATCATGATTTTTTTTTTGGGGGGGGGGGAAGATAAAGGGGGAAAGCAAGGCAAGTGAAGTCACAGCAAAGTAACCATCAGGGAGTGCCAAGAGTTGCAGGTATTTGTCCCCATGAATCAGGAAGCAGGATCTGCAGGTGGACCCAGGGTTGGCTGAGCAGCACCTGCATCAAGGGCACAGCTACTCCCAAATGGGCCCATGCCCAGTCCAGACAATCCAAGATGTGTAGCAGGGACGGGGCAGGGGATGATGGACCTGGGACTTGATATGGGCTGCTGAGCTGTGGACTAGGTGGAGGAACCAAGGGAAGGCTCAGGGAAGTCAAACTGGGCTGGAATTAGCCCAGCTAGAGCCCTGAGGGCCTAAAAGTGAGCTGATTTTTAGATTAGAGACTAAACATTCATTCTAATTTTGTGGCTCAGTCATTTTTGACAGTCATGGTAATGCACTGAAGCATCTTTCTTTGAAAGAAAACCGGGGAGAGCAGGGTAGGGAACTAGTTTAGGGTGCATGTTTGTATCATCTCTCATATACTTGTAAATGTTTTAGTCCAAAGTTTATCTATTACTTTGAATATGGGAGACCAAAGACTTAAACTTGGTGTTCTCCTTTTCCAGATAAGCGCTCTCAAATTTGTTTTCTGTGTGCATCTTCGAAACAAAGATAGAAAGAACAGAGAAGTCGTCACAATTTTATTTTCACAGAGGGGCTCCTGCCAGTTCAGTGGTTTCATTCCAAGAGAAATGAGGGAAAATTAAATGGGGAAATCTAAGGTGGAAAGCTGCAAAATGTTTCAATTTGTATAACAATAATTAGATACCCAGCAGAGCAGATGACAAAATGGTCATTTGATAAATGCTCAGGCAGAGGAGAGAGTGTTGTTTCTGTGAATGCAAACAAAGACACCTTTATGCTTCTACAGAAAAGAGAAAAAAAATAACTGCTGAGTATTATTCAGGAAAATTGTTATCTGAGGAGGGGATTTGAGAATACAAATTATGGCAGACAGCAGAGGGACAGAATATTCACAGTTTGAGGTGTCTAAATTTGACTAAGTAGCACAGCTTCTGCTGGAAGCTCAGAGTATGCCTGAGGTTATGCTCTGAATGAGCAGAAAAGTTGCACGTCATGCATGACACAGGAAGGCCCAAGGATTCCAGAGGAAAGTGGTATTGACAAAAGAATCTGTCTTGCAAGAAGGCTTTATCCCAGGATTGTAGCACTTTGTTCAAATGCTTTTGCAGAGCCAAACAAGATAGCAAGAAGGGTAATGTCGCAAGGAACTTTTTTACACTTATTTCTCCTGGTTTTCAAGATTATTTTTAAAAGGAAATTTGAAATTATTCAATATCAACATATAAAATTTAGATAATTTCTAGCAGCTTTTACAAAAGATTTTAGTTTTGTAAGAAATGTTTATATTCCAACATTTGATCCAATATGAAATGAAAATATATTTTGAAATTAAGCTGTTTAATCTAGGAAAAAGTAATAATTCAACCCCAAAACTTTTTCTATGTTTTATTCTGATTTTTTTTCAGATGTTTGTGGAACTTTAAAAGAAGCTTGGTAAACCTAAGGATAATACCTCTGAGAGAAGTAAGGTGCCAGTTAGAAAGCAAGAACTGCCTTTCATTCTTTTATACAAACTGAATTAAAATATTTTTCAGACCTCAACCCAGGAAACCTTTTTTTTTTTTTTAAAAGACTTAAATACTCACATAAAGGCTAAGTCAATCCTCATACTTTAACATGAGTAGAAGCATGATTTTTGCACATAAAATGTGCAAGCATTATGTATATGGAAAAAAGAGATTTGAGAATGAGTAAGTTAAACTTTTCTGTGTGTCAAATTTGAAAGACAGGAACTCAGTATTGCTCTACTAGTAAAAAGTATATTTATGTATTTTCTTCTTATTAATAATATTATTATTTTATTATAATTCTAGTCTTTTGGGCTTCAATGCACTTTACCTGAAGTAGCTTAAATAGCTCAATTACAGCACTAGCAGAGCACAAAAAAACCCCAAACCCTTATTTTCCTGAGAGTTTAAATACCCCCAATGTTTTGTCCAAAACCCCACAAATTTGCTGTCAAATTTGGATTTAGATGTTTAGGAAAAATGGTTTTCATTGTATTTTGGTGAAGCTTTTTAGTCCCTTCTTTGTAACTTTTCTTTTAGAGTCTTAGCCTGTCTACTCACTGAAGAACATTAATTTTGATTACTAATTTTAAAATCAATTTGATGACTGTGTGAGGGCTAGTCTTGCATTACTTCCCTCTTTGCTGCAGATCAGTTCAACCACTTAGGTAAATGAACACTGAAGAATAATTGCATTTGTTGAAAGCATAGTGGGTCCAATGGGTGTAAGTAAGCTAATTTCAGCTCTGTAGCTCCTGCCTGAAGTCCATCTTGAATATCAACAGCAAGCAAGAATTAATTGAAAGAACTGCCTTTTTAATAGAGTTTTTTGTAAGAAAATATCTACTGTTTCCACTTAGCATATAACTTTTCACAGAAATGTAGTTGTTAATAAATTTAAGTCTATGATGTTTTTTATTCAATATTTTGTGCAACTACACTGCATAAATTATTAGTTTTCCTTCAGGATGAGGTATTTTCAAATCATAAAAAAAGAATTATTTTTTTTTTTTAATGGATATCCAATAGATTGACTAATATAGAAATTCATTTAATCAACTCATCATCATGTCTCTGTGGCATAGTTTCTTTCCATGACAGGTTAATCTCCATTGTGGCAATGTTACCAATATATTTTCTATCCAAAGTGAGATTTTTCTTATTTCTTCAGTGTATATCGGGGACCCGTCATATGAATGAAAAGACAGTCAATCAAGAGTTGATGAATGAAGAAGAGTGAATAATTCTGAATGCTCGGTATGGTTAATTCTTTAGGGTTGAATAAGGCAATTAATCACAAGCAGTTGTTCTGTTTTATTTTTTACGATGAAGTGAGATAAGAGCTATCTAAAGTATCTGACAAGGTGTTTCCATATTATTTGGAGTTTATCAAGGGAAATATTTCAGAGCAAGTTTAGGATAAGAAGGGCTGACACTGCTGTGTTGTTACAGCATTACAATCGACCAGGTGGTGTCTGCACCAACCTTGCTGCAGAGACAAATCAAAGACAGTAACTGACAGATCAGTCACTTTCTATTTTCCCTCTGGTAATTTTTGGCAAAAGTATGTTTAAGTTACTACAGATGCAAGATCAGGATGGGTTCCTTTCTATGTGATGCTCTACACAGTGAGGCTTTTCAACTACTTCTAATATAAAGAAGATAATAGAAAGTATCTCCAACAATTTTGGTCTATGAATCCTCTTAAACGTGATAGCACAATATGTGGGTAAGTGAGATTTCTCTTATTGGAAAATTATTTTTTGTCCTTAAATGTACTCATTAAAAAAGACTTATTTTTATTTATTTTTTTTAAATCAAAACAAAACATGTATTATTTTTAACTCTTTTGTTTGCTTTGCCGTCTCTAGTTATATTTCGTACCAGGAGCTGATTTATTTAGGTCAGTCTCTTAATTTTTTAGTGACTTTACACTGGTTAGTAATTTTGACAATAGCTTATGCATATAATTTCTACATAAAAAATGCATATGATATAAAAGGTCTATAGTTTATATGAAATATTAAATACTATATTTTATACATATTTTATATTTCAGATAGACACTATAAGCATGTGTTTATATCTGTGCTTATCTCTCCATTCTTTTAAGCAGAAGTAGTTTTCTAAAGAACAATTTCAAGCAGTGAATCATCTGATCTACAACTTGTAGAAGTGTTTTAGTCTTAATTTTTCTCCTAATCTATTGCACAATCTTGGGCTGAAAATAAAACACCTGCTTTATCTTTATGTTTAAGGAAATGAACTGCTGATTTCTGCCAATTGATTTTGTCTAAAAAAAGCAGCAGCAAAAAGCTCATTAACATCTTTGTTTCTTCTGCCTCTCAGAGAATTCTCCATTATAATGCAAATAGAAGCACATTTTGGTAAAGCTTGTTATATCTCTTATAGATCCATGCAGTAAGTTACTAAAGAAGGAATTTTTTAGTTCTTTGTATCATATTATTATCATCTGTCACATCTCCAGGTATGCAAGAAAATTCTGTAACAGAACTGGGTAATAAGCTTATTTTATATTTGAATCTGACTGTAGCAGTCGTTTCAGATTTCAGAACCAGTTAAAGATTGAAAAAAACAGTAGCTCTCAAGAAGTGTAAGAATACCACCAGATTAAGACATTTTAAAAAAATAATATAATTAATATTAAAACTATTTTTTTCTAATTATGGATTAATTACTTATAGTGTTCCACAGTGAAATTGTGATAGAAATCACACAAGTTCTGGAAAGAAAGTAAAAGTAATCAACTCAGAAAACCTGTTCTAAATAGAACTTCTACGGTCTGAATAAATTCAAACATCTGCTTTGCCCTTCTAAGACTATTAGAATTTCAGAATTAATTTAATTTTCAGTGTGTGTTTAAGTACTTTACCAAATAAAAATATGTGCTCAGTTAAGTATTTTGTGTAAGAAGGGCTGTAACACAGTGATATATTGAGATTTTGTTTATAGAAAATCAGGGAAAGCTCATTTACTTCCTAATATCTTGCTGACTAACATAAAGCCTGTATCACAAAAAATATTAGTTGAGGATGAGCAGCTGGTCAAGTGTTTAGCAACTCTAATTGCTCATCTTAAAGTGACATGGCTAAAAGTACTGAACAGTATAATGAAATCTATATTCTGGGTGAATTCTGAATGAAAACCTCAACAGTAAATAATTGAAACTATACTGCATAATAGTGGAAAAAGGTGGAAGCTCCACTACTCTGTAACTTACAAAATGTGTATCTTTTATTATGTAGTTACAAATTGGTTTACCCTCATTTCCTTTTTATCTTTTATTTTCCTGCTAATATTTCAAATCTTTGTCTCTTTTGTTTAATTCAAGTATTTTATTAGAGACACTATAAAACTCTCCTGGTTCTAAGTGCAAGGGCATAAATTCTCATGTAATTCCCACTTAACTTTAGTTGGAAATGGGTATTGTGTCTTTAAAAAACCCCTTATATACTGGACTATGGAGATATATTTTCTTATTAAATAGATGAGAAAGTAATTAACTTAGTCTATAAATTTGTTTCAAGCAAGTACATTAAATATTTAATGAAAATACACTTACAAAAATACTCTCAGGTTTATTAAACCTGAAGTGGGTTAGGGTTAAGATTATCTATTTGGCAGATATTTCTAGTGACAATATATCAGGAATGGAAGACAAACTTCCTGTAGCTTCTGAAAATATGCAGTATATTTTCTAGAACATTATGTCATGTTACACAATTATAAATAATTCATTATTAGAGAAAACAATATTGCTAGCAGTTTACATATTTAAATTCTCACAGGAGAACAAGTCTTTCATTTCATACTTGCTAAGACTCTTCCACCCTGGCAAAAATGCTAATCAAAAGACTATATCTATCATTTTCATGATCTCTCACTAAGGCATTAAAGGTTTCAGTCACCATACACAAATGCAGACTAACCAATTCCACTAGGAGTGCATCTATTACGGTGCTTGCTATCCATACAGCAACTGTTATGCACTGCTTTGGGTTGGGTTAGAGTTAATTTTCTTTATATCAGACTGTATGGTATTAAGTCTTGGATTTGTGACCAACACAGTTTTGATAGTACAGAGATGTTTCAGTTAGTGCTGAGCAATCTTGCAGAGAGCCAAGGCCTTTTCTGCTTCTCACCACCCCACCAGTGAATAGTTTGGGGATGCACAAGAAGTTGGAAGGGGACACAGCTGGGAGAGGTAACACCATCTGGCCATACATGACATCAGACACAGCAGTCAAAGATAGGGTAAGAAGAAGGAAGGAAGCACATTTAAAATTATGGGATTTTCTTCCCAAGTAACCCTTACACCTGGTGGATCCCTGTTTTGCCCTGCATGGCTGAACCACGCCTTCCAATTGCCAATGGGAAACAGTGAATGATTCCTTATTCTGCTTTGCTTCTGTGGGTGACTTTTTGGTTTACCTGATCTATCCATGATGAGAGTCATTTCACTGACATTGATGAAACTCATCAAACCTGGCCTAGTGGAGAAGGATGACCCATCCAACACTTCCAGGGAGGAGGCATGCAGAGCTTTTTTTTTCCATACGCAGAAAAATTGAGAAAGAAATGAAATGGAATGAAAGCCTTGATGTCTTTAAATTCTTCGATTAAATGTGTGGCAAGGAGGCCTCATTTGGTTAAATCAACAGATTTCAAAATTACCTGTTCTTTTTCTTCATTGTGTAGTTCAGTTAAAGAGATTTTTTTAAAACGATTGTGTGGTAGGATTTACATGAAATCCATTTTCCAGTATAAAATTCTAGGCCAGTGTACCAATGGTGGTACGGTATATTCACATGTGGCCAGAATATCATCATGAACTGACATAAGACCCATAGCTGCATGCAGACCATGCATTTAAAAGAAGAAGCTTATTAATCATATTTGAAAATCTGCTTCATTAGGCTTTCTCTAAATGCCATGATGATTCTTACTATCTATGTGAAGTGGCCTTGAATTTCAATAAAAGCAGGGTCAATTAACAACACTCTGGATTATGTTCAAATTAGCTGTGGTTCAGTCCTGGTGAACTGAAGCAGATTTAAGAAAATCATGTATTTTAAATAAACACCGATGAAGCACATTGAACCTTGAAAATCAAATACAGTACATTACACTTGTTCTACACTAGGTAAAGAAAGACAGGCAAACCTTTTTTTTTTTTTTTTTT
Organism: Phaethornis superciliosus; assembly: GCA_023637945.1. Lineage (NCBI taxonomy): Eukaryota > Metazoa > Chordata > Aves > Apodiformes > Trochilidae > Phaethornis > Phaethornis superciliosus. The sequence continues at coordinate 117,523,357 of JAJQWJ010000001.1, forward strand.
TTTTTTTTTTTTTTTCTTAAAGGGGAATCCAATAATAAGTACTATTTTCTTTCATTTTTTTGGAAAATTCATTCTCCCTTGAAATGTTTCCATAGTTTAACTAGGACACCCGCAGGAAAAAGTTTGCTTACCTCCTAAAGAGAATAACATCCGTTTTCAAGAGATACTGAAGGATCCATCTGAGTCATCAAATCAACATGCTACTCTCATAAGCAATACTGAAATTATTTTCCCCATTAATGCATCCAGAACTTCCTTCAAACTAGTTAGTTCTTTTTCCTCATCTCTGATTGATTCTTCAACTCTCTATCAGTAATAATAAGAACCATCTTCTAACTCCACGTAATGGAGTTAGAATCCATGACCAATTTATAATCCTTTGTTCTTTAGCCAGCTTTAATTTAAATATTTCTGCCTCATTAGTGTTTATGTGTCACACATTTCAGATGTGTTACATCAGACAGCGATACATCTAAGATTTCACTTTGTTGTATTACAAAAGCAGAGTTTATATAGTTTCTTTTTTCTCCTCATGACTTCAGTTGTCCTTCTCTGGATGCATATGAAATTTGAATTAACTGTTTTAAACTATAAGGATGTAATGCAGAAACATTTTGCCCCTGTACTCAGCGCTAGTTAGGCCACACCTTGAGTACTGTGTCCAGTTCTGGGCCCCTCAGTTTAAGAAGGATGTCGAGGTCCTGGAGCAGGTCCAAAGGAGGGCAGCCAGGCTGGTGAAGGGACTCCAGCACAAGTCCTGTGAGGAGAGGCTGAGGGAGCTGGGGGTGTTCAGCCTGGAGAAGAGGAGGCTCAGGGGAGACCTCATCGCTCTCTACAACTACCTGAAAGGAGGCTGTAGCGAGGTGGGAGTTGGACTATTTTCCCAGATGACTTTCAACAAAACAAGAGGACACAGTCTTAAGTTGTGTCAGGGGAGATTTAGGTTGGATATTAGAAAGAATTTCTTCACGGAGAGGGTGATCAGGCAATGGAATGGTCTGCCCGGTGAGGTGGTAGATTCTCCGTCCCTGGAGACATTTAAAAAGAGACTGGATGTGGCACTCAGTGCCATGGTCTAGCACCTCAGCGATGGGTCAAGGGTTGGACTTGATGATCTCTGAGGTCCCTTCCAACCCGGCTAATTCTATGATTCTATGATTCTATGAACATTATTAGTCCCATTTAATATCAGTTCCTAAATGTTTTCATTTTAGCACCCTCACAATTTTTTTTTTTTTACCAAAAGAACACTGGACAAAATTGACATCTGAAAATGACACCTGAGAAAATTTACAAGTAACTTACCTTAAACATAATGCTTTCTTTTCCTAACTATATGCTTTTTACCCAGTTTCTCACAATTTTCCAGTGTTTTTACCAATGACATCTCTCCAATTTCATGTCACTATAATGAACAATGTACTGAAAGGTAAATAGATTTGCAACTGTTCTATGCAAAGAAGGTATTCCCAGACTGCATAACTTTGCAAACATCCATATTATTATCTGCCTCAAAATTTAGCCTGAAAATGCTTTGTGCATTTAGTTTGGTCTCAGTCTGCTCTTGCTAGGTGACTTCCTCCGGCTTTTTTTAACTCAGGTTTGTGTGGGCAGATACAGGACTCCAGATGATCACTGTTGCCATATTAAATGTGTCAGATCATTAAATGATCATTACATGATCTGACATATTCAGTATAGTATGTCAGAAATGTTACTTTTGTCTTGGGCGTAAAGCATGATATGCTCCTGGGCTGCTCCTTTCAATCTGATCTCTGTCTCAGATGTTTCTATCAACTTAATCTATCTGTCTGTGTAACTTTCTATCTATCACCTTCTTATCAAGAGCATGTCTCTGAAGTTAAACCATTACACAAACAAGCCTGGTGTAACAATACAAGGCAGGAAGCAGAGAAGTGTAAGGATAAAGAGTGTTCAACTCAGAACACCTTTTCTAAAATATTGTGGAAAATACATGAACAATATATACAGATACTCTAGAAAGCCAGTCAGAAAAATAATTTCTTACTTTGAACCTTATCAGCTAGGCTAAAACCTAGCTGGTACCACAGTTTCTGTTTGCTTATCTGGTCAACAGTCCAGCTGCAGAAGTGTTAATTGTATGAAAACCCAAGATTGATTGGACTATGGTAGTTATATCCTAGGTATAAAAGATCAGTCCATGTTAGTTTGAGAGGTCCCTGGAGTACAAGGTATATCCTTTTGGGGTCACAGTTCTGGACACAGGTAGGTAGCTTTTATATCATCCTTAGAAGAAAGACAGAGACCAGATTCTAGACTATGATTACTACCATTTTTATAACCTGATTAGAACAGACAGACACAAAATTTAGGCTGAGAAAGAACACCTAAACCACCATGTCTCCAGAATCTCCTGGAAGTATGGAAATATCTGTATCAGCAAACTCAGTTTTTACTTTTGTGTTTTGCATTTTAATTTTTAAAGAAAGTTACTAAAATTATAAAATGGTAAAAAAAAAAAAAAAAAAGTTAACTAGATGCAGACATTAAAAATATTTTTCAGAAATTAATATTTTTAGGACAAATAGATAGGAATAAGTTCCTATGCATTATGATAGGAACAGCTAAGGATACAGCACTGTGACACTCATTAAGGAAGGCTTTGCCTACAAAGGCCACATTTAATTGGATGACACATAAATTCCTCATAGTGAAAGGAAAACTGTGGACTTATGTTAAAAATATCTATCATTCACAAAGATAATGACTATACATATACCTATGCAAGCTAGACATACTTATTCTCTATTATTAATAGATAGAGAGGACCTACTAGACATCTATTCAGATCAAATATCTGACTCAGCTGCTGTGAACTGTCTTCTAGAGGAACCTAACTTTACTCCTCTTCTGTAAAGTAGATTAGCTTCTTTAAGTCTCTTTGGATACTTCAATTCTTTCCCATGCTTTTAATTATCAGAATATGAATGGAGTCAATAGATTCACATTAGCAGTATTAAAGAACTTTCTGCTTGCACAGCCTAATAATCAAACCAGCTTTTAGTTACTCTTTACCCTTTTTTTTTCTCTTTCAAAAACATAGGGGTGCTATTTAAATAAATATTATAATTGGGACATGACTGAAAAATAGATGTACCTTTCAAAGTATAAAGCAATATTAAAGTTTCTGAAATGTATGTGATACAAACACAAAATTAATTCTATTGTTTCTCAATCATATATGAGACAGCTTTTTAAATTAATGGTGGGAGATTTCAAAGGTGTCTGATACTGACTATGCCTAGAAACATGAGACATTAATATTTCTATTAGTGTTTGTTTTTTTAAAACTATACAGACATGTTTGGTATTTCAGTATGATAATATATAAAAAATTTAAGGTTACTGAGATATACTTTAATTTCACAAATGTGATACAGAAATCAAATGAAAATATGGATTTGTTATGAAATAAGAAATGTTTTCCCCTACTTACTACGCTGAGATTACAAAGAGACACTTTCTTGCTTTTAACCTGTAAGTGATAATCTGACGTCTGCATTCTTATTAATCTGAGTAGGTAAAGAAAGTAGTTTTAGTTCAATATGTGTTGCTTCCACCCAGAATCTTCAAGATGTGAAAGCAACAGTGATGAAGAATAGGCCAGGGATACAGATCTCTCTTTACTTGCTATTGTAAAGCACTGACTGACTGACATTCACTCAAATGCAGGACCTTACAGAGAGGGGGAATATAGAATATATCTATAATTTTCATTAGTTTGAAAAATAATTATAATGAAAGGTGGTTACAAATCTCTGTACACAATTGTGGATTGGCACTCATTGCATTGTGTAGACTGCAATACTGAATGTGAATATAGAAATGACTTCAGTGACACGCCTGCTGACATAATGTTATTTATACCATTTTAAAGGATGATGAAATGCAGTGAAGATTCAGAGAAGAGCTACAATAATGATCCTAGATTACAATTACATAACTTTAATAGAAGGTTAAAAGGGGATTTCATTATAATTTTAGGCATCTACAGGGGGACAGTGAAAAAATCCTCAAACACATCACAGTGCCCACTGTGTTTCATTTTTACTGAAATCCTAATTTTCATGTCACACTCAGCAATCTTTCATTTGATTCTACATCAGAACAGCCTCAATTTAGTAAAGCCTAGACAGACTTTCAAGATAAGCCAATTAGCTGAGATTTCTAATTTCCCAGGTAGGACCTACTGCCCTAGGTACACTGTAGAGGAATTTCAGTTAAAATTGACCAGCAGTGAGTGCCTTACAAGGATTTTACATCATTCTGGAAGATTCATTCACTGTATCAGAACTGAAAACAAGTATAATAAAAATAAACAGTGCTTGCTTCTTTTGTAGGGATCTTACAGAGTGATTCAACAACAATCTCATTAATACATTTGGAACATTGTACCCTATAACTATATGCAAGAGAGTGGTATAAAGCTTAATCTATTTCATGCATATTACGTGAGTGCATGCCAGCCAAATATTGGCAAACTACAATTCTAGCATTGTCATATATATATACATATGCATATATATACATGTATATGCTGCAGAAAGCTCAGAACTGATCATAATGGTTTGCTCACAGCATGAAATATTTCCAGTTACTGTAGTAAGATAAACATCTACTATATGACTACTGAAACCTAGTCATAGATACAAAATTTGAAAGAGTTCCTGTGGGTACTATTCAAACCAATAAAGTTTTTTTTTTTTTTTCCAGACAAAGTTTTTAACCAATAAATAACTGGAATATGTTTTACACAAAGTACTTGAGATTCCACAGGTGATCTTGAAAAACATAGTATTCCAGTTAAACAAATAGTGAACACTTAAGATTCTTTTTTGTTTGTTTGTTTGTTTTTTTCCTGTAATTGGAATGTTTTATTCATAGAGAACCATGTGCTTCTGATGCAAAAGAGGCTGCTTCTATTTAAAACTAACACAGCATGGGAAATTTTAATGTAAATGCGGTGTATTTACAACGCTGTATTTATAACCCAAATTCTCATTCCATCTAGGATGGTTTTAGATAAGGAACTCCAGCAAACACACAAACTTCTAAAAAGTCTAATTAGGCTTTATATTTTATTGTAGGGGGAATAGGGTTATTTTCACAAAATCTAGTCTGGATTTCTCTTTAATAACTTTATCCACAAAAATCATTGCATCTTTAAAACAATGAAGTTCCGTCTAACTTTTATAAGTACTAAATCAACCCTTTCAGACTGGATTCAGTGGTCCAAGAAAAAAAAATAGATCAAATTTACAGTCTTTCAGATTCAGTTTAAGTGATGGCCATTTTAATTAATTCAAGCACGTGGTCATTTTGCTCCATTACATTTCTTGGCAAGAGAAAAATCTGCAATGTCCAAACTTTTCCTTTGATGCTCTGAGATGCCAATATCTCCTGAATTGACAGTATTGTCTGTGTAAGCTGAATAGCCTGAATCAGCATTGACTTGCAGTCATATTTGACCTTGATTTCCTTTATTTCCTGAGAAGCCTCAAAACACCAAGGCAAATGCTAATTTTAAACGGTAATTTATCTTTGATAATGGTAAATAATTTTTTATATAGAATAGCAGTAGAATGACCTGGAACTCAATATATACTTTTCCTTTACAGGATAGCTTGAAGAGAATTTAAATCAGTCACTAGAATAGAGTACAGTTGTTTGCTAGAGGTATATTTTCTATTTGAGACCTTGGCCTAGATCCTGCTATAACCTTTTAGTATCTGATCTTACATTGTTTTGTAACACTTGCAAATAAATGAAGCACATGATACATTTATTTTCAATATCTTCGAGACAGTGGAAGAACTTGTTTCTTTGTCAATGAGGTTGCTTTGTGCAGAAGACTTTTTGGGAAAAAAAGGATAAACCTTATCATTCCAAGTCAAAGATAGTATGAGAAGCTATTTAGGACTCATATAAAGCTAGATTATGGAGTGGGTAGCTGAGCAAGGATCTGAGTCTAGGCCATGGCTGGATTTTAAATCCTAACTCCATCACCCTGAAATGTGAATGCCCCCTCTCCCCTCCCCTGTTTTTTTTTGATTTGTTTTGTTTTTTTTTTTTTTGTTTTGTTGTTGTTTTTTTCATTCCAATCCACCAAAGTGGTCTCAGCAGCAAAAAAAGACTAAAATATATCCATTCTTCCTATTTTGGTATGTTATGATAAGCACCATTTGTTTGGCTGTGATATTTCGCATATAGTGCCCAATAATTCCTTTGCAATATCCCATTATGTGTTTGTCATACCTGTAGCTTCTTAACTCCAAATCATGGGTTGGTTATGACATAGTTTGGCAGTATAGAAAGCAGATCTTTATTTGTGTTTCAGTCATTAAAAACAAAGATTATGTCTTGGGTAAGGAAGTAGACCAGCTCCTGGAGCAGTTAGGTTTGCAATGACAACAGTGAATTTAAGTGAGAATAAAAGTAAATGCTCCTAACATTCTGTGATTCTGTGATTGTTATCTTCTGACATACAATATAGGCTACTGACTCATCAAGTCGTTTTTTTATTTATCTCATTAGATTCCCATGCTTTCATTTCTAAGTTCTCCTGCAATTATCATGTTCAGAGAAGATTAGCAATTTTTTGAAGAAAACCCAAACCAAAATAACAAGAACCCCACATATCCTTCTTAGAGTAAAAAAGCACATCTATTCAGAGCTGTAGACTAGTATGGTGATGCACCTTTCAAATTGTTCGACATTGTTATGCTCCAGTCTTCTGTTTCTGTGCGTATAGTTTGTTGTAAAACAGAAACATTTTCAATATGTTGCCAGTGAAGGAGAGGGGGATTGTTGACAGGAGATATATTTATTTATTTATCATTTGAAAGATAAGTTTGCCTGTTTATAAAACATGAGCCACAGCTCTTGGAAATGTCTCACAGAAAATCATCACCTTGAGGGAAGCAAACTGTCCAACTATTACTTTGGTGAAATTAAATACCGTGACTAATGCCAGCAGTTACCCTTCTTTATTAATAGCTATAAAGGGCCTATTTGTTTCCATGTTGGTACTTACCAAATTGATCTATGTTTTAGTGAGTGCTGAAGTGCAGATTTATTAGTTTTTGTTTCAGTAGTGGAGTAGGAAAGAGAAGCAGAGCCAAATTTTCCAGAGAAATGTTAAATGGAGGGTTTTTTGTAACTACAAATTTATGACACAGAACTGACATTGAGGAGGGGCTGCAGTGAGGACTGCTGAGAGCCTGGTCACTGCAATAACAAGATCAGAGCAACAACATCATGGGTACAAGACCATCTCCCTAATGCCTGATTCAGCTGAAACTACCTGAAGATTAAATTGAAGGACACTATACATGAAGCCTCACAATATAGCTATTTAATGTTTAAGTGAGAGTTGCATAAATTGAATGGGAGCCAAGAGAGAGACCAGTAGTGACAGTGGAGTGCAGGTACAACCCTATGTCTCATTTAGCACTATTGTCACACACCAGGCAATGAAAGACAAATTCTGGCTTTCATTTTAAACAGTTTCCAGCAGAGCCTTTAGAAAGGCACTGTAATAATATCAAACTAATGAAGAAAATGTTAGTAAGCTCCCTTTTTATATTTTGGCTCATAGTAGAGCTCAATACTGCTACAATCATCTTTTATTTCAGAAGATTAATTACGATAATTATCTTTCATTTTGCATTGATTAATGTGCCTCTAAGAAGTGCATTAAGGAATCATGCATAAGGTCCAGACTCTATATGCAAATAAAACAGATACAGTTAAATGACTTGTGATTTGTACATCTTACCATAATACTTGGGGTGAAATCTTGGAAGGCAAATCTAACTAGTCATGGATTTCAATCTGACCTGAAAGAACACTTACAAAGGTTTCTTGGGTGCTTTAGAAGAAAATGCATTCAGATAAAAGTACGAGTATGAACTGCTGCAAAGTCTTCTTTATACTTTAGACATCTACTTCAGACATCACTGCTTAAAGGCCTAACTGGAATCACTGTACTATTGTGTAATTTAAAGCCCTGACCATGACAAAACATGTAAAAAGTACAAGAAATGCCAATTTATATCTAGCACACAGAGGTATAAAGGTTTTCCCCTAGAAAGATTCCAGTGAGTTCCATGTTTTCAAGGTCCTGTGAGACCACCCTTGAACTCAAATTCTTGCATAAGGAAGGGCTGCTGTCCAAAATATCCATACTCTTCAATTACATATCTTTCTAGTATTCACAGTGCATGATGCACAGCATTTGACTATATTTTGCCACAGGTTTCTATATAATTTTGGAAAGTGGAGCTAGGGACATCTAACATCTGAGTTGTCACCAGTATATATAAAAAAAAATCAAGCAATGACTTCAAGCATTAACATAGCCACTAGCATTTCAGGTTTGCAAAGGTATTTGGACTCCTAAAGAAAGAGAAAAAGACCAACTTATGTTAGCAAATCTGCTTAGATGCCTAACTTCTATTTTTATATCATAAATGGTATAAAAACCTTTAAAATTCCTTCCTTGGTTGCTATTTTCAAATGCTTATCCAGTGATTGTGATTCTACTCACTGTAAAATAATTTTTAACTGTCCCGTTGGTTTCACCAGCAGGAAATCTATTGCACCAGGATGAACTTGATGATCTCTTGATGATCTCATGGACTTGGTGGATTCTCCATCCCTGGAGATATTTAAAAAGAGACTGGATGTGGCACTCGGTGCCATGGTCTAGTAACTGCAGCGGTAGTGGATCAAGGGTTGGACCTGATGATCTCTGAGGTCCCTTCCAACCCAGACAATTCTATGATTCTATGATTCTATGATCTCAGAGTTCCTTCCAGCCTCAATGATTCTGTGAAAATAGAGCCCTTATTGTATATGTCTCATGAAAAATACTAACTGATATAAGCAGAACAGCTTCAGTTTGAACTGGCAATGTTCTAGTTTACAAAGTATGCAGCCTGTCTAGAAAGCACTCCCAAAGTGCATTCTGTTTTTGAGAATGTAAGAAAAAAGTTGGGTAGTCTTGGTGGGACATTAAGGAGTCTGTAAGTCAAATACCTCGTAATTCTTCAACCTAAAAAAGAAATTTCTAGTTTGAAGTAGAAAAGGTTTTCTCTGTGGTTTCCTTGAAGTAAAGATGCAGCATTTAAATATGGAAGGTTAGTTTCTGGTTATTTTATTTCCGTTTTTTAAAGTATGGTAACATAAGAATATGCTACTTCATTTAAATTTTACTATACTTTGGTTTCTTTCTGCTTTTCAAAATAGTAAAATTAGAACAGAGCTGAAGTTTTGCCAATGCATATCAACTTTAAGATGTTTTGCAAGCATTCAGAAAATGTTTGTAAAGCTGCATAAAAAGGTCATTTTGAGCTTTTACACACCTCAATCTATTTAGTCATATTAGGGAAATGGTTGCTAAATCAAGTTTGCACAGACAACTTCGAGGCTAGTTATAGCTTAGGAAAAAAAAAAAAAAAGTTTCTACAAATGCTGATAAGAGTAGTCAATACTTGAAAATGTCTGTTATTGTTAATCTCCCAGGCTTGAACTATAGAGTTGTTATCAAGATGAACAGACATTGTTAATAAAATTGAAAATTACAGTAGTGTCATCTAGGGAAATATTAAGCCATTAATATGATAGAAAGATTGACTTTAATCTGATCAGTGAACCCATGGAAAAAATGCATACTCTTTCATAACAATGACTTCTGTGAATGCTTTACTCCAAGATGGTATTCATATATTCAGATATATTCAGGTTCTCCATTACTTCCAAGGTGAAAAACAAAAATAAACCTAGAAAAAAATCAGTTGTTTGTGCTTATTGAAACCATGCTGACTACTTTAAATAGATTCTTTTCAAACCATGAACCCACCCTCTTACTAAAAGTCATTTGGTAATGACAAAAAAAAAAAAATTATTCAGGTTTTCCCAGTTTAAACATGGAATTTACAGGGTTGGGAGAGACACTTAAGATCATCTAGTTCCAACCCCCCTGCCATGGGCAGGGACACCTCCCACTAAATCAGGTTGCTCAGAGCCCTGTCCAGCCTGGCCTTAAAAACTCCAGGGATGGGGCTTCCACCACCTCTCTGATCAACCTGTTCCAGTGTCTTACCACCCCCATGGTGAAGAACTTCTTCCTAATATCTAATATAAATCTACCCTCCTCTAGTTTGAATCCACTCCCCCTAGTCCTGTCACTACCTGGCATCCTAAAAATCCCTCACCAGCTTTCTTGTAGCCCTCCCTTAAGATACTGGCAGGCTACAATGAAGTCTCCTCAGAGCCTCTTCGTCTCCAGACTGAACAACCCCAACTCTCCCAGTCTGTCTTCATAGGAGAGGAGCTCCAGCCCTCTGATCATCCTCATGGCCCTTCTCTGGACAAACTCCAGCACATCCATGTGCCTCCTGGAATCAGGGCTCCAGAACTGGGCACAGTGCTCCAGGTGGGCTCTCATGAGAGCAGAGTAGAGGGGGAGAATCTCTTCCCCCAACCTGCTGACCACTCTTTTCTTGGTGCAGCCAAGGATCTGGTTGGCTTTCTGGGCTGCAAGTGTACACTGATGGCTCATGTTGAACTTCTCATCCACCAGGACCCCCAAGTCCTTTTCCTCAGGGCTGTTCTCAAGCCAGTCGCTGCCCAGCCTGTGTCAGTGATTGGGATTACATCGACCCAGGTTCAGGACCTTGCACTTGTTGAACTTCAGGAGGTTGGCATGGTCCCACCTCTCCAGCCTGCCAAGGTCTCTCTGGATGGCATCCCTCCCCTCCAGTGTGTCAGCCACACCACACAGCTTGGTGTCACCAGTGAACTTGCTGAGGGTGCACTCAATGCCACCATCCATGCCACTGACGAAGATTTTTAACAGGATGAGTCCCAGTACCGATCCTTGGGGGATTCCACTTGTCACTCCCCTTGCACATGGACCCATTGGCAGACACTCTTTGGGTGAGGCTGTCAAGCAGGTTCTTTATCCACTGAGTGGTCCATCCATCAAACCCATATTTTGCCCGTTTGAAGACCAGAGTATATCAAGTCAGTGACATTGCAGTTTCAGCACTATTGAAAGTAAATAGAAAAATATTTCATGAGAAATAATGATTAGCTTATACATGAGAAAAATTGGAACTGAATGGCTTTTGTGACTCAAAGCCATTTTTCTACTCTTTCAGATGTTTTAACTGGTCCCAATTAAGAATATTTAATGTGTACACTCAGTAATTAATAGAAAGCCAAAGTCTGTCCTGACTCTACATTTATTTTCTGCTGAAGAAAAGTGCAGGACAAGGAAGGGCAATGCAAGCCAAAACAGATGTGAGGAGAGGAGAGATTAGAGTAATTCCAGCAGTTTTGCCTGATTGGCTAACAGAAGTCTGGTCCATTAGGACTATGTTTAAAGATCCCAGAGTCAGATCAGAGAAATTGCCATAGCTTTGTTATATTTGTGTTCCTAGTGCCTTCCTTGCCTGCACACACAGTTATAAATATTTTTGGAGAAAAATATTATCTGTACAGTAGTATTCAAATTTTCAAGAATATTAAGGAAAGTTCATACACCAGGAAAATCCAGAAATTGCAAATTGAGCAGTTATGGGAACACACAGCCTTGTTATAGCATTACAATTACATGACTTACAGGCACTTACTAGTTTTATAAGATCCATTGGCAGTAATGAGTCTGTTGTGCACTTGACTTTTACAGATAGCTGTGTCACAAATTATTTTCACACCATTCTGCAAAAATATCACACCTTCCCCCTAAAGGCCTCTCACTTGTGTCACTCGTGTCCTCAAGACCTCTCATCCTTCATCATTTCACTGCACAGAACTTGAGCAGGCAGACTGCAATGTCTGCTCTTGCCTTCTGTCAAATATGTGGAGCATTCAGAGTGAATTGATGAAGAAATCAATCTACTAGGTAATGCTTTTGTAATTTTTGGGGAAAGGAAAAAGATCAGCAATTTCAGGATGTTACTACACGCTCACTACGAACACATTAGGCAATAAATTCTTGTATATAACTATTTTGTTAGAAATTCTTCAGGTTCACTGCTCTGTGTGGCATGACCATGGAAAAATAAACATTGTAATCCTTCTAAGACAAATTGAAACACAAAATATCTGAGCAGTGGAGGCAGGGATACACAATGCGGAAAGTATAGAGATGTGGCAAAAGGAGGAAAAAGAAACTGTATTCCCCCTAATGAGTGAAACGGAAGACCTGTGTACATCTGACATGAAGAAAGATGAGGTACCAGACTACTTTTCTTCCTCAGCAAAGGTGCTAGCCATGACATTCAATTCACAGAATTCACAGGAACTGAGACAATAAGGATACATCCACCATAGGATAAGATCAGGTTCAAGACCATGTAAGGAAACTGAAAGTGCATTAAGTCCATGGGCCTCATGAAATACATCTGCAGGTCCTGAGGGAACTGGCAGATGAAGTTGCTAAGGCACTATCCATCATATCTGAAAACTCAAGAAAGACTGGATATCCTCCTGGACATTATGATAGAGCACATGAAAAACACAGAAGTCATTAGTGACAGTCAATATAGTTTCACTAGAGGCAAATCATGGCTGACATATTTCACCACCTTCCATGATGGGATTACAACTATGCTGGATAAGAGAAGAGTGATTGACACAACTACCTGGATTTGTGCAAAGCATTTGATGCGGTCCCTCACAACATCCTTGGCTCTAAAATGAAGAAACATAGATTCAACGAATGGACCATTTGATGGATAAGGAATGAGTGGTCACACTGGAAGAGTTGCAATCAATGGCTTGATGTCCAAGTGGAGATCAGTGAAGAGTGGCATTCCTCAGGGGTACTGGGAGTGATGTTGTCTAACATCTTTGTTGATGGCATGGACAGAAGAATTGGACAAAGAATGGATTCAGAGATCAAGAGCAGAGAGCTGATGAAAAGCTCAACATGAGCCACCAAGGTGTCCTCACAGACCAGAAAAGCAACTATCTCCTGGGCTGCATCAAAAGAAACCCAGCAGAACATCAAGGGAGGCGATTCCTTCCCTTTGCTTCACTTTCATAGACCCCACCTGCACTATTGGGTCCAGTTCTGGAGCCCCCAACATAAGAAGGGCACGAAGCTATAGAAGCAAGTCCATAGGAGGGCTGGGAAGATGATCGGAGGTCTGGGCCACCTCTCCTATGAGGGCAGGCTGAGAGAGTTGGGGTTATTCAGCTGGAGAGATGAAGGCACAAGGAGGAACTTATAGCAGCATTCTAGGATCTGAAGGATGCCTAGAGAAACTAACTAAGTTATGCAAGAGCAGGTAGCTATAGGACAAGAGATAATCGTTTTAAAGTGGAAGAGTGTAGACCTAGACTAAATATCTGGTAAGCAACTCAAGGTCCCTTCCTACTCAAGCCATTCTATGATTCTATGATAAATAACACTCTAAATGATACATTACCAAGTCTGAGTGCTTTTCCTAGTGGAATCATCCCTGAATAGTCAAAATACATAATTAAATAGTTTGTTATCCAGTCTTTCTTCCAAACAGTTTCTACTTGTATCTTGAACTTTAAATATGGTATGTGTCTGGATTTTTATTCAGCCTTCTGTCTTTGGGAAGCTTCAAGAGTATTTTAAAAGATGCATACTAAATACCCCACTGTGATAATGAGTCACAGACTTGAATGATAACAACTATAAATATACGTTGTGTTGTCTTGCATACTACATTACTTTCATAAGTGAAGGTAATTGTATTACTTAATGAAGAATAATTACATATGTAGACAATAAACATGAACAGCATGTCTCATGGAGACAGCCTTATTATCCCGTGTACATTCTTTTGGTTTCTTATTAAAAATAACTGCACAGATTTTTGCACATTTAGTATGTTCCTACTCATTTGGAAAGATTGAGGATACACATACAAAACCAATAATAAAATAGTCAGGAATGTGGGAAGTCAGGAATTATGAGCAATAAGTTGCAGTTTTTTGTGGACAAATTATACTCAAAGTAGCTACAACTGTGAGAATTCATGAGCTCAGATCTTGTTTTCTGCCTCAGAAAGTCTGGCAGCTTGGGTGTATTTATGAATGGATATACAAATTTGGCCCTAATTTTCCCTAACAATGATTTTATTCCGATTCACAGGAACAATATTTCAAATATTTCCAATAGAGGTCTCAAAACATTAAATTCCCATAAATGTCAAAATGTTTTATTTCAACATCTTCACTCTCAAGAATGAAACATTGAATTTAAACTATTTAGTAGGCATCTAGAAATTAAAGGTGGAAATCTTAGCTAGAGTTCCTATCTTCAAATACATCTATCTGCAAAAGAGATTTTGGATGTTGTTTTACACTAATAAGAGTCAAATAATGGAAGTTAACAGTGAGAGATAATTAAAGAGGTATAGGTCTACATGTTTGTATACACATTTCAGTTTTAATTTAAGACAACTGAGATGGGAATTGTTGCATATCAGCAGGTAGCGACAATTAAAGGACACAAAAATTAATTCAGTATTTTCTTTAAAATATTGTCTTTGTGGTTCAACAAAAACCTTCAAAATTGATAACACATTTCCACAGGACAAATCAAATAAAAAATGTGGGGATTTCTGGTTTGGATGTTTTTTTAATCTCAAGATTTAAAAAAAGAGACTCATGGATTTAAGGGAATGACTCATGATTTCTCAGTGCTTTGAGTCACACATTACCAGAGTTTCTAGACAGATAGTTGGCTCAGTAATGTTATTGAATAAAATGTTGAGTGAAAACCTCTACTATTCATTTTCATATATTGTTGTTATATGCCTGGTTAAAGACAGGTTGATTTACTATCATTCTTGCTTGCTGATATACAAACTATAGAGAAGTGAACTAAGAAACCAAGATAGCAGCAATCTATGCATTGATAATTTATGTATGGTTTAGGTTTATGTAATTCTTTATTCAATACAAAATCCATAGTTACCATGGAAACTGTTACAACATAGTGTTTGGATTACTGTGGAGACATAAGGCATTTTTATAAACAAATAAACACAGTAGACACATGAATCAACTGCTAATCAGCATCATGTGTGTTATTGGGGCAATAGAGCTTGAGTTTCCCTCTGTTGGAAGTGCAGAGAGTTCAGACCACCTACATGAGAGAAGAAATCTGTGTTAACTCTATGCATAGGAAATAAGGGACAAATGAGTTCTATTTCACTTACTAATCTCATTATCCATTCTTTTTATATCTTGCTTGTCTCTTTTTTTCTCTTCTTGCAAATTTTTGACTTTTCATTCAAAATTTTAAAAAATCGCAGTTCTCCCTCAGTTCATGTTTTTCATCCACCATTACCCCCAAGTCCTTCTCTGCTGGTCTGCTCTCAGTCCACTTATTACCCAGCCTATATCCATGTTTGGGATAGCCCCAAATGAAGTGCGCTTGCCCTTGTTGAATTTCATGAAATTTTCATTTCATTGTGACAATTTGATTCTGAAGAGAAAAATTATTTCAGATTTCCACAATTAAATATTTTTTCATAGCATAATATTTTTTTCATTGAATATTTAATTTATAAATTTTAAAAGTTTCTTCTTTCCTGAAAATGTTTCAGCAGCACTAATTTTCAATTTCCAGCAAAAGGAGAATTTTGTACAAAATTTCTGGTTAAAATTAACACATCTTCGGTAACACATTTCACATGAAAGGGCTGTGAGCTCTCCAGAATGTCCTATTTACATTTTTTCTGTTATTCATATGATTCAGTTTTACTAGGGGACAGCAGAAACTGTGCTGCTGCAGTAAACAGAAGCTAACATATTTAATATTTGGAATTTGCTCTATTGAAATAATTATTTAACAGGGTTAGCCAGGATGCTAGTTCAGGTGCTGATGACATCCTGCAGTTCTCCATCAATAAAGCATTCTGCAGACAGGGCTTCAGCTTTGCACAGCCTCACTGCCTGTCATTTCCCTTTCTTCTATTTAGGTTGCTATTTAGGCATAGCTGTCCTCAGTTTGCCCCTGAAATAGTAGCTTAAATGCTTTCCTTGCCTTTATCATTTTGACAGACTAGGTTAGGACAGGCACATGTGTAGGTATGCTGATGGAGGTAGAAACTGAGAGAGACTTGGTGATGTGAGCAGTAACCTCATAGCCTTCAGCCACTGCCACCTAAACAATACAATAGCATTTTATGTGCTACCTTTGTGACATGAGATACATCTATTAAAGACTGAGAGAGTGCATTAAGTCCTAAAGAGAGAATGGAAAGACCAGCTGTGTAAATTTTTTTTCTTCTTCAGCAGGTGTTTTGCCTGCTTGGAAAAAGCTCTATTCGCTCTCTTACATGAAAAAAACTTCATTCCGCTTCATTGCCTAATAAAATAACACAACTTACATTTTCAGGTATACAAACACATAGATTAATGAAGCAGCAAGTATAGGTAAATTAATTATTTTTTAATAGAATTTATACCACTAAACACGGTTACCCACTAACTTCACTGCCATTAAGTGTCCAAATCTAATAAATTACATCCTATCATAAAAAGCTTCCATCTAACTAGTGCCAAATGTTTACTATAATTATTATAAATTCTATATGGTAAATGGAAGAAAATGATTTTGTGAATCTGCTTTGCAACTACACTAAGTACTTTGCATGGGAAAAAAAAAGACTGATGTAGCTGAAAACTTTCTGTAAGTTTTTCAGTTGATGGGAAAGCCTCAGTAAACTTCATAATTACTTACAATTTCATAAGGTATCACTTCAGAAAGGCCAAGATATGGAACAAAGACCCACCTCTATAATGATTTATTTCCTTAACTGATATAAAGTGTTACAATCTTACTGACAAGAAAAGCCTTCAGATCTGCAGGATGGAAGTTTGTAACAGCCACTGTTTCCTTAAATAATGTAAGCTGAATAATTTGTCTAATTTTTACTGGGCAGGAGAAGAGAATTTTGGAATAGATTTGATATATGATTTTTCTCTGTAATGTGTTTTTTGTCAGAAAATTACAACTTGTCAAAACTTGTAGGTCAGTGTTTCTGATATTTTGGTTACTGCAATACAGTGTACAGCTCTAGGCTATTCAGATCAACTGTTAACAGCAGTCTCATAACAACTTAGAATGAAGTATAAACTCCTGCAGCTGCAATGTGGATGTATCCTAACATCCCAGCATTCATGTAAAATACAGAACATATATAAACCTGAATATTCAAATACAGCAATACAGTCAGATCTCTCTAATCAGAACTAGTTCACATTCACTATAAATAGCTATTTTATAGATTCTCTTAATTTTATTTTAATTTTTCAAGCTGTGCATTTTAGTATGCATGACCCCCCCCCCCCAAAAAAAAAGCTCTTATTTGTTTTGGCAATATGTTTGTGCATGTCTGAAACCCAGATAGTGGCTTTGATGAGAAAGATGAATGCAGATAATAGATAATATCATTTACATTTAGAAGAATCAAAATTTACATGCCATTTTGTTTGATTCATATAAATTTGTGATTTCTTACACTTGCATGTAATGATGTGATAGGAAGGCAAATTATGTTCATGAAAAAAAAGAAATATAAGCTCTTTGATTATGTAAATAATCATGGTAATGTGTAAATCAGCAATGCTTGTCAGAAGACTGTCATTTACAATGTCATGGATACAAAATTCCTTTCCTGAAATTTTTTTTAGTGTTCAGCTTTCTAGTAGTAAAAACTGCACAAGGCCAAAAGTCTGGTGCAAATACACTGAAAGTTTTGGTAGATTTATAGTCAAATCATTTAAAGAAGAGCATTTTTCCAGGACTATTTGCAAATGAAAGAATGATAAAAGCTTTATATAAGCACAAGTATGGTATTTAAAAAAAATAAAATCCTTAGTGATCCCTTGCTTTGGGATCACTGTTACAGTTGTTCCTATGGTAACTAGTTATTTGTGCTTCATGCATCATCATATATATTTCAGAAACTGGAATGCTGGAAAAAGGGGGAGGAAAAAAGAGCACATGTTCTACTACGTTAATCCCCCAAACAAACCCATGTTAAAATACTTGTCCCTTTCAGTAAAAGCAAAACATCCTTATGAAATTTCACCTACTTACGTGGAATTGTGGTTCTCAGAAAAGTGACTAGGAAAAATAGGCACAGTTACTCATCTGCTTCTCATTTTGTTCTGAGTCATATCTAATTCATTGCCAAATAGCAGTCGCAGTCTTGTTTGAGCTCCACAGCCAGGGTGCTGAATGGAGAAAGTGTTCTGATGCTTTCATTACCACGTACCTCCACATGACTGCATACTGCAGTAAAGCATTGATAGCCTCTTTTGAAATGGTTGGTTAGTAAAAAAAAAAAAAAAAAAAGCAAAGATATGCCCAGAGAGTTACACTACAGAAAGTAAGCTGGAAGATTAGATCCACCAGGTTCAACAGTGTAACAGTGTTCGGCCACAGAGAAGCAGAGGATCAAATCCACAAAGACTTTTGAGTGCCCTATCACTAATTATATATACCAAAATTCCAACTGAAATCAAAGGAAAATAGGACTCTCGAAGAGATGAGGGACTCCTAATAGCCTTAGTACATCTGTTTTTTGCTTATGTAAACGAGGAATTAAAATGTAATTTAATGGAATCTGTTCAAAAGTATCTAAGATGAAACTTTAAATTTTAATTATTGTCTTCAGCTCTGCCTCTGTGCCTGTGCATAAGTACTGAAGAAGTCAATCAATATTGCCTGTGTAGGCCTGGTGTGAGTTTGAAAATTTGGTATTCTTCTACTGAAGTACCTTAAGAAGCCCAGCCTGGTGAGCTGTTGGACTGTCAAACACAGTCAGGGCTTCTATAAAATGCAGCTGCAGTTGTTAATCTCTAAAAAGGGGTTATAGTGCCACCATCTATCTTTTATGTAATACCTTAGAGAATTTTCCTAGGAGTAGGAGTTCAGTTCAGTCAAAATCCTTACAGGGTTTCAGCCCACGAATTTCTCAAAAGCACCCTATTATCAATATATAGACTGTACTGATGTTATCCAAGCTACGCTGCTGTGCAAGGACAAATCTGATGTTACAGAATCTACAGAGACAGAGGTGAAAAATGGGACTTTTTCACTGCTTTCTTTATGAGAAGGAAGTTCTGGTCCTCAATTCTAACTGTGAGCAGAAACTACAAGTACAATTACCCCTTCACAGTTGAGTGCCTTCAGTGCTAGACTAAGAAATCATGCTCTTTTATAACTTTTCTTTTTCAGTAAATCTTGAATGATTTTTGAATGTTTCTGCATAAGATCACCAGACAACACATGCCCCTCTGCAGTCCATCAGTTTAATACATAGCCAAAGATTTTGATAAAAAGCAAAGCATGATCTTGATCAAGAAAAGAAAGAGTCTAATTTTTTGAGGAAGTTCTCTGAAATGTGGGAAGTTGAATTGTCTATTATGTACCCTGACCTTGCAGCCCATCAAAAACTATATGGCTTTAGACAGGAAATGTGAAGCTGAGGAACTGGGAGAGGCCTTGCAGTTAGAAGACTAACATGAAGTGGTAGTAGAGTAGAAAGGTGGAGCCAAGAAAAGTGCAATTGTAGGGTCCTAATTTGGGAATTGAGGTGTGTTATTTGAGGGAGATATAATAATGAGTCTCTTTTGTGTCTTCGTGTGACTTGACATGGTGGTAAAGCTCCTGCTAACTTACCATTTTTTTCAGCAATGGCCACTGCTGTTGCATGTACCTATAACTCCTACTATATTACAGCTGTTACTGAGGGTTTCATCTGAATCTCCTGAATGTGAAAACCTGGGATCTGATTGTGTCTGATGTGCAGGAATCTGGTCACTACTGCTCTTCTTAATGCAGTTTAAAATAATAAAGCTAAAGATATTTTAAAACAAGATTCTTTTAAAACTCTGATTCTTTTTAAAACAAGATTCTTTTAAAACAAGATCTTTAAGGATTTTCATCCTTCACTTTCCTCTGTGGAAACTGATATTTTTTCTGAGCAGGACTTCCATGAAATATCACTAAACAAACTTCAGACATATCTAGATCCATGCACTCAGGAAATAAAATGACAAGGAAAAAAAAAGTTATTTCTAATTCACAGAATCACAGAATCATCCAGGTTGGAAAGGACCTCTGAGATCATCAAGTCCAACCCTTAATCCACTACCACTGTGGTTACCAGACCATGGCACTGAGTGTCACATCCAGTCTCTTTTTAAATATCTCCAGGGATGGAGAATCCACCACCTCCCTGGGCAGCCCATTCCAATGCCTGATCACCCTCTCTGTAAAGAATTGCTTTCTAATATCTAACTTAAACCTCCCCTAGCAGAGCTTCAGACCATGCCTTCTTCTCTTACTGATTCAACTGATCAGTTAACTGTCTGAAAAAATCATAACATAGTTGTGTAATTTAGTTTCCAACCTGTAGGTCTCTCAATTATTCTCTCTCCTTTCTCTACTGGGCAGGGGGATTAATAGACAATATCTCTCATTCGTTTAATTGCCAGACCAGTGTTAAACGGTGGCAGATTTATGGCACCCAGCATGGCAGAGAATAAGAGAAAGACTTATGGGTTGGAAACTAAACTACACATCTTCAATGAAACAGTAATGATTAAAAAAAAAAGAAAATTATTAAATATATTAAAATATATATAAAAGCTATATCATGTTCCCTTAATAATCACTGAGGCTGTAGAGTTGCCACTACCTGAAAAAGTCCCAGGCTGGGATTCTTCCAGGAGTCAGTGGAAGACAGGAGCGAGAGGCATGTATGCACAGATTCAGGACGGCATGGACTGGAATCAAAGATGGATGAACAGTCAGAATCCTCCCAGGATAACAGAAATGGACAGAGAAGAACTTGACCCTTGTGATCCCTCAAATTTATACTGAGTATGACATATGTGGGATAGAATACTCTGCTTGGTCAATTTTGTTCACTTGGCTGCTCCACTGCTCCACTCCTACCTAAAGGAGGGTTGCAGATGTGACCTCTTTACTCTTTTTCTTTCCGTAGCATAAGATGTTTCTCAGAACCAAGCAGTGGCCTTGGTTCTGCAGACCATTCTCTAACCATAACTATAAACATCAGGCATTATCAGTCCTAGAAGCAGACAATGACTGAAAAACTTGCTATTAATTTCAGCAAGTGCATCTATTTACAAGAGACTTAGTTGAAAGCAAAATTACAAGATAGAAAATTAGTTCTATCCTAGATCAAACCAGTACATATCTCTAAGTTATTATCCTCATGCCTTTAACCCTGTCCCTAAACTTAACCACAAAACCAATTTTTTTCTTGTTTAATTGGTGTTGTATTTAATTATTTAGATACTGATGTTTAGTTTCATAATATTTTGGTTTCATATGCAATAAAATTAATTTTTGTCTGAGTAGCTGATATAGTGTTGTGTTCTGGATTTAGGATGAGTGTAATATAGATAAGGTAGCAATGTTTTGGTTGTTGTTTATCAGCGTTTATGCTAAGTCAAGATCTTTTCTGCTTCTCACACCATCCCACCAGCAAGTAAGCTGATCATGCATAAGAAGTTAGGAGACAACACAGCTGCCCCAACTGGCCAAAGGAATATTACATAAGATATAACATCATGTTCAGCAATCAAAGCTGGAAGAAGATTAAAGGGAGGGATGGCAATTTGGTGTTATGGTGTTTGTCTTCCCAAGTCACCTTTATGTATGATGGAGCTCTGCTGTCCTGGTGTTATGGTTCGAAGTAACTTACAATTTTTGAATCGGTGAGAACAAAGTCCAATCATCAAGTTTCGTGTCCAAAGATCAAGTTTTATTTGACAAATAACACAAGCAAACTGATATAATCCTGTGAAGATATGGAAAATACATTGTAAGGCAAAAGAAAAGGAAAAGATACAAGGAAAAGAGAGAGGGAGACAGAAAGATGTGGGAAAGGAAAGAATAAGAGAGCGAGAAAGAAATGAAAGAATGAGGGAATTTGAGAAAGTCACCACTACAGGTCCAGAGGTGTCTGGCGAAGGCTTCTTGTTCAAGATAGAGTTCTGATTCTGGACAGGGTCCAATGAAGGATGGTGGGTTAGTGAAAGACGACAACCAAATGGGAGCCTCAGTGTTGCTTATATGCCCCCAAATTTCCACTATTTCAGGGAAAAGATTCACTGCTCCTTTGTTGGTCCAAGGAGAGGGAAAACTCATATTCCCATCTTTCCTCCCCTGGAAGACAGCTGTTATTAGCATAAGTTAATCAGCTGCCCATTATCAGCAAGAGGCTGGAGGTGTCTCCTTCAATTCAGAGACAGAACAGTAAAAGGGGAAAGAGAAAGACAAAGAGAGAAAATCACTGGTCCTGGATCCAAGCTCTGAGCCAGCCAGCAGGGGAGGGTTGGTGCTGATGAGACTCCCCAAGCTCACCAGTGCAGCCCCTCATATTTTAGGCCTGTGTTGCTTAGTAAACCTGGCTAAGACATACCAGATTGAATAACTGAAGCAAACCTCCACCCACTTTTCTCTCCAGTCCTTATCTCTATCAGACTCTAGGCCATATGCAGGCCCTATCTCTCTCCTTCTTCCTCAGCAATCCCTTTGGAAGTTCTAGTGAGGGTTTGGATGGGGGTGGATTTCCAAAGAGGGTCTGATGGAGGGGATTCCTCCATCCACTGGGTCTAGCTGAACACCTGTCTGCCCATGGGAAGTGGTGAATGAATTCCTTTTTTGCTTGCATGAGTGGCTTTTGCTTTACCTCTTAAACTGTCTTTATCTCAAACCATGAACATTCTCTTTTACTCTTCCAATTCTCTCCCCCATCCTACTGAGGGAGGGTGGGGGAGTGAGTGTCCCTGTGGGGCTCAGTTGCCAGCCAGTATTTAAGTATGGCACTTAAATACAGTTTACAACCAGTATTCTGACAATATTGTTTGCTATTTCCATTTTGAACATGTGTTATACTTTTTTGGAAGTAGACACACTCCTCAAGTTCTGTAAAAAGAAGGAAAAAATGAAAAATATATAGTGGTTTAAAACTAAAGAATGAGAAGAGATGTCAAAGAAGAATCTGAATATTTTTTTAGAAATTACTTCTGATGCTTCTGGAGATGGGACAAGTTAGGAAAATTATGTCCCACTCACAAGAGATAAGTGCTGAGGAATTCGTTGTGAAAAGAGAAATAATTTGACTCTGAAAAAAGTCATTATATAAAAGTCACTCAATTTTAACAAAATTTGACCCTTTTTTATGTCTAAATGAGACTGTTCATTCAACTATAGGGTTTTTTTTGTATCCATATGTATCTTTTCAAATGTTATAATAACAAATCCTTTGAATATTAGTGTGTTGAAATACCCCTTCACAAAGATGAGAGTTACATAGTTTCAGGTCTTCACAGAAAAAACAGGTACACCATTCCAGAAGAGGGTTCTTTCTCACTGGTATAAACGTATGTTGTTGTAACAGTTTTTCAAGGTAAACATACAAACCCAAATTAATCACATTTAAAATATATCCTTGGTCCTACATAGTTACTTTTCTCTCCAGTGAGACACCTCACAGAGAGCTTGGAAAGAGCACGTTTCTGTGCAGTATTTTTTAAAATAAAAATGTAGAGAATAAGATGTAAAGTTGTCACACATTTTTTAGTGAAGAGTAGAGTAAATTACAAGACTTTCCTAGACTTAGACTTACTTGGGAACAATTTTTTTGATACAGAAGAAAAAAATACTTCTAATATTTAAAAGTACTTACACTTTCATGTGTTGGTCTAGTCAAAATGAAATTTTGTTTTACTTTGGCAGTTCTAATGAGCAGCACACCTACATATACCAGGGGAAATCATCTACTTAAGCTATTACAATTGATGTTCTATAAAGAACATAACAAAATTTACAACATACTAAAAGCACATCAGGTAATTTATTTATAATCATGTTTTAATAACTCAAAACCCAGATGAAGTCACTTGAAATGCACAAGCTCCATTTTTACATCTTTCAAAAAAAAGAGAAATCTAGAATCTCTGGCACAATGCTAGCATTAGCCCTGAAGCAATGTGAGGTAAATCTGATGAAACAACAGCATTGTGCTTTAAAGCTGAAGCATTTTTTTCTTCTCTTCCCTTAAATACCATTTTAGCTTATTCCCTTAAATAAGCTTTAAAAGTGTAATGTCTTTTGCTTTGATGCTTAAGAGTTTTTAAGCTGTTTTGCAAATTGATCTTTTTCTCACTGCCATGTTGCAATTTCCAGTTCACCCCCCAGCTCAAGCTACTGCTGTGTTTGCATCTCATCAAGTTTTCTTTAATTCTTTTAATATCCTTCTCTGTTGATAAAGTCATCTGTCTTTTTCCTCACTGACTTGAAAACAACTCAATGGAAAGTAGTATATCTCTTGTACAAATTAATAATGAGAGCAAAATGATTTCATCACTTGATCTTTGGCACCATGGCAAATAAAAAAACTTCCAGCAGAGCTCCATCTAACTTGTTTCCTCTTCAGAAAGTGATTTGCCTCAAATACTGACCTTGCTAGAATTCTTGTAATTACTGTTCTCCTAATAGTGATACAGAAGAGAAGGATTCTTATTGCAGCTCTTATATGGAAAAAAAATTTTCTTTTCTTTTTGCTCACAGAGAAAAACCTTAATTACTCAGTAAATGTTGTTAGGCAAAGATATTATGAAAAATCTTTATGGATAGCTAATTTGTGAAAGAGAAAACAATAGTTCAGTCAATCAAAAGGCTGACCTAACTCTGTGTAGGTAATAAAAATAATCCAGGCGACATCAAAGTCTGTGTATATTTGAAAGTCTGCAATACTGCAAGCCTTCTGCAATGCTCAGTGGATTTAACTTTGGTATTTGTCAATGCTTAATTATTTCTGCTTAGACAGGGAAGCCCTGTTTGTAACAGCTGAAGTCCCTGAATACCACTAATGTCGGGAGAGGTAAAAAGGTAAACTCTAACAGGTGACATATCTCATTTTCTCGCAATGGATGATGGTGTTGATTCCCCTATCCTGACTGCTCCTCTCTGGAGGTTGTGGCACCTTCTAGTAACATGGATGTCATAGATTAACACTGGGCAAGAAGCTAAAGAACTGACAGATGCTATTAGCCCCTCTGCCCTCCCCTGTAGGAAAAGGAGAGAGAATAAAGAGTAGAGACTTACACTTTGGAAGCTAAACTACAAAACTTTAATGAAACAGTAATGGTGCTTAGGTGGTCAGGTCACTACCAAGGCTGCAGCAGCCATGGAAAAGTCCCATGTTGCCCCCCCTCCTGGAATCAGCAGCAGATGGGATCTGGAGGTCACACTGATCAGGAGCAAAGGTGGATTAGTGGACAGAATCCTCCCAGGATGCCAACAATGGATGAAGAGAACTTGACCTTCATGATCACTCAAGTTTATACTGAGTATGATGTGTACAAGATGGAATACCCTTTTTCTTTCCAGACCATAAGATGTCTTTCAGAACCAGCAGTGGAGTTGGTTGTGCATATTGTTCTCCAGTGATAGATATAGACATTGAGTGTTATCAGTCCTAAAAGAAGACATGGAGTGAGAAACATGTTGTTGATTTCAGTAAGTGCAGTTACTTAGAAGAGATTAAATGTAAAGTAAACTTACTAGAAAGAAAATCTGTTCTATCCTGGCTCAAACCAGGACAACGAACTTTCCCCAAGGGGAAGGTGTACGTATACTGGGCCTGAAAGCTTTGAGATAACAGAGATAGAAGATACAGAGAAAGGAGCAATAGTATGAACATACAAGAATCTGCTGGAAGTGAACATAGAGCCAAGCAAGGAAAGAAGGCCCTGGAGAGCAGGAAGATGCTCCAACAACTTCAGCCAGGCCTCTATACAACTTCTTCCCTCCAAGAACTCAGAACATACTATAAACAGTTAATATTTATCTTGTATCTTGTCTCCTAAATTGTCTTTTTATTTCTCCTGTTATTTTCTTTAATGTTTTTAAAATGTTAAAAAAAAAACCAACAAAAACAAACCAAAAAACAAACCCTAAAACTTTTAAAATACATTCTTGCATTTAAAAGACGTTCAAACAAAATTTTTGACCTTGAAGCCTTAATGGCAGTTCTGCTGTGCTCAGTATAAGAAATATACAGACACTGACCTCAAAGCTCACAGCAGCTTCAGGGTTGCATCACAGAGTAAATAAAAGTGATACAAATACACTAGAATGAAATGAATTTTTATCAGTGTTGAGAGGGGTTTTTCACTTATTGCTACTATCCTTTAATTCAGCTTAACTGGTCACAGAGACAAAATTTGATAATCTTTTGGTCTCTAAAGTGGGTCATACAAAAATGTATTTGCTTAGTCATATGAGTCATCAGCAAAACAACATATTTTGTGTAGCAGTTGACTATATTTAAGAATCTTTACCACTCCTGTGTTTGCATTTACATACTGCTTTTACACTTTAGTATTTGTCAATGCTATCCTATGTCATTTGGTTGTATATTAGTCATAGGATCATATAGACAGAGTAGATGTTTC
Source organism: Phaethornis superciliosus (assembly GCA_023637945.1). NCBI lineage: Eukaryota > Metazoa > Chordata > Aves > Apodiformes > Trochilidae > Phaethornis > Phaethornis superciliosus. The sequence goes on from JAJQWJ010000001.1 coordinate 117,549,907, forward strand.
ACTCTCTGGAAAAATGACTCCTCCCTTGACCCTTCTCTGGAAAAATGACTCCTCCCTTGACCCTTCTCTATTTTAACTAAGTTTTAAAAGCTCAGTATATAAGATCCACACTGATAGGGCTAAATGAAAAAATAAATCTACTGATTCATCCCCTCTTAGAGCTGAGTCATCTGAAAGACTTCCAATTTGCTATTAAAAAAGTTGTTCCTCATACTAATATATATATACACACAAATGCATACTCAAATGCCTTAAAAGACATTTCTAAAGTTAAGAAATGAGCACTGACTTTGTCATATTTCTGATGCACTTAAAGAAATTATGCCAAGGTGGTTTTATATATATATTGCTAGATTTAAAGTAATTTTTGCCCCTTCTCTTTCTAATTTTATTTCTATAAATTTGTTTTATACTTTTGCAGAATTATTCTTAGACATGTACTAGTTTCCATTATTCCTTGGTCTCTCCTACTTGTGCTGCCACTATTCTGACATCTGGCTAGTTTAAGCCTTGCACTTTGAACAGCCTATTTTAGACAGTAATTGATATTAATTATACCACAATAGGTTCCTCAGATTATGTTCCATACCTGCATTCATTGAAGCCAATATTCTGGCAGCCTGATTTCCTCACAATACTTCTCACCCTTTCCTCTTCTTAGAAGAGTGTTCTCTGATGTTTTGTGATGACTTTCACTCAAACTACCTTTCAAACTCAAGTCTCAGATACTGCTTTCCTATTAGTTAACTTCAGATGTAAGAATTGCTGATGCATAAGTTTATCTTCTCTGGAAAAAACCCAACATTGTCACCACATTAATTATAACAATTCTATCCTCTGCTCCATTTACTTTTTTTTTTTTTTTTTTTTTCTTAAGGTAAAACAGCTTAAACCATGAAAACCATGGAAAAATCAAGACACATCTGAATTAAAAAGCTATATTTTTTTTTTTTCCGGAAAGTTAGAAAAAAAAAATATTAACTCCAATCCTTTCAGATGTGATGTCTTCAATATACAAAAAATAAACTAAAAAGCCCCATAACAGTGCCTTTATGTTTTCAAAAGTTTATACAGCTAACATTCAGGGAATTTTTCTCTTGTGGAATAGACAACCTATTGCATTCTACAGTCTTTCATGAGTCAGGTTTACAAGAACACATTTAATTTTATTACTACTTGTCACGGTTTAACACTGGCCCGGCAATTAAACCGAGTAACAGATTTATATATTAATCTCTCTCTCCTCACTGATAAAGAAAAGAGGGAGAATAAGGAAGAGAAACTTATGGGCTGGAAAATAAACTACAGAACTTTAGTGAAACAGTAATGATAAATAGGAAAAATTACTAAATATATACAAATATATAGGAAAAGTGATCCCACGTTCCTCCTCCCTTTTCCAATAACTCCCTTTCCCCCCTTTTTCAATAACTCTCACGTCACCACCGAGGCTGCAGGGCAGCCCTGGGAACGTCCAGGCTGGACTCCTGGAGTCAGCAGCAATTGGGACCCAGAGGCAGGAACACACAGATTCAGGCTGGCACGGATAAGGACCACAGGCACAGGGATGGAAGCAGGAAGGGCAGGAAGGGCAAGAAGGGCAGGAAGAAGAGTTTGACCCTTGTGATCCCTCAAATTTATACCGAGAATGACGTGTATGGGATGGAATACTCTGTTTGGTCAATTCTGACATCTATCTTGTCCGGTCCTCCCCAAAGGAGGGTTTCAGGTGGGACCTCATTGCTCCTTCTGGAAGGCAAAATGTTCCTCAGAGCTGAGCAGTGTCCTTGGCTCTGGATGCCAGTCTCTGGCAGTAACTATAAACATCGAGTGTTATCAGTCCTAGAAGTAGACACTGACTGAGAAACTTGCTGTTAATTTCAGCAAGTGTAACTACTTACAAGAGACTTAGCTGAAAACAGAAGTACAAACCAGAAAATCACCTTTATTCTGGTCCAAACCAGGACATTACTGCATTAAATGTCCTGAGCTTTTTTGGAGAGTCAAATATTGTTCCTTTTGTTTTATTTCAAAATTTGCTACAGAGGTTGTCCAAACAGATCATGTAAATGAGACTGGTATTCCACAAGGACTGCAAATATTGAGAGTATCTTGCCCTTTGCCCTACAGTTATAACTTCACAGTTATTGAAATACTCATCCTCACTCCTGTGAAAAACAGTTCTATATTGCTAGAAGAAAACCATGCATTTGTCATATTCAGAACAATCATTTGCCTCAAGACACACAAGAGAAAAATTTGGATTTTCTACAGTGGCTCAAAAAGAAAAAAAAGTGCAGAGCATACTCTAAGTAAATCATTATCTACACTTGATTTGTGTTTTTTTTTACTTATATTTAAATAAATTCAAATAAGAGGGAGAGGAGAGGAGAGGAGAGGAGAGGAGAGGAGAGGAGAGGAGAGGAGAGGAGAGGAGAGGAGAGGAGAGGAGAGGAGAGGAGAGGAGAGGAGAGGAATGAGGCACCTGCAGTTGTTATGATGTTGTTGAATTAGTTCTACTAGGTGCATAAAATACAAAAGCACTAAAGCAGAATCAATGGTCAGTCTCCTTACATGAAATACGTTGCTAATACATAACTAATATTGCAATTAGAGATGTTAGGGTGGAGAAAATGCAAATAAGGGACCATCCATATGCATAAATAAATGTTTCAGAGAGTTCAATATGAAAGATTTGTCTATCACCAAACTATCAACTCTGTTTTACATTACATCTTGAACATATGTTGGTTTCGTTGTTTTCTTGGGGGTTTTTTCCTCCTGCTGGCATCCTGTTCTACTGCATTCAAGTCATCTGCTTTGCCCAGAAAAGCTTTTCATGGTCTCACTGAAGGATTATCACCATGAGGCCAGCAAAATGAAGTCTAAAGCTCTTGACATTGTCTTCGTTTTCTGCTGGAACAGTGATTTAGAGAAAAAGCCAAGATTTGGCAGGTGACACAGGCATATGATGGAATATGGGGAAAGGAGAGGACAGGAAAAGAGGCAGAACACAGGAAAATACAAGAACAGAGAAAAGAGGCTTTAATTAATTAGAGTTTTTTCATACTGTCTCTGCTTGCACAGGCTCATTAAGAGTGAGGAATTTAATTATGGAATTGCAAGCTGCTTCTATAGAATCATAGAATAATTTTTCTTGGAAGGGACCTCTAAAGGTAAGCCAGTTCAATCCCCCTGCAGTAAGCAGGAACACTCTCAGATCAGGTTGCTCAGAGCCTTGTCAAGCTTCACCTTGAATTTTTCCAGGGACAAATTCTCAACTATCTCCCTGGGCAACCTGCTCCATTTTTCCACTCCCCTTGTGGTAAAGGATTTTTTCCAAATATCCAACCTAAATCTACTTTTCTCTAGCTTAAAACCATTTCCTCTTGTCCTATCACTACAAGTCTTTATAAACAATCCATCTCCAGCCTTTCTGTAGGCCCTCTTCAGGTGCTGGAAGGTTGCTATTGGGTCTCTCAGAGCATTCTTTTCTCCAGGCTGAACAGCTCCATATCACTCAGCCTTTCTTCATACGAGAGGTGTTTCAGCCCCCTGATCATCTTTGTAGCCCTCCTCTGGACCTGCTCCATCATGTCCATGTCCTTCCTGTATCGAGGGCTCCAGAGGTGGATGCAATGCTCCAGATGAGTAAAGTGGCAGAATCACCTCTCTCGATCTGCTTGCCACGCTTTTTTGGATGTCGCCCAGGATGGGTGTGCCTTTTGGACAGACAGTCTGCACTGTTGGCTTATGTCCAACTTTTCACCCACCAGCACCCTCAAGTCCTTTTCTGCAGGGTTGCTTTCTAAAAACTCATCCCCAAGCCTGTATTGATAGTATGGATTGTTCCGATCCTGGTGCAGGACCCTGGATTTGGTCTTGTGGTCATGAGGTTCATTTGGGCCCACCTCTCCAGTTTGTTCAGGTTCTTCTGGATGACATCCCATCCCTATGGCTTACCACTCAGCTTGGTATCATCCACAAACTTGTTGATGGTGTACTTGATGCCATTGTCTATATCATTGATAAAAACATTAAACAGCACAGGTCCCAGGATGGAATCCTGAGGGGCAGCACTTGTCACTCACCTCTATCTGGACTTTGAGCCATTGACCACTACCTTCTAGATGCAACCACCCAGACAATTTACTATCCACTGGAGAGTCCACCCATCACATCCGTATCTCTCCAGTTTGGTGAGTAGGGTATTGTGGGGGACTGTGTCAAATGTGTTGTACAGTCCAAATAAATGTAATCCACTGCTTTCCCCTTGTCAGCTGATGTAGTCACTCCACTGTAGAAAGCCATTAGGCTGATGAGGCAGGACTTGTCCCTAGTAAAGCCATGCTGGCTGTCTTCAATCACCTCCCTGTCCTCCATGTGCCTTAACATGTCTTCTAGGAGGATCTGTTCCGTGATCTTCCCAGGCATAGAGGTGAGGCTGACAGGTCAGCAGTTCCCACAGTCCTCCTTCCTACCCTTTTTAAAAATGGGCATGATGGTTCCTTTCTTCCATCCTGCCTTTTAGTTTGACTCAGCCATGCTAGTCTCTTTCTTTCCTTGCCCGATTTCCTACCCGTGGGGATTGAGATCTCTTGCTCCCTATGGAAAGCATCCTTAAAGGTCTGCCAGCTCTGTTCTGCTCCCTTGTCCCTGAGGGACTTTTCCCACAGGGTCCTATATACTAACTCCTTGAAGAGCTGGAAGTTTGCTTTCCTAAATTTTAGAATTTTGACTTAGCTTCTCACTTGTCTCATACCCATTAGGACAATGAACTTCACAATTGCCTGATCACCGAGACACTGAATTTTACTTACATATACTTATATCCTCAGCTACATAAAATATACAAATGGCAGGTGTACAGAGGCTGGAACCATACTGTTGAGATATATATAATGAAAGGACAAGAAGCAATGGAAACAAAGGTTGGAGATTTATGCCATGATGTAAAGAAAAATATGTCATCCTATAGACTGTCACACACCAGAAAAGGTGGTAAGAGGGGCTGAGTATGTTCCACTCCCACAGATATTCAAAACTTTACTGGACACTATCTTCAGCACCCTGCTCTAAAGACCCACTTGGAATGGGTGCAGAATCTGTTGCATGATCCTATGACTCTCTATATGTATTGAGTGATTTGAAATATACATTTTTGAGCTTGAGAATTCATTTGCTAGCTCTAGCTTCTGTGATTTCCTCCATTACTCAGAATTTCTCAAAGTCAAGTCCAAAGTAGTCCCACATTATGGACACAAGTATTGTGTCACTTAGATTCATATTTCACTTAGATTTATACAATTTTGCCAAGATCTTTCATAGCTAAGCATAAACCAGACTATATTAAGTATCTTCTATTACCAATAGATTGACTCATGTCACATCAGACTTTGGAATTTTAGATAGTGTAGAAAACATAAGAATGTTAAACTATTTTTTTCAAGTATTTGCAAGTTTTGATAACATGACTCTTCAACCTTTATTTATTACTTTAAATAATTATTAGTATAATAAGTAATAATCATAATTCATGACTGAACATAGGATAAAGGGAAATAAATGCCAATTCAGTTGTATTGTATAAACTTTTGTTTGTAGAACTGCCACTTAATACATATTTTCTGAGGTTTTTAAATCTCTACTGGTTTCTGATAAGCCTTACTGTCTTATGAGAAATTTGGTTTCTGTTTCTCAGTCTCTATGATGGATACAAAATAGATTTGTGTTTATCAGTTATATAACTGACAGCTAACCATGTGTGATTATTTGAACACATGACACTCTGCATGGTGGATTTCAGTGTTGATTTAAATTTGAGTATTTTTGGCACAAATAAGTATTTCATATGTATTGTGTCTATAGCAAGATTGTGAATTCTGCTTTTTCTACTGCTAAGCAAGGTGTGGAGTAAAAGTATCCATTGTGGTTTTGACATTTTTTATCATGAAGAAGCTATTGGACACCTTACATGTCTAGTACTCAGATCCCCAGTGGAATTATGGGGTCATAAGCTAATTTAAAAAGCTAGTGATTAAAATACAGAGAATAATTTTGGAGAATGTATTCACTGGTTTGAGTCTTTTTCTTCTCTAGAGTTATGAGTTCTTAAATTGAGACTTTCAATTTTCATTTTTTAGTAGTAGTTTCTTGTCATTGGCATCATGCTTTTTATGATAGCATGTCATAAAATATCTATTTTAATTAAAAAAATCTTATTTCTCATTATTCCTAGAAAAGCAGAAGCAAAAGCAATCTAACCTTTACATTCATTAGAATTAGGTAGGGTTCAAAAAGAAATCTGTGTTTCTAGGTAACACTTCAAGTATGTGAGGGTGACTATGGATGAGAATTACATCACTGGACTCTCAAAAAATGGCAAGATTTTTTACATATCTACTCCTGTAGGCAGGTAAACATATTCACAAGTGTTAACCAAGGCCCAAGAATAAGATATTGCCCACATATAAGAGCAACTAATTCCTTTCTGAGGTAATTAATTATGATAGTTTATTTTATCCTATGAAATAGGATGAACTGGAGGCCTTTGCATGAAAAGTTTCTATGGTTTTATTATATTTTTATCATAAAGTTAAATATTTTTTCTACTTTTCTTTCTATTTATGTTAAAGTCCATTAACATAACTGAATTTACCAGACTGTTCTGATTTTAACAGTAAAATACAGCATTGTCAACATCATCGTATTTGTTATAGTGTCCTTCAGGTGTGTCATATTCTGAAATTTGGATTTGGTGTCTATGAAAACTGATTGTCAGACAGGTTTTATGTTCTTGACAGTTAGGTAGTAATCTTTCAAGAAGCCATTCAAATTCAACTAGCCCAAGTTTATTGGTGAAGGTACTTATGAGACAATAGATACATGTTTCACTTGGCCCCTGTGCTATCTTGTCCCCTACAGTATGACAGCAAAAATACAGTAAGTCCATAATGCACAATTAGCTATTACAGTTTATACTCCCCTCTAAAGCCTCCAATTCACTAATTTCCACAGAATTATGTAATTCCCATCTGCTTATCTTTGAAAATAGAAATACCAATGACTGGAAATATCTATCACATAGCTCTTTTCTGATAAGTGCTTTGCCAGTAACTTCTGGTACTTTAAAAGAAGGATATGGAAAATGACAGGATGTACAAATCAGTCACATTTGCCGTAAAAGTAATTTCTAGATACACAAACTAATGAGTTCCCAAAAGAATCTGCTAAGCCAGAAGTAATAAGTTTAGCCAGATGCAAACCTGAGTGGCAAAGTAGTGAGGGGATTTGGTTCATTGATTTCATAACCAGATAAAAACTTACTGTAAAAAATATGCAATGTAAAGTCAACATGAAAATAACAGTATAAGGCTGCTGTTCATAGTTCCTGGGAATCAGTGAGATAATACTTACACGTTCAACATTTTAACTTCCAAAATTTCTGATACATTAACCTATGGAAGTTAAATTGGAAAAACCCTAGAATGCACTCCCTGTTTGATAGCCCCCTAGTTTGATTGCCATCTGAGATGAAGTTTCCTTCACTGAAACTATACTTAGGTACACAGTCTCCCTTTAAACTGTGTCTGAATATAAAAAGGCAAAGCCTTTATGCAGTCAAAGTAAAAAGTGTTTTACTAGTGTGGACAAGAAAATTCTAAGATATCAAAACCAAATAAACCGAGTAAAATGCTAACAAAAATTTTTACTACAATAGAAAAAGCTATGACTGTCTTTCTGTGTTTTTCTAGTTTGTTGGTTGTTTTTTTGGTTTGTTTTTTGGTTTTTTCTTTTCCAGCATGTTTCCCTTCATCTGCAAAATCTCCCGTGAGTTTCCATCTGGACTGTATTAAATATAAAACTTTAAATCAGTTCCTATACTTGAAGTCGTATTTCTTAACATGTTTAACCTGGAATGCTGATGGCACTGTTAATTTTTTTTTAAAACACTCAGTTCCATTTTCTTTTATCATCTATTTTAAATTTCTGTAAATTTTGTAAACGAGAAAGAAAATCTTTATTTTTGTATTATCCATCAGTTGCCACATGTTCTGATTTTAATATATATGTTATCTTCTGCTTCAACTGTTCACTATAGAAGCTGAGTCAGCATACCCTAGGTGTAACCGTTGGATTGCTGGTTGAATGCTTAATGAACTATTTCATTATTCTAATAAGGTGGTGAAATATAAAGCTTTTATTGTATAATTTCTCTATATGGTTCTAGGATCAACGTTTTTAACAAAAGGATTCCAACAGTTATGGTTTTTGTAGGGTAACATACAGAAGATAATTCATTACTTTTTCTAAAATATACTTTTTAAAAAAGGCTTAAAATTATTTTGAATAAATCCAGGCATACTGATTCCAATTGCAAAACAGTATTGAAAACAAGAAGATCTACCACATAAGACATTCATTGAACCATAGCAAAAGAAAAAAAAAATCAAAAAACGCTTTACTATGGGAGACTTTTAAAAGCATAAACCAGTTGTATATCAGTTACATGGTTTAGCAAAACTCAGAACACAGTACAGCTTTTGGCTTCAACATTACACCCGTGAGGAATTACAGCTCAAAATATTGTAAAGATTAGTAGTATTAATGAGATGAAAATGTTAGGGTTTACTTTTAAAGTATTTATTTCTAGCAAGTCAACCAATTCACCCAGTAGTTATTGCAGGCATACTAAAATCTGTCCCCAAACAAACACCTCTCTTCCTTGATTAAAACAGACCTTAAAACCACTTATGTAACTGGTCTTAAAACCACTCATGTTTCTGATGACTGTACAATTGGAAAAAACACTCATTAGCACATTTTGAATGACTGAAGCCTTCACAGACTGACCAAGTGAAGTGCGAAAAGTTAGCAGTATCAAGTATCTTTACATAAGTAAAGACACTCCTTCCTGACAGCTAATATGTAAAATAGTGACGGTGATATTTCCCAGTTCATGACTAATTTTAATCTAAGGTTAATTACATAAAATAGAACAAGATAACTGAGGGGGTTGTGATAATGTGTTTTGTTTTCTCTAAATCTGTTCAGGGTCAGACTAAAACCAAATGATCCCAAAAAGGATTAGTATGCTCAGAAAAAAAAATTAGCTGGAATTTATCTAGGTGGTGATGACAGTGGAAATCTAATATTCATAGTTTCAAGCTAAGAATGGGCTTTGTTTTCTCTTCAATCACTGTCTAGTTAAAATGCAAAAACAGTTCCTGAAGTATAGGATAAAAGTCTTCAGCTGCTGAACAACTGTTTAGTACAGCAGCCAAACAACTGTCCGCACACATTAGTTACTGTGACTCATTTGTAGCTTAGTAGCTCAGTTCAGTGGCAAAATAAGTGTTAAAAAAAGGTTTCAGAGCAAAAGGTAGCTATTGTTTGGAGAACACTGTAGCAGTTGTTAGTCAAATCCTAAGCTTTGGCAAGTCGTGTTTACTTTTGTTGTATTTGCACTGAAAATAAAGATCTGCTACTAGATAAAATCCTGAGAAGAATATGGATCACAGGCTGATATGGTTGGGATAGCATCAACAATTGAACTTACTTTGTCAGAGACCAAACTAATGACTTTAAAGCCTCTATAAAAATAGCAAGTGACCTTAAAAACATCATTTTTATGAAAAATATTCATCCTATCACATTTAAAAAATAGAAAGAAGGGCAGATAGCTGAATTAATCCCTCTCCAAGGTACATATTCATAGTAAGCAAAGTGACACAGTTTCTTCTGGGCTCCCAGATTACTATAGAAGGGATCTAGATGCCTTGATGCTAAAGTTTTTAAATGGTTAAGCTTAGTTTATATGAAATCATGTGCTTGTTCTGTGGAACATCGTTCTGATGTTTTTTTTAAAAGCAATAGTGCTATTAAGTTTGGACTACAGATCTATGCTAAGGCAATAATGTCTGTCTAGCCCAAACCTCTGTCTGGTCTAAAATCCTATCATTTCATGATTTTCAACAGATCATTAAGATGATTCTTCTCTTCCTATGACTTCTTTGAAATGATAGAATTTCCAAGAAGATTTAGATTAGATATTAGGAACAATTTGGTTGCTGAAAGAGTTGTCAGGCATTGGAACGAGCTGCCCAGGGAGGTGGTTGTGTCACTATCCCTGGAGGTGTTGAAGAAACGTGTAGATGTGTTACTTCAAGGCATGCTCTAGTGGCTGAGATTGCGGGGGTTTTGGGTTTTTGATTGCTGCATGCGCATATGGTTGGACTTAATAATCTCAGAGGTCATTTCCAACCATGATGATTCTGTGATTCTGATATTCCTCTTCTAAAAGTCCCTTCTAAAAGGGAGTGCCTATTTGTACTTTGTTTCTGAGAGCAAACATCAGCAAAGAGCTCCAAGACACTAAGTGTAGTATGAAAGAAAATGTTTGGTTGTTTTTTTTATTGTTCTAAACTTGCTGCTACATCATTTCATAAGGTGCTATTTTTTTCTTTTTTGGAGAGTAAGAAATTTCTTCCTTTTACCTTTTTAGAAAAAAAAAGTCATTTACATTCAATTACATCTTTTCTAGGAGGAAAAGATCTTTTCATGTAAAAATTATGATGAAAACATCTGATCATCTTGCTTCCTTGGTCTGAATCTTAAAATATGGTCTTTTGATGGTATAAATATTACTGCACATCATATCCAAAATACAGAAATATTGTGTCATACTGACATTCTCTATTCTTTACTTCTTCCACAGTCATACTCAGAATTCTAGTTTCCATTTTGGTCTCCTAATCAGTGAGATGATATTTTCAGAAAAAATACCTGCAATTGTATTTTTATGTCTTTCCTGAGTACATATAACTACTTAATGGCCTGTCATTCTTTCTGAATACTTAACATTTTTCTTACCTAGCAGTCAAAAGGCAAATAGATTGTATTTCCTCTGCATGTATTAACTTTGAATTCTGCTTGGCCCTTTATCTCTCAGATATGCAGCATTATCAAATCTTATTTTTCATGTCTAAATTTTACAGAATAACTTGATATTGTCAGCAAACTTTTTATCTCGCTTTTCAAGCTTCTCCAAATCAATGTGTTAAACAGCTAACCTCACATCAATGTTTCCTGAAAAACCCTCTCTCTGTGTAAGATACTGACTTCCTGTTTTATTTTTACCAGATTATTAATCCACAAAGGTGATTAAGAATATATGAATATTCTTTCAGGTTTCACAAATCAATTTTTTCAATTGTGCAGCAGTATTTTTGTCTCATAAACACTGTGTTGTTTCTCCTCAAATAGATTAGATTTCTATTTTATGCTCTTTTAAAAAAATAATTTCTTCTATTTTTTTCAAGAACAAACATCTGACTTATTAGATTGTAGTTCTTTGCACTTTCCCTGGACTCCTTCTGAAAAAGAAAACCTAACCAAAAAAAACCCTAACCAAAAAAACCAAATGAAAACCTAAAACCAACATCTTCCAAACACTTTCTGCTCTCCACTTATTGGGAGATTTTATGAGAGAGATTACCTATTGTAATTACTAATTAAACATATCACACAGTAAACACAATTTTTGCCATTGCTAGTTGTAGTGGGTGACTGCAAAAGACATTGTAATGAGGAGACAGTAATTTCACACAGAATCTAGGCAGAGTTTACCATAAACCTTGGCTGTAGAGAGCTGTGTATTAGAATGAGGGACTGTTATACAAACTGATCACAATCCATGACTTTTAATTTTCTTTTTTTTTTTTTTTCTCCCAAATGTTTTTTCTGATTTTTTCCATCTTTCTCATTTGAGTAGGAAAAAGGTTTTCTGAAAGTTTTCTTGCTTCTGATGACCTCCCTTATCCTTGTCATATTCCTTCTGGATTTTCTCAGTCCTTTGTTTGATAGATGATATGTAGTCTTCAGAACATACAGGACAGTGCCTTCAAAGGGTCTCCGTTGTGCCTGTAGTGATTTTACACTTTTAGCTGTCTATATCAGATTTTGAAAGACAAAATTCCCATATAGTTCTCACTTTTTTAGCTGCCTTTTCTTTTTATACCATGACAGTCTAGCTGCTTTGCGAGCTTGCAGAAAAGAAGGCTTTGTTGAAAGCCTTTTGAAGAACTGTGTAGCTTCTGAATCCACAATATATCATATTTATCTATTTATTTGAGTCTTCATTGTAATTCTTGTCCACTACAAAGGTCAAACTTAATTGGTTTCAGTTCTTAGAGCCTGCTTAGAAATGTGATAAAGAGCCATTCTTCCCCCTCCCACTAGAACTACATTTTTATGGATTATTTCTGTTTCGGTCAGTATTCAATTTAGCTTTCAAAGACAAATAAATCCACCTCATCTTTTCCTGTTGGTTTATACTCTAAACAGAATTCTAAATCCATATTTAACCTCATTATAGAGATTTTTATTAGTTTCATACAAATCAGAAGTTCATCTTTAAACTACTCTGTATGCTACTGTATTTGCATTTTTTTTAGTTTGGACTAAGTAATTTACATATTTTTCACTGCTTGCTTTTTGAACATCAAACTAGTATCTTTACTAAAATTTTATTGCTGTTTATAAGTTTAATTCTTGCTCAGACCAGGCACAACAGATCCCAAGTCCTAAAGTGGTGTTGGTCTGAAGCCTGGAGACAGTAAAGTACCTAAGTTATGATCTATCCCATCTATGGAATAGCACCTAATTTCTGCAGAACAAAAGAAATACTGAATATTGAATGTTTTCAAAACAAAGATAAAACAGAATCATAGGTCATCATAGGGCCCTTGGTATTTCTCTAGTTCAGTCTCCTGGTGCAAGGAGACACATCTCTGAATTCATGACAAGATGCTGAGGGCTTCATCCATATGGGTCTTTAAAACCTCCAGAGATGAAGATTTAGCAACTTCTCTAAGAAATCTCTGCAATGGTGGAGGCTGAGGACTGTACAAATATGCCCAGCTAGTCTCACAGTGATGGGTTTTATTGCACCATATACATAGTCAGAATCTTCTCTGATTCCGTTTTGACCATTGTCTCTCATATTCCTGTTGTGCACCTCAATAAAAAGACTTCCTCAGTTTTCTTGATAACTTCCTCATACGAACCAGGTGCTGTTAGCACCTGCACCCTCTGTCACCACAAGTCACATCTTCTCTAGCCTGTGCAAGTCACACTCATTTAGCCTCTCCTTCCAGTGCAAATGCTCTTGTCCCTGACAATCTTCGTTGAGGGTTCATCTCTGTTGAACTCAGCTTCACTCCCAGAGAACTCAAAACTGGGCACAGTATTCCAGATAAAGGAAGAACCAAGAAGAATAATCACTTCCCTCTGTCTACTGGCTGCCCTCCTATTGATAGAAGCCCACACACTGATTTCATCACTACAAAAGAAGGTGACTAATGACTGTCCACCAGGACTGTCAAATCCCTTTCACCAGAGCTGCTGATTCACCAGCCCCTCCCCAGCCTCTACAATTGCAGAAGATTAGTCTGTTCAAGTGAAGGAAGGAGTTTCTACAGACTAGGATGGGAGCAGGTATTAATACTGCTTTTCCAGAAAATGTGCTTGTTGCCATTTAAGAATGTACTTTAAAAGCTGATCTTAAGAGCAGATATAATTACATCTAAGATTTTCTTAACACTGGACTTGACACATACACTTAATCATGATAGGTATATAAATCATGTATTTCCAGGAGTAATTTCACTGATTTATAAGTTATGAATATAAATTATAATTATGTTAAAGATTTATATATTTTTTTATGGTTTCCATAAATCATAGAACCCATCTATAAAAATTATTGGGTGTGACTAATAATGGTGCAACCTTTCTTCCAGATAAAGTGTGATCATCTTTTGGTTTATGTAACATATACTATATTGTTTATGTTTTATTATTTCTTAATGTTTAGTGTCTTCTAAGTCATTACATTATTCTGCTTTAATGCAGTTTTATGCTACAAACTCTGATTTGTCTCTCCATCTGCCAAACCAGGTGTTCACATAACTGTAGTCTGATTTATAACTAACAAAATAATGTGCAGAGAAAAAGAATCACAGAAAGAACTTAAGCAAAGTGTAATTAAGATGAACTACGTAATCTTAGATTCTGTTTTCTGTCTGAAATTAAATTGTATCACATTATACTATATCACCTACTCTGTGTCTGTCAATCTTGTATTTCTCTTTTTAAATTCTTTTAGTTTCATCCTTTTGTTTTTCCCTCTCCCCCTCCCACCAGGCATTTTGAAGGTAACCTGACCTTGTTACTTTCCTGTATACTGGTCAGTTACTAGCCACTCAGCTGAAGCTGGTCTAGATTCCTTCTACTGTTAAATAATTTATTAAATAGTAGGACATTGCGTTGGTGGTCAAAATGCATTCAGTTATTTCAATTATACATTTTAATGGGTTTAACAGTAAAAAAAATCTAATTGCTTAAAGAAATTAATTTCTTACCAGTGTTTCATTTAATTTAACCACAGATTTTTGTAGATGTGTGTAGGTGCATATATGTACTTGAAAAATTTTCTTATTTATTTGTAATACACAATATAAAAATCTGAACACCATACTATAAGAGTTAAACAAAATATGCGACCTTGGAACTGTTTATATACTGTGAGCTTGGAAGGTTTAATTAATATGTGCTATTTCATTGAACAAATGAACCTCCAGATACTTGTGTTGTAGGATTCCAGGTAAGATTTGTAATTTATTGAAAATGAAAAAATTTGACATATTTTTCAGTACTGAAATCCGCAACAAGTGTTCCTGCAGTATATAAAAGTAATATCATGGCTATTTTATCAATTAAAAAATACCAAAAAAAACCCCACGACCTACTAAATAATAGTAGGTGCAGCCCAGTAAATACAACTTCATTATTGCTAATAAAAGGCCACAGGCTTTGCATTGAACTGAAAGTACAGGGTCTGGCCTCAGGACCTATTGGAGCCTTGGTATGGACACTGATGACTCTGAGAACCCCTGTGACCATCTCTTCCTGAGAAATGAAGGGAGAAATGAAGGAAGCAAGGGAAGGATGAACACAACACCAGAGAGGAGAGGTAGGCAGTAGGATTTTTCATGTGCACCAATATCTACTGTATGATCAGTGACGATATTTTTCTATTAATGGGGCAATTTGGACTATCAGACTGCTAAGACATCAACTGAACTAACAAATCTTTGCTTCTATAGGTTTATGGTGGTTTTTCCTTTTGCCCTTAATATTATTTTGCATATAAACTATACCATCATACTGTGATCACTCAAAATCTTCCTACCATACCAGGTGGGAGACATCGTCTTCTCACAGCTAAAAAGCTCCAAAAAGGTGACTGGGATCACCTGCTACCTATGGTGGGGTTGTTCATGGTATTTTGGTGAATCTCTGTATGCTTCTAAGAACACAACATTATACATATTACATATATAGTGATTTAAAATATTAGCTATCCAAAAGGTATTGAAAATAATCTATATTTACAGATACAAATTATTCAAAAACTACACTTATTCACTCTAAAACCACCAATACATTAATTTATTGCCATATCAAAATTATGATATTTGTGACTGAAATAACATTTTCTACCTCTAAGACATTTCTTTTGCTGTGGGCCCCAGATCTGGGTGCAGCACTCCAGGTGGGGTTTCACAAGAGCAAAGTTTAGAGGGAGAATCACCTCCTTAGATCTGCTGGCCATGCTTCTTTTAAACACTAATTCAAGATTTCAGTGACCTTACTCAACCGACTTTGATGGCAAAAGTAGTATTAAAAGATGCTTTTCAATTATATGATCATGTGAAACTCAGAAATTCTAGTAGCTAGACTGTTTATAGTACATTTTCTGAACACTGCATATTACAGTTTTGCAGTTATTTAGATTGTCAGGCACAATTCAAGTTCACAAAATTCTAGGTATGACTGCTTCTTATGATTTAGATAATAACCAGGTGACAAATGCTCTGTTATTCCCTCACTACCCTTGAAGGAAAAGATAAAAGCAGAATAAGAGAGAGAGAGAGAATTTAAGGCTGGAAAAAAAATACAATAGCTTAAAATTAAATAATAAATAGTAATAAATATTATGGTGAATTACACACAAATATATACATCTATGTAAAGATCCCCTAAGATATAAATGAATATGTAAATAGGGAACCCTCACACCTCAGCTGGTAATTATTTCCCCATAGAAAGTTCCAAACTGGACTCTGCAGCAGATAGAGTTGCCCGAGTCCAAGGTCACAGTGACATTCCATAAAAGTTTTGGAGCAGCTGAGCAGTTCCTACTTGGGGAGGCAGGAGAATGCAACCTGTCTTGACGACTGATGTTCTTCTTCAGCAAGAAACCAGGATGCAGAATCAGCACAGGAGGGAACCAACAAACAAGCAAAAAGAACCCAGGCAGCAGGGTGCTGGGGAGAAATTTTATACCAAGCACCATGGGCAGGACCCTCTCCCTCTCCTCCCCATGGGCACAGCCGTCCCCACATTGTAACTTGTAACTGACACATCCAAAGGTTGTTGTGTCCTCAGGTTACTCAGGTTATTATGGTTACAGAATGCACTCAAATATATATATATATATTTTTTTCTACTAGTTGTTTGTTGTTGTTTTTTTTTTTTTTTTTTTGGGGGGGGGGGGGGGGGTTGTGTCTTATTTTGCATTGTTTGCCAGGAAACA
This sequence comes from Phaethornis superciliosus, assembly GCA_023637945.1. NCBI lineage: Eukaryota > Metazoa > Chordata > Aves > Apodiformes > Trochilidae > Phaethornis > Phaethornis superciliosus. The sequence continues at coordinate 117,566,567 of JAJQWJ010000001.1, forward strand.
TACATCACCAGAGATTCCCCAATATCCTTGAGGCAATTTCCTTCCATTTATAAATGGCATTCTGCCTAGAAATTTTCAACAATAATTGCATCAACAAGTAAGTTACTAAGTGACAGAGAAGCATAAACATCTTGAAAGCCACATATTATAATATCAGCTGTGAAAGTCTTCAATTCATAAGCCTTTTCCTGAGTCTCTATTGAAAACCTGGCACAGACATATTTCACAACTGCTCAGTCTGGTCAGTGATCAAAGGACACTTTGATCTTGACTGAAAAATATAAGTACTAAACAAACATAATTCAGAAGTATTTTTGGGTATGAGATGTCTTTTACATTTTCTATTCTAGGGAAAAAATTAAGCAAAGGTCCAGTAACCTTATATGTATGTTGCATTGCAAACCAAAATATTCTCCCCAAAGCAATAGAGGTCAAACAGAAATACTAATTGTGTTTATATTACATGTAGGATGGATATGACAATTTGCAGAGCAGGCTGTTACAAACAAAATGTTTCTTTCTCCAGTAATGGACCTGACCTTGCAGTCATAATGCTGAAAAAAATTTTTATGGACTGAGCTGCTGGGTTTTTTGTGTTAATACTCTGAAGCAATACAACAGACTTTCATGGAGAATATTATAGTTATATTAGTAATCATCCGTTATCTCAAATAGTTGTTTTCATTCCTGACAATTTGTATAGTTGAAATAACATGCTAGTTTGTTTTCTGTTTACACTAGCTGCCTCCATATACACGCTGATACCATAATCATAAATAATCCTAATACCTAGCTTGCATGCAGATCTTTTTTAAAACATGCACCTACTTTTAATTTTTTTTTGCGCAATTCTAGGTGACATATTACTCTTTTCTAAATGCCAATGAAAATGGAGTTGACATAATCAGACCATTATAAATCAATGAATGATTAATTTTTCAGATGTCTTATTGCTTAAGCCTGCCATTCCAGAATTTTTAGGCTATAGCCTGAAGGCATATCTATAGCAGAGAAGGGAATGATGTAAATCTGTCCAAACAAGCATCAGCCTAGCCATACTGGTGCACAACAACTCTAAGCAGTAAAGCTATATCAGAACAGTGAGGCAACCAAGGTGAAGTATATTTTGCTTCCAGCATTGTCTTAAGCTAACTCAGCATTTTGCTTCATCTTGCTTAGCAGAACTGTGACCTGAAATGTTAATTTCCAGTATCTTAATTCCTCAGATTTTTTTAAAATTTTAGAAATGCTAGAGTTAAATACCTTTAAAAATTAATAATATATATACGTATATATATATATGTCTCTCTATACATTACATTATATTCAGTATTACACTTACAGCTTTATTTAAAATGCGTAATACTGGAGACTCTCCCCTTTCCTTCATGCGGTTACCACCTTGGTGACACTCAGGGAATGACTCAAATGTTTCCTGCAATTTTTCCCTGACCCACCAAATATTCTGATTTCCATGCTAGTCACATTTCCATCACAGTCCAGTAATTCTCCAGTATAAGCAAATGGGGAAGCTTGATTACAAAGCAAATAGTGGCCTACAACTGACCCATAACTCTGATCCTGTTTCATACCATCCAAATCAATATCCTTCAGAAATTATTCAGATTCAGATTCTTTTACGGCTTCATTGTTTAAAAAATTAGTTGTGGCTTTTATATTCTTAATGTTTAAAAGATTACCGTAAGATTTTGTCACACAGCACCGAGGCAGAAAAGTGAATGCATTTTTAATAAACGAATATTTCCTCTTCAGCTTACTTAACTTTAGCTGTCATTACATATAAGATTCAATGCAAATTTGACAAGGTTGATTACAGAGCTTGACACGGCTTGAAGGCATGTCTTTATTATAGAATCATAAAATCACAGCATCATAGAATGGTTTGGGTTGGGAGAGACACATCAGACATCTTCAGCTAGGTCAGGCTGCTCAAAGCCCCATCTGACCTGTAACGAATATAAATAAGTAGTGTTTCACTGAATCAGATTGATGTACCATTATGCTACTACATCCTGTGGAGTGTGAAGGTAGTTTTGAAAGCAATAAAATAAAAATTTATGTTTTATTTTGTCTTTTTAATAATTTCTTTTTTTAAAAAAAAAAGACTCAAAGAGAAGTAATATGGATTAAAGAGTGAAATGCTCAATGAAATATGAGGATGACTTTTTCCATATTAGGCATACTGATTATTTTATATGTGGATCTGGTCTATGAAAACCTTAGCTTACTTAGTAAAAACATTGTATAAACTTTAAATGCTATGAAATTAAAAGTATTTCTTAGACACTAATTCAGCATAACTGCGTAGTGTTTTTCCAGATTTTATTGATATTGCTTTTTAACAATAAAAATCTCCTATGTACTCTAGAGTTGTTATTAGTTAGATAATTATTGCTGTGGCATCACATAGCTCCAGTTCTGATTAGGACACCCTTACTTATAGTGCCATGAAGATAGTGAAAATAAAATGCCATCACTGAAATATTTTCTGAAAAAAATACATACAGGTAAATTTAGGATATCAGGCAATAATCTGTTGATTTCATCTCAGGAAAACTGACCTGAGATGATTACATGCTTTGTTGCCTTGCATTTGTTTGCAAGGATAGAGAATGTTATAGTCATAGAAAGGAAAGATGATGCTTCCTTTTATAACCTCTGGGATGACCAGAAAAACTAAATGCTTTTTCACACTTCTGTTTTTGAGGGTTCATTTATTTATTTTTAAGGACAAAAAAATATTCTGTTAAACTAGAATAAACTGGAGAGGTGGGCCCAGATTAACCTCATGAGGTTCCACAGGAGACCAAATCCAGGGTCCTGCACCTGGGTCAGAGCCATCCACACTCAGTATAGGCTTGGGGATGAGTTTTTAGAAAGCAGCCCTGCAGAAAAGGACTTGAGGGTGCTGGTGGGTGAAAAGTTGGACATGAGCCAACAGTGCAGACTGGCTGTCCAAAAGGCACATCCATCCTGCGTGACATCCAAAAAATCATGGCAAGAAGAACAAGAGGTGATTCTGCCACCTTACACTGCTCTGATAAGACCTCATCTGGAGTACTGCATCCAGCTCTTGAGCCCTTAATACAGGAAGGACATGGACACGGTGCAGTGAGTACAGAGGAGGAAGATCTATGAAGATGATCCGGGGGCTGAAACACCTCTCATATGATGAAAGGGTGAGTGAGATGTGGAGACCCAATAGCAACCTTCCAGTACATGAAGGGGGCCTACAGGAAGGCTGGAGATGGGCTGTTTATAAAGACTTGTAGTGATAGGACAAGAGGAAATGGTTTTAAGCTAGAGAAAAGTAGATTTATATTGGATACTTGGAAAAAATTCTTTACCACAAGGGGAGTGGAAAAATGGAGCAGGTTGCCCAGGGAGACAGTTGAGAACGTGCCCCTGGAAAAATTCAAGGTGAAGCTTGACAAGGCTCTAAGCAACCTGATCTGAGAGTGTTTCTGCTTACTGCGGGGGGACTGGACTGGCTTACCTTTAGAGGTCCCTTCCAAGAAAAATTATTCTATGAAATTAAAATCAATAGCTATATCTGAAATGCCTCTGAGTTTTGTAAAATTTGCAGACATTCATTTTTACCTTTGTTAATGGCACTTGCAAACATAAATACTTTCATCCAATGAGCAAAAAAGAATGAAAGCACTCCTGCTGGGCTGCAATCTTATTTCCCTGACTCTTTTCTTCACAGTGAATGCAAGTGACTGTGAATTCCAGGACATTTAAAGTTTGGAAATTATTTGGGGAGGCACTTTGGAATTTTTTGAAGCTTTTCTACATACTGCTACAGCAGTCTTAATCTCACTGCGGTTTGACTGTTTCTTCGTTTCTTTGTTTCTAGATCTATATTCTCTTTTTCAGGCTTGTAAAAAATCAATGTCTTCGGGTTATATTGAAACTACAAGTGGAGAATAACTTTCAAGAAGAAAAAAGGAAACTCATCCCTATCATCCTGAGAAGCAATCCTATGAAAGGCATGGTTGGTCTATCACATCAAGGTCACAGCTTCTTATGACTAAGCACAATTACAGTGCAATTGCTGTGAAAGCCTCAAGGTGAAGTTGATAGTTAGAACCTGATTTTCAGCACAATAAATTTCATCAGTCTTTAAGGCAGAGGTCTCCTGGTTTGAGCCAGGATAGAGCTAATTTCCTGTTTTGTAATTTTGCTTTCAGCTAAATCTCTTGTAAGTAGCTGCACTTGCTGAAATTAACAGCAAGTTTCTCAGTCAGTGTCTGCTTCTAGGACTGATAACACTTGATATTTATAGTTATGGTCAGAGACTGGTCTGCAGAACCAAGGCCACTGCTTGGTTCTGAAAAACATCTTACTTTCTGGAAAGGAAAAAGAAGTAAAGAGGTCATCTCCAACCCTTCTTTAGGGAGGAGAGGACAAGATAAACCACCAAACAGAGTATTCCATCCCATACACATTATACTCAATATAGATTTGAGGGATCACAAGTGTCAAAAACCTGACCTTCCTTTGGCCTTTCTCTTTGGCCTTCACCTTCACCCTTCTTCACCATTTCCTCTTTGTTTCGGTATCCTGAGAGGATTCCATCCGTTCCTCTGCCTGTGGTCCTGATCCATGCCAGCCTGAATCTGTGTGTTCCTGCCCCCAGCTCCTGACTGCTGCTGACTCCAGGATTCCAGCCTGGACTTTCCCAGGGCTGCCCTGCAGCCTTGGTGGTGACGTGAGAGTTATTGGGTGGGGGGGGGTGCCGTGGAAGTGGTATTGGTTTTCTTTTTATTTGTATATATTTAATAATTTTTCCTTTTTATCATTACTACTACTACCATGTGTAGTTTAGTTTCCAATGCATAAGTCTCTCTCCCTTATTCTCTCTCCCTTGTTTATCAGGGAGGGGAAGAGGATTAATAGAGAGCATCTCTCATTCACTTACTTGCCGGTCCAGCATTAAACTGTGAAAGGAAGTTATCAGGACATTGATGTGTATTAATCCAATATTCATATTACATTAGAATTTCAGATCAGTTAGGATTCATTCTTAAAGGGAAAAAAATGTGTATTATATCGGTGTAAATGTGTTTCATTCTCCTTTCACTGAACTGAACAGCAGAACTGACATTGATCTCAGTAACAGCATTAGTATTTGCAAGTTTGTTAGAACATGTCTCAAACAAAGACTTCCTTCAAAAGTCTCATCTAGCTGGAGAAAGAAAAAATAATGCAATAAATAACTTTTTCAGGACAGGTGGGTGATATTTGTTGCCTGGATACGGCATTTTTTGAAGTACCTTGTTTTCAAAGACCCTTTGTCCATCCTTTGACACTGAGTCTTTGAGGCATCTTCAAGTGGGCACACCACATTTATGTTAACTAAGACAATGGTTCCATCTGCTAGTAACCAGAACATTGAGTTGTCAATGAACAGAATCATAGAATGATAGAACTACAGAATGATTTGGGTTGGAAGGGACCTTAAATACCAACAAATGCCAACCTCCTGCCATGGTCAGGGAACACCTCCCACTAGACCAGGTTGCTCAAATTCCCATCCAACCTGGCCTTGAAAGTTTCCAAAAGGGGAGCATCCACAACTACTCTGGACAGCCTGATCCAGTGTCTCACCATGCTCACAGGAATTTCCTCCTAGTATCTAATCTAAATATACTCTCTTTCAGATTTTTACCATTACCCATTGTCCTATCACTACATGCCAAAAAAAAAAAAAAAAAAAAAAAAAATTCTTCACAGCTTCCTTTTAGTCACCTTCAGATATTGGAAGGCCACTATAAGCTGTCTTCAGAGTCTTCTCCAGGCTGAATAACCCCAGCTCTCTCAGCCTCTCTTCATAGTATAGGATCTCTAGCCTTCTGATCATCTTCGAGGCCCTCCTCTGGACTCCCTCCCACAGCTCCATATCCTTCTTATGCTGGTGGCTTCACAATTAGACACACTACTCCAGGGTCTCATGAGAATGGAGTAGAGGGGGAGAATCATCTCCCTTTATCTGTTTGCCATGCGTTTTGTTGTAGCCCAGGATACAGTTGGCTTTCTGGGCTGCAAGTGTGTGTTTCCAGTTCATCTTGAGTTTTTCAGCAGCCTGCGTGAACAAGCTTCTTTTTTTGTTTTGGTTTGGTTTTGTTTTTTGTTTTTTGTTTTTTTTTTTTTTCAGAGCTGTGCTCAATCTATTCTCTGTTCTGCCTGCATTTGGGCTCGGGAATGCCCTGATCCAGGTGCAGTACCTTACTTTGTGCCTTATATTTCATAATGTCCACACAGGCCCAAGTCTCACGCCTGTCAATGTCCCCCAGCATGTCATCCAGATGACACAGCTTGGTGATATTCATTAACTCACTGATGGTGCACTCAATACTGCTGTCCGTGTGGCCAACAAAGATTTTAAACAGCACCTCTCTGAAAACTGACCCCTTAGGAACACTGATCTTCACTTGGACATTGAGCAATACTCTGAGGCATCTCTGCCCAGGGAAGGGAGGTTGGAGTAGATGATCTCTAAGGTCACTTCCAACATAAGCCATTCTGTGATTCTATGATGATTCTATGAACACTGCCAGTTCCTTATCCATCTATAGTCTATTCATCAAGTCAATGTTTCTCCAGTTTAAAGACAAGGATGTCATGCAGGACAGGGTCAAATGCCTTGCACAAGCCTATGCAGGTGACATCAGTTTCTCTTCTTCTTCTCTTCTCTTCTCTTCTCTTCTCTTCTCTTCTCTTCTCTTCTCTTCTCTTCTCTTCTCTTCTCTTCTCTTCTCTTCTCTTCTCTTCTCTTCTTGTTGCAGAATGCTGTAGAATGCCCTAGAATTGGGGTGTGCACAAGTCCATGTCTGTGTACAGAACTCCTTATCTAAGGCCAATTACCTGGGACCTTACTACCGTCCCTGCACATCTGGGATTCGTTCTCTATAGGTAAACAAACCGGGTGTCCAGTAATAAGTTATGTTGGTGTGTGGTAGCTGGAGTGTGGTCACACAAAGCACTATATAAGTATTGTAACTGCGCAATAAAGTTGAAGCTTGATTATCAATCACATTGAGAGACACAAGAGACATAAGCCTTGGTACTGAAAACACTCTTGCACATATTTGCCTTTGAGCTTGTAGGGTGTGCCAGATAAATACCTGGCCCAGCTCATGCACGAAAAAGTTACTTGTATAACTTTAACTGGGGAAATATATAATAATGATTTTTTGTATATGAGAAGTTTAAACCAAGCCAGAAATCTTTGAACTCTAGTATATAAACTGGAAGTAGTAGAAAGCAGCTAGCTATATAAAGTTTTGCTGAGGTGAAATGCAAATTAAGACAAGAGGAACTCAGGTAATAAAACAATGCAGGGAAAATAATCCAGACAGAAGAACATTTAATAAGAATCCAAGCTTTTTAGCTAGGCTAGGGCATATGTGTGTCTTCATTCTATTGAAAAAAAAGGAATCATGAAATTTTCTATGACAGTAAACATAATACAGGAAATCTGAGAAAGCTGAAGAGGTTGATTCCCATCCTGATTCTGCTGAAGAAACACTATTTTCAAGATCTCTGTTTGCAAACTATGTATGACCCTAAAATATAGTAGGAGAAGGACAGGGAGTAGCACCAATTTAAACTTTTCTTCTGTTCAATGGATCTTTAAATACTGTATTTTATTTCACAACATAGAACTTTTGAAGATTGAATTTTCACTTAGCAAACCCAAAAAATACAGATATATGCATAATTATGTTTGCCAGAAAATAAAAACATTTTGCTTTAATTGTTGCCTCTTGGAGAGTAATAAATCACAAAGACAAATGAGGAAATAACTGGTTTAAATTAATGGCATTGCAGCCATGCTAACTAATTCTGGTTTTTGGTTCTCCAAGAACTAATCCCTTGGTTAATGCATTCTGAAAAGAATAGAATATATATTCAAGATAAGTGCTATTTTAAGGTACAAAAGAAGATGTTTCAGGGATTTATATCATGACTGCAATAATGCTGATTTGTAAATCACCTTTATTCTTGGACATGTAAATAAAACCACATTATTACTCATGTTGTACCTAGGTGGTAAAATCCATTTGAGCAGAAAAATAATGTGAAAGAAAATAATAAATCTTAATTTCAAAGGAACAATCCAACATCATCAAGTTCTGGGTTGAGAAGCTTGCTCAAAGCCTTTGACATTTGAAAGAATTTATGAGAAATCACAGGGAGACATGGGTGAGATTTTTCAATAGAAATTGCTGATCCAGAGTCACACAGTCTTTCAAGAATTCACTGACAGATTCTTTTAAAAAGTGGATGAAAATAAGTTTAAATAGTTAATATATTGTTCTGATCAGATTCTTAACAAAATTATAAGCTCTTTCATCAAGACAAATAGTTCTCTAGTCCCAGAATGAGGAGAAAAAAAAAAGTCTCCCTCTGATTACTCCTCTGTGCCAGTGACTGCCAGGGGAAGGCAGCTCTTGGTACTGCTAGAAAGGGTACTGCTGGACAGCCCAGCCACTGTGAAAATGAAAACAAGCTTCTGGCTGTGACAGATGAACACCGTCAAATCTTATTGCAGCAGTTTAAGATGTTATGAACTCTGAGTTTCTCTCCTGCCTTTCTGACAGAGGCCAGTGGCCCTGCAGTGCAACTAGCAGAAAGGAATGAATGTTGTCAGGTTGCTGTGTCCAGCACGTTACATCACACATACTCTCCATCAGCAGCTGAAACTGTGGAGTCAGGATCTGCACTGATTGATCCTTGTTCATTTTTATTGACTGCTGCCAGGAAAGTGGCACCACTCTCACCACTACGGAGAGGAAATAGCATATTGCTTTTCAGTTTAGAAATTCAGTCTGCTGTTTTGACAGTCAGATATTGTTACATCTTTAGGGCAGATATTTTAGTGCAAAGCCTTTTATTTATCCCTTTCCAAAGACACAATCACAAGCCAATTTTCCTTCTGTCTACTTTCATTAAATTACTTTTTTTGAAAGCAGCATCAACAATGCACCTAAAAATTCTGCGTTCTCTTAGAGAATTAACATTTTTCCTTTGATGTGGCTCAAAGTGGGAAACCACTTTAATGTGGGACTCAGCCAATTTCTGCTATTGCATTGACATCAGCTGCACAAAACTGCTTTGTATTGGCCTCTCTGGCCAAATGTGAGCTTGGCATGTTTCACAAAAGGGAAGGAGGTGCTTTAGCAAGATTCTATCCTGAGGTCTGATACCTTAAAATAATTTTTCAGGTCATAATTAATTGAGTTTTGTTTGATGTGATCAAAAGCAGAACAAGAAGAAAGCTTTTATCTATACCGTTGATATTTCTTAACAGAAGATTGATTAAAGACAGTGATGAAATCCTAAGGGCTTGACAGACCCATCACTCCTGCCAAAGGGTCTTTACACCACCTGGTCTATTTGATGGACAGCCAGGATGCTGTGGCAGGGAGTAAAGTTCATTTTCAGAAGCAGAAATCTCTCTCCATGTATTCCTGTATATAATTAGTCTATCAGAAGAGGAAGGATGTAAAAGCTGTTTTTTTAAGCAAATGATATTTAACAAAAGATGTCTGATGCTCTAGAACATAGTCACAGATCACAGCACACTTTTTACAACAATGTATTTTTTGTATTTTGCAACTTGTCATATCTAGGGTAGTTCTGCTGTAAAAAATGGAGGAAGGCAGGCTCAGCTACAGAAAATTTTAGACCTTTGTATACCACTTATATCACTTTCTGTTGTGATCAGCCTTCTCCAGAAGCCAAGTAAATTCTTCATTAGCAGAAACACGCAGTGTCTGAGGAAGTATATTAGAAAGGAATAAGTGAGCTGCATCAGTGTATTAGGAAGCAGAAACAAAAGAGTTTATCTTGGGAGGCAGCGCTCAATTTCTTTCTCTTTTTCTGGCTTACAGAAGAGAAACTGTCTTTTATTTAAGTCAGTTTTGAACAGCCACGTGTTTCTCATCCAATTTCTAGGGAAGGATGTAAGGTTTCAGGACTTCTCATGTCCTTTTCCCAAAGCATGCCTGGAAGACATCCCATAGAGCCTGCTCTCCTGATCTCTGATTTGGGACCACATTTATCTGAGCAAACAGTGATGAAGGCCACATTCTGATTCCTGGCATGGTTTTGCAGATTAAGGACAAAGTCCAGCAGTTCATACCAAAATCCATCTCTGATTAGGCATCTTGATTATATCTGCTGACATTTCTGTGCATATACCTCTGATAATATTTGGCTGTTATTTCCAAAGAAAAAAAAAAAAAAAAAAAGAAAAGAAATCACATTCTTAGCTCTAGGGTGCTTGTTATTATAAAACAAATAACCTCTCTTCAAAGTCTGTAACATTTCCCACAATAACCAGTAACTAAATATTTCACTGCCCTTGAAGACCTATTGTTCCATTTATAAGAAGCCTTGGGTGTTATCTCTCTCAGGAAAAGGTGTAGGAGTTACATTTTTGTAGCAATGCAACAAACCAATATAAGTAACACTAAATACATTTGAGTCAGCCATTCTCTAATGTACCATTAGGACTGTCAGAGTAGTACTTTAACTTACTATTATCCTTGGCATACAATTTAAAGATTCAAATTTTACACCTAGTCATCAAATAATTAGGAGAATTCAGTCAAAGTCTTTTCTTAATTGTATATCCAACCCTATTTGTAAACACAACATAGGAGTTTATAGGAGTCTATTTACAAATGCATAAAGCAGTATTTGTAATCAAGTATAATATTTCTTTCAGAGATGCTTGGTTAAGGACACTTGAATGTGAACTAGGATGAGCAGACATGCAGAAAACTGTACTTTTATCTAGCTTAAAATCAGGCCACAGAGCTCTGTATGCTAAAGGTAAATTATTTATTTTTGCAATCATACTGAAGTACATACCTGGCTTAAACACATACCTGGTCTAAACTAAATGAAAAAAATGAGAAAAATAATTTAGAAAAAGTTTTAGAACAAAGTAAGTGTAGGCGTGGTTAACTGTCTTCTCTAGATATTTTTCCCCCCTAAAGGGGTTTACTAATATCGTTCCCCAAATTCTCACGTTCCAATCAAATGCCAGACTGGAGTTTGTTCCGAAAGCAACTGAAAAGACTTCTTGTTTCAGTAACTAATTATGTTGTGAATAATTCTCCAGGGAAAGCCTAATAGGAGCAGCTTCTACAAAAACATGCCCAGTGACTTCCCCTGCTGAGAGTTACATTGATAGGCCCGGCCAAGCCAGGAGATAGATTGGAATCCCAGTGCTGTTGCAAAAACAATCACTTCCTAGGCTTCAATGTACCAGAACAACTGAAATGCTAAATAGACAACTGCAAATACTAATTAATTAAATCTAATGCTCCTATCAAATTATAGGAGTCTCTGTATCACAAAGATTTTAATAAATATACAAAAATAAAGGTTTATGCTGAAAGAGAATGTGTCACTATGGCATCTTCTGACATTTTATCTACATTCTGTTTACTGAAGAGTAATTACAATCCATTTGTGAGCAAGTCTACTGAACAGCATTTGCATCACAGAAATCCTGGAATTATAAAATGAATTATCAGTGTTTGCTGGCAGATGCTCAGTTGGACTCTTTCACCCAGATTTTTACTGTCATTTCATATTACACTACTCTTGCTATGTATTATTTACCTTGAGTTATTTTCAACATGCCAACATGCCTACTTTTCAATTATACATGCAAATCCTTTTGTAAATGATACCTGTCACAAAACACTTCCATACATCTCTCCATATTGAACAATTCTGCCCTTCTTTTTATAAATCTTCCTTGGAATGACCATAACTTGAAGCAGATTTGCTGACTGCAAAAGACTAAAATCAAGGACAAGCCATTGATGGAGCAGCCTGGTCTCCCAGCTGGTGTAAACTGGTATAGTTCCATTCAGCTGAAAGGATGAAGATTATCTTAGCTTCATTGATTTTTCTGAAATTTTGCCATTTAACATCAGCTGAGACATCAAGCCAAACAGGAATATTGTATCACTCAGACTTTTTTTGTTTCTTTCCTGTTAAACCTTATGTTTGCCACTTTTCATCGAACCATTCTTTAAACCCCTCTCATTTCTGAAAGATTTATTATATATGTTCATATATCTTCTTCACATTTAAGGTCATTATAATTTCTGAATTGCTTACTTTTGTAATCATCTATTCAAATATGTCACACCTGACAAGATATCTTTGCTAAAAACTTTCAAAAACCTTAAATGAAAAGAACAGAGTAAAGAAGCAACAACAAAATCAAAAAAACCCACAAGCCCCAATAAAAAAACTACAAGCAAACTAAGGCAAAGTACTCCTTTAAAAGCTCCTTGCAAGTACAAGTATGTGCAGATTCAGATTACTTGAGTGACCTCAGCTTCAACCCACTTTTGATTCTAAGCAGGTCAAACATTCTATAAACACATGCTAGGTATCTTTCTAGCTCTGGCCTAGGTCTAAGATGGGTCTGTGAAATGTACATAAGCTAGGCACAAATAAGCTGTGAGGAGATATAACTGGAAGAAGAACTGACTTTTCCCAAGAAGGAGGAATGTGGGATTCATCCAAGTCCACTGACTTCTTCACTATATCCATGCTCCATCTCTTGATACAGGGCAAAGTTACACAACTAATGGTAGAAGACATTATTATGATAAATTGGTGCTTTTGTACTCACTTTTTCAACTCTGAACCTTCTTGCTATGTAATGGTAGATTGAAATATATGAGAGATTTTTATTTCTGTAACACTGAGCAAAGTCTTTTGGTCAGTGTAAGCTATGCAGATTCTTGATGAATTTCTGGTAGTGAAACATGTATAACCTAAGAAAAATATTACTGTGCAGATTCAGTTTTTGTATTGCAGTGTATTCTTAGATTTGTTTTTTCTTTTTAAAAGATTTGAGTTTGATAAAGCCTTTTGATTTTTCATTTTTATCAACTGTAATTTGTTTTGTGAAGAACATCTTAAATTTTAAAAGAAACCCATTTGAATCCTCTGTTGTGATAAATTCCCATAGGATTTTCAGCTTACAACTATTCTGCATTCTATTTAATTGTCCACTTAAATTATTTGCTACGTCTTGCACCTTTCACCTTTATTTACTGAAAGTACTTATTACAGGTTAAATAAGACAACAGTAAAACAAGAATTAATTACAATTAGGGTAAGGCATTCAGAAGACATGCAGTTAACAGTGAGTGCAAAGGGAGAATATTGGTAATAATCTGTGAGCTACAGTTGTCTTTGAATGATGTATACTCTGTCAGTGCTTTGAAGCCTATGCTCAGAAAAATGGTTAGATAATAGCAAGGCAGTCAGTATCAAACTGAAAAAGCAGCAAAAATAAAACCAGACAACATATTTGTATGTAACACATTCCTGTTAAATAAGCTGTTATGAAAAGAAAGATGTTAGAAGTTAGCATCTTTTTTAGCTAATGTTTGCATACTATGTTCAGTCCATATTTTACTAACACTTAAAGCAGTTTACAAGGATGGAAGTAGATAAAAAGGTCAGAAGCAGTTGCAATAGGCCTTGCAATACACAGGCAAAAAGAGATCAGTCACCTCCACTTTGCCATGGTTTTAGACTTTCAATTTGGTTTAATATGAAAATGCATGAACATACAGAGCAGAAAAGAAAAACCTTTTCTAACCAGTTCATTGCTTCTCCACAAGAGAAGACAGCATGTATCTTGCTTTAGAAAGCTTTTTGAGGCTGTTGAGTGAATAAGTTCCTGTTTCCTGAGATATGGCATAGAGGTCAAAATTAATGAGCTAAATCCCAGAAAGCTAAAGGCTAAAGGTCTGTTATTTAAGAAATATAAACCTAAAAGGTCAGCAAGGTTAATGAGGTTTATAGGTGAACTTGGATAAAATTCAGAGTGACTGAAACTGAATTCTGTAGTACCTTTGCTGCATTCTGAGACAATGACTAAAGAAGACCTAAATATCTAAACAAGGTATAAATGAAATAGAATTAAATTATAGCATATTGTTGACAGATAAAAATTTAAACAGCCTAGAAGAGGAAGAAAGTGATGAAAGTCTACACAAGAGATTAAAATCGACTTGGTACCTTCCTGGAGGTAACTTTAGAGTAATAGGTAATGGAATTCCTCTCCCCTCTCTGCAAAATCTGACACATTTAACATCTATGACAGTTGCCTCAAGAGCTCTGAAAGAGGTTCTGCTACTGTCAATATTAGCCAGCTAATATGTCGTAAATCTGACACAGTCTGCAGCAGAGTTGCTGACAATATAAAACACAAGGTAACATGTTACTCACTTTCCATAATAGCCAATGCTGATCACTGCTTAAGTATTCATTTAAGGCACACAATGAAATATCGTGTACATTTCAGTTGCTGCACATTTTTCTTTTCAAGAATGTATATGAATAAAGGCTTGTGATACAGAAGATTAAGAAAAGCATTGCAATAATGAAAATATTCTTTGCTTGTTAATGTATTTACATTTTTAAATTTTTTATTTAAATTATTGGTAATCTTAATCTATTGGTAATCTATTTTAAAAAAGTAATTTTTTTAAATAAGCAACTGTCTGCACTACAAGGAAGATAAAAAATTTCACCCTCTCTGCTCTGATGGGGTGCACTTCTTTCCTCTATCCAAAGAACAATAGATAACAATAGATATTACTGAAACAGTAACAGGAAAACTCTTCTTGTGATAAATGGCTTTTGAGAAAAAAAATTTGTCTTTTCTTAGCAGATGATTACTATAAATGTGCTTATTTGTAGTTCCAACTTCTTCTATTTCTAAATGTTCTTTGTCCTTATAATGCATTCTGTGAGGGAAATGAGAAAATGTTGGTATATGGGTTCTTCTACAGACTGGGAAGGAAAAGGCATCTTTCTGGGTGTTTGTCTGTCCTCGTATATATACTGGTTCAATCTGACATTAAATTATTTATTTTTCTTTGGCAAGAATACAGCTTTTCAGTGTTTAAAATTCACAAAGATTACTTGATATGAACTCCACAAGTAAAGTTGTGAAAGGAAGGGAACAGAGGGAAATAATCACTGTTATAAAGACCTCCATCTTTCAACAAAAGTTTGGTTTTCTGCAATGTTGACTTATCAAAATATCATGTGGAAATACGTATTTTAATAGCATTAGACAACTATTGAAACAGTAATTATTATTCTTTTTGTTTTTCATGATTATTCTTGTGGCAATCGTAATTGAACGACATGTTATTGTTTACATAGAGAAAGAACCTTTATTGCTCTGTTAATAACAAAAATATCTTTTCCTCTTCATGCTTTTGCCTGTTTCTGTGTTTTTGTGGTTTTTTTTAATGTTTGTTTGTTTGGTTGGTTTTTTGTTTGTTTTTATTTTGAGAACATCTGGAAATTACCAAGAAAAGACAAAAAAAAAAAAAGGCTACAATTCTATACTTCCATTTTTGTTCAGAAGTATGGACAGAATAGAGAGATGAGAGGAAAAAAAAAGTCTGCTTCCTACACACATGCTGCTTTAGAAAGGACTGTACTTTTACCAGAGGCAGCAAGCTTCTAACATTCAAATTACATTTGTCTACCTTTCGAAACCATCTTTCATTCAGATGACTTTCTGTCCAAGATGAAGAGCTAGAGTTTTGATCAACCTAAGCCAAAATATATTCTTACTTTCTCTTCCATCCTCTCAGAAGCAGCTTCCCTTGTGTGCTACATCACAAAACAAAGGACTCTGGGAGACCAGTGCCTGCAGAACTGTTTCTCTGAAGATCAATTGGCTCCTGTAGTGTGTGTGTTTGTGCACCTGAGACCTATATATAAAATGAGCTCTCCAGCATGACTTTCTTATTTCACAGTAAGACAGTGATTTAAAATGAATGGGATAACCAAATTCTACTTTTAGAATAGGTTTGGTCATCCATAGTCAGAAATTTCTTTTAATATCTTTCCACTTAATAAATATATACATCTGTTCCAAGAGTACTACTGGGAATACAGGGGTAAGAAATCACTGAAATACTTGTACTGAAGAATGGAATATTACAGGAGAAATAACCTAGGTGGTTGAATTACCCACATAAAAGGCTAATTGCTGTTACTAGCCTCAAAACCAGAAACTGGTGTAATGATGTAGAGATTACTATGTTTGATTTCTATGTGAATCTAACTTTCTGAACAGTAAAGAGTGCATGTCACATACTGTATGAAATCCTTTTTAGTGATCAGTACTTCAGAAGTTTTTCTGAGTGGTTTTACACTGCAGAGTTTGTGATCAAGAAAGGAATTCTCTGTCATACTGTAATTTTCAGTATATGGTTGTGTTTTTAAAATATAAATGGGATTTTTTTCTGTTAGTATGAGATAAAATAATTTCAGAAAAAGATGTGACATTATAAGGAAATATATTAAAATTATATTTAGAGTTAAATGACCTCAGTAACTCATATACAGCACAGATTAAGGAAAAGGAAAAAGAAAGGAAAAAGACAAGAAAAATCTTGTCCATTAACTTCTGTGATCTGGACAAGCCAGTGTGCTCCATCAGTGCCCATTTTCTAAGAAATTGCTATCTTGGAATTTTGTTCAATAGGCTGTTTCATATCTACTGGTAACATTTTTTCTGTGATACGTATGATCTTGCAGCTCTAGTTTCCCAAGGAGATTTTTTGTTTGAATATTTTATATGCGATATTAATATATAAGAGGATTAACATGAATCCGTTGATGAAAGGAAAGCCAGCTCCTCCCAAGGCTACCTAAATCTTTAATGGGACAGTGATAAAGTGTGGTCCTTTGTGACAGGACCAAAAGTCTGCTCTGGATGAGGTGAAAGTTCAGCTTTAAAATACTTAAATATGTCACATCCAGTCAACTCCAGAATCAGAAAAAGCTGCTTCTTTAAGCCACTAGGTCTGTTTGTCAATCTTTTTATATGTAGACCCATTGTGGAAATGTTTGTCTCCTCCAACATAAAAGTGAAAGAAGATTAAATACATTTATTACAATACTGCTTTTGACTGAGTTTTCCTGGGAGCTTTAACACTTTTAAGTTATTTGAAGACATAGAAATATTTAGCCACTAAATAGTTTCCTGAATATTTCAGATTTCCTATCTTGTTTTAAGTGCCAGCTACTACAGTTTTATAGAGATATCTGCAACTAAATGGCAGTATAGAAACCTTTGTGCAAGGATTGACTAGAAACCTCAGCTCTGGATACTGACAAAAGACAAATAATTGTGACTGAAACAACAAATGCCAAAGAGAATGCCCAGTCTTCTTGTCCTCTGACCTCTCTGGGCTGTGTATGCTACTGAAAAGACTGAGAGGATATACTCAGATAGGTTATGGCTTAAAATGAATCTGGAACCTCCTTCCAGTGTCATATGTCAGTCATATGTCCTGTCCCTCTAGACTTTAAAGTTTAATGGTTTTTATTAAAGGTACTGTTGAAATTTAAAAGCAATATAACTTTATTGTTAAGGTAACTTTAGTAAGTGATCACATCCTGAAATTAAAGCCACAGCATTCAAAGATTTAGTTCATGGAAACGGCTCCCCAGGAAAGACAAAGAAAATGTCACTTACATACTAATGAATTTTACAGGAAGGAGGCAGGTGACCATGATGGTTACTTAAGGCTGCAAAAAATGGAACTGGAATGCCATTCAGTGGAGACAGCTGAGGAGACAGTGCAGGTACCATTGGTTCCTTCTGATTATCACTCTGAAGTGTGTAAAATATTCTTCTATGCATTGGTCGTGTCCAATGCTTACAAAACTATTTCTGTCAAAAAAAGGCAAGGATTTTTTGTCTCCTGAGATTTCACACTGAAGCTAAAGAGAACAACAGAAAAAGATTCCTTGGTAAATAAAACAATTAACAGCTTCCTCTTTGGTCCATCAAATATTTTGCTTGATTTGTTTTCTTGACTTACATGTGCTAATGGAAATGTACAGAGGAGAGCTTATTTTCTTGAAGTCACCTGAGCAATAGTACTTGAAGTGGTTGAAGTACTTTACGTACCAGTGATGACCCATTTCAAAAGAAGCATCATAAAAGAGATACTACTTAATTGGCTTTCAAATTATTTATTGATCTAATTTTTCAAATAGTGCCATGCATGATCATAATCTAATCCAGATGTCACATAAATATTAATGAGGAAATGGGACATCATGAAAACATCATGAACATTAATCTCCTCAAATAATTCATTACCAAATAAGCTACTATGTATAAAACACAAGCAAAAAACAAATTAAAAAAGGAATATTAGTATGTATGTTGTTTCTCTGTTTCTGTTGAAATAATAAGAATAAACCCCACAGACCATAGCATATACTCTAAAAAGAAACTGAGCAGAAATTTTTTTTATCAAAAGATAAGTGTGGGGTAATTTAAGGAGTGAACAGAGAAGTTACAGATATTCAGCTGAGCAGGGGCTGATAAACTTGGCCTGGAGCACTGAAGGAAGAAGCTGATGCAGTGTCTGAACTTTTAACAATTAGCACAAAGTCTTCTTTGAATAAGAATGTCCCAGAGAACTGGAGAAGTAAGATACAGTACTTATGTATAAAAAAGGTTGAAAATCAGGGTCAGTAGAATTACAGACCACATGGTCTGATTTTGTTTCCATAAATAAAATACCTGAAAAAAATATTAAATGATATATAAGCTTATAGATTGTAAACAGTAGTGGGAATTCAGGAGAGTGCTCAAAATGATGTGTTTAGACCAATTAGTAGAAAACTATCTAATTTGTTTCTTTGACATGAAACCTTAGATATTGGATAAAGAATAAGCAGTAGAGGGGCTATATCAGCACTTCAGAAAGGCTGTTGATGTGACTTATGACAATCACTTGAATAAAAATGGAGGCAAATAACTGAAATTGTCTGAAAAGGTATGCAATTAGATGAAAATTCAGACTCAAAGACTATCTACATATAGTATTCAATCAAGCTAGAGAAGCTACATTTTGCAAGGTTTACTGAAGAGTCAGTCTCTACATATTTCATAATTGACAAGGATGACAATAGATGCAATACATACATTGCATCTACTGTTGTTAATTAATTCCCAACACTATGGAAGGGAACATCAAAATCCAAAATCATCTTAACTTATTGTGAGAAAATGTCCAAAATCAGCAACATGAATTTTAATAAGCACTAGTACAAAGAACAGGACTGTGGAAGGTTATCATTTAAATGAGGAAGAGAAACCTAGTCCTGCCTAGACAGTGGGAATTAAGCTGATATTGGACTTAGAAGGATTGCAAACTGTAACTGAGACGAGAGTGTGCAACAGAAGGTGATGCAAAAAGGTCAATCTTACTCTGGAGTGTAATCACTAGGAGTCTTGAATGAGGAGCATAAAAAGCTTATGTGTTTCTGTTCTATTTATCCTAAATAAGACTTCCAGTGGTCTGCTGCATCTGCTTTATGTTACAGAATTTTTAGACAAACAGCTTGTGGAAGGCCACAGGAGATGGACAAAAACATTAAAAAAAAAAAGAAACAACCTCTCAGAAAACACAAAAATCAAAACCCAAAAAACTCTTCACAACTTTTTAGTGAAGGGCAAGAAGAAAATACTTTAGCTTAAATAAAAGAGGAATTAGATTAGATATTAGGGCAAGAGTGTTTTTTTTTTTTAATGTAACCTGAGAAAATAATAGAAAAGAAAAAATAGAGAATATCTAGGTTTGGAGATTTTGGGTATGTTCAGCAAATATCTATCAATCATTGCCCAGAGATGATCAAATACACACTGTTCTGGAAAAAAAAAGGCTCAAAAATATCCTTTGACGTCTTGGTTTTCTTTTCTACACTTGATGGTTCCATTTTGCTATTGGTGTTTTGGAAGACCCAAAGTTGTTTCCAGTAACCACAAGATTTATTTTATTTATGCTTCAAATCTGATAAATTTTAGTCATCAAAAGTGCATGTGAGGTAACAATATTTTATTTCAGCATCATTGGTAGCTCTCCAAATATATTTTTATCCTCTGGAGAAACTCTCAGAAAGGCATGAATCTTGAGGTCCAATTCAGTAATAAAATACAGAAAAGATTGGTGAAATTATCTAGGTTGCAGAGTTTAGTACATTAGGATCTGATTTATTGGTTTTGTCTGTCAAGTCTTCATTTATCTGCATCACCCATTTTGCTAGAAAAGTAAAACAAAGATTTAAATGTTGTGGATCATTTGTTCACATTTACAAGCAAGGAGTTGATGTTTACTTCTAGAAAAATGACTACAAAATGATAAATTTCAAAATTTCAAGATCATCCACAGTCTAAAAGTTCTGCCACAACCCTTCCCAGAGCTTTTAATGTCACAGGTCTTACTGGACCTAACTATAACGAGAAACTAACTTTCCTTGTGTATTATAATTTCACATAAAAATCAACAGCCAGGAGGGTACATAGGCATACATCTTTTAATTCCAATGAATGTTTCTCCAGTTTCAGTCTATATGTGTATGTATACACTTATTTGTAGTGGTTAAAGATACAGATTCAAAGATGAAGATTCATTAATCAAGGTTTATTTATAAGGCAGTGGAAAAATAATTATTTATGCATCTCCAATAATATTTTATGCACATTTTTGCAATTTTTCTTAGAAGTGTGTCATTACTATAATTCTCCCATGAAAATTTATCTGATGGAATAGAGCACTGCACCTCAGACAAATACAGATTTGACACTGTGAATGTGAAATGGTAAAAGGACAATATATTTATCAAGTGATGCAAATCTTTAAGTTTATTAATTTCTAAAAGTGTTTCTCAGAAGGTGAAGACTAAGAGCACTGCATAACCCACATCCAATTTGTTAAAGTACATAGTCTGATAACTGTGTCCTGGGCCTCAGGTTTAGGTAAGTGAACAGCTCATGGGAAAGTGCTGGAGAGAGGAGTAAGAGGCTGTTATGGATCTCACTATGGAAAATGGTTGGATTTTATGGACAGCTAAGGGGAAGTGAGGTGAGTGCCAGCCAGACCCCACAGGTAATTTAGAAAATTATAGACTTCTTGGGGAGTGAAATATTTTAAATTCAGTATAGCTTTGGTAACCATAACATGCAAGGCTGGCTTGACTGGCTAGTTTAGTGTATCACTCATATGCTATGAGGCTGGAATGTTTTAGGTAACTCTATTATAACTAAGAATTTGTGGTATGGATGTAGCAAAACTGTGACCAATAATTAAGAATGAACTTTTTACATGGGAGGAGAGAAGAATAAAGGAAAGACCAACACAGATGAAGCAAGAATAAGAATGTGGAGAGAAAGTAAGCTAAAAGGTGCCAGCTGAGATGGAGCAAGGAGCAGTTCAATTCACTTGCACGGCTGAGCCAGGCACCTGACTACTGCTGGCTGTCCTGTTTTCTTATTAGAATCTATTCCTAACAATTTTCTGTTTGAACTGCTGTGACCCATCTGTGTTCTGTGTGTGTGCTTTCATGCATGAATGCCTGTGCTTTTTTTTTATCCAACTTTGAGCTGGACTAGCCAGCAAGTCAGAGGGAGCACTAAGAAAGACTCCAGGTCTGAAACGGTGGCTGCGTAAACAGATGGGGATCTGCACAGAGATCTGAGAAGAGTTGGAGTATGTGGCAATATTACAGGTATTTGCCAGTGTGGCTGTGAAGTTAAAGATTTTAGATGTGTATATTCTTCACTTAGTGAACCTAAAGCTTCTCTGGAGACTTTCAAAACCTTCCTGATATATGTAGGCTTCCCTAGGTTATACTGCTTTGGCAGAGACCTGGACTAGATGATCTCTAGAGGTCCCTTCCAACCCCTGACATTCTGTGGTTCTATGATTCTATGATTTTAAAACCTGATCAGACAGATAGGAGGAATAGCTCTGTGTTTTTTATGTTGGCCATGTGTTACAGAGTGATGGTAAGTCACCGGTCTCTGTTTATGTTGTTTTCTATATTCTGACACATTTGCACTATATATGGGTGAATGGGCACCTACCAGCAATAAGCATGATGGCTGTCTGGAGCTGGGAGCCACAGCAGCCTGGTTATATCCCACAGGGTCTGGTTGAGCCTTGCAGTCTGAGATAAACTTGACTCTAGTGGACCATGAATGTGAATTTTCCAATTTTTCTTTGTCCCATAACCCACAAAATTGTTTTCACTAATAGAGTTAGTACGAGAATGTTCAGGAAATATGCTGCTCAATATCTTTCTGATCTGTGGTGCTCTCAGATTGTCCAGTCTCACCATATGTGCCTCTCCTTTGTAATACAGAGCACAAGAGAATAAATAAAGCCTTTATTAGTTTTATTATGCACAAAATACTTTCAGTGGAAACTGCTGTGTATAGACGTGTGTTTATTTTGCATCCAACCTAAAGCTTCCCTGACACAACTTGAGGCCATTCTCTCCTGTTCTATTGCTTGTTTCATGGGGAAAGAGACCAGCATCCACCTCACCACTGTCTCATTTCAAGTAGTTGTAGCAAGTGATAAGGTGTCCCCTCAACCTCCTTTTATCCAGGCTGAACAATTGCAGTTCCCTCAGATTCTTCTCTTAAGACTTGTTCTTCAAATCCTTCACCAGCTTTGTTGCCCTTGTTTGAAAGCAGTCTCTTCATCAACGTTCCTGTAATAGTATCCTGCAGCAATATTCCCTGTAGTTCAAAAATTGTCCATCTGATAGAAAAATATTTTCTGTGCAGCTTAAACTAATGTTGATGGGTTATATCTACAATAATATTTAACGAGAGGTGTTTTTTCAGAACATGTTAATTGCTATGCTACATCCTACTGCCTTCACATACTTTGCAAGGGGTGTGCCTACTGACACTCTGGTGCAACTGGTACTGAATTACATTTCATCAGAATTCTTCTCCTTGGATTTTCAGGTACAGAAAAGGCAATACCACAATGCACATCTACAAAAAAATTGTCAAAGTTGTCAAAAAATATTTGTTTATTCCTATCGCAGTTACAAAAACCCCTTGTAGAGCTGCAAATGATAAATGAGAGATTAAGGAACTTGTGAATATTTCCATCATTATACAATACTATGTCTTTTGACAGCTTCCCAGAATAGGATAGAGGATGAAACTGTAAGAAAAAGACAATCCACTAATTCTCTTGTGAGCTGTTTTGGGTCTTCTGACAACTAACACTGATTAAAAAGTATGCATGAATAACTCTGGACATCCAGATGAATTATTTTGGAGTAAAATTTCAAATAATTTTAATCAGTGCAATTGCCAAACCTTTATTATACTATGCTTTTGGTAAATAATTAAATATGAAAAAACTTTGTATTCTTTGGTACTGAAAGTAGAAGCTGTTCTTTCAACTGATAGGCATTTCACATATCAAATACAAATAGAAAAAACCCTGTGTGCAAGGCAGTAATAAATGTATGACAGGTTTGTTGAGGTGCTGAGCCTTTTTCATACAAGTTCAAGTCTAAAAAGCTCACAGGGTAAAATTATACTTTTTTAAGAAATCTCTAGTTAATTAGGTGAAGAATAAGTGTATGCATGCAATGCCCATAGAAGAGTCTGCTTATGGTCAGAAGAATATGAGAAAAATAATTTATTTGTAGTGATTTAATTCTTTTTCTAAGTTGGAGAATGAATAAGCCAGTTAACAACAATAAAAGTGGAAGCTATACGACAAAGATACAAAACTAAGGAATTAAAATATTTCTTTCTCAAAGCAAATTTCCATCAGAAAATGCATCTTGAGAAAGGAGTGTATTTATAGAGTTCATATAATCTAATTATGTCAGTAGTTAAATCAATAAAGACAGCAATGTCAGGAATTAAGTCACTCTGTTCACCTATAACAGAATTATTCCTATTGAGAAATATGCATTTTTACATGGACTGCAACATATGGTACTGTAGCTATAAAGGTATTTAAATATGCTCACACTGTCAGCTGAAAGTAATTGATGATAATTTAAAGAGCTGCCATTATATTCCAGCAAACTTTAAAAAAATTCAACTTTCTTGACAGGAAAAAAAAAGCCCTTGAACACTACGACATACTACATAGATGATATTACATATTTCTCACTATAATTTACTGAATTGTTTAATAGAATTTTGTTTTCCTCTTTCCAAACATTCCTCTTCCTGGTTGATTCACTTAGCAATGTCACAAATCAGTCTGTAGTATCGTCATAATTTTTTCCATAGAGGTGGCTTGTGATACCACCAACACACACATTTAAGGAAAATGACTCAGGAGGAAAATGCCTGTGGATCACTGATATATATACACTCATAAGAAAGATTAGATCAGAGCTGTAGCAGATGCAAATCTGAAATAGTGGGTACAAAAGTTATCATTCACTACAGGAAGTGTATGACTTTATATTTCTGTGTCTGCTGCTGTCAGTTTACCTGATCTTCACTGGAGACTTAAAAAACATACCCAACAGTCATCATTGTGATAAATTTCTTGGGACCTTTCTTTTTAATTTATTAATCCAATGTCACTGCACTTCCCAGTCTAGAAGAGCAGTTGCATCAATCTACACTGTTCAGAACTACTGCAAAAAAGAGTAACAGCTGAAATAAAGAACAGATTCCTAAATAACTATGAGGATGGAAGTCTAAAGGGTAATGACAGTTGAACAAAAATTATAGTTTTATGGAGTGAGCTGTCATAACTACAGTATTTATTTTCTTTTCCAAAGTAACAGTATTTAAGAATCATTGGAAAGTCATATTCTAAATTACAGTCTTGTGTCAGAGCATTTGCCCTCTTAGTTTATCCTGCTTTTTCTAGAAACCTAAGAGTATATCCAAGAATAGTAGACATCCTTATCCTATGCCACAGTTGTAAACTGATTTTGGTGCTGCATTTAATTCCAAGAGGAATTCTTCAGTGTTTCATGGATTTAATATATTATTAAATATTAAAAATTAAAGCTCAAGCTCTAATGGAAATTTTTTATTCACTGCAACTCAAAAACTTTTGATCTTCTCTTTACTGAAGAGATGCCAGACAAACCATATTTAAATTAAAAGAAAAAAAAAACCTGAAATCTTTAACAATCCTAAACATGATTGATAAGTTATCTGTCTGTCCTTATCTCTGCATTCATAGAATCATTTTTCTACCCCTTATAAAAATGGGTGCAATATTTCCTTTTTTCCAGTCACTCCTGGAACTTCACCTGACTGCTGTGACTTTTCAAATATCATGGAGAGTGGCTTGGCAACTATATCAGCCAGTCCCTTCAGAACTATGGGATGCATCACATGTGGTCTCACAGATTTTTGTATGTTCGGGTTCCTCAAATGTTCATAAAACTTATTGTCTGATGATTGGTGCATTATGCAGATCTTTTTCTTAAAAAATGAAAAAGAAAATGTGCATAAAGGGTTTTCTTTAAACAGGTGGCAATCTAAATTATATAGCATAAGTCTGTTCATGCATGTTACTACTGATTACCCACTGTAATCCTCCCCCGGAGCCTGAAGGAATGAAACAGTTGGAAGAATGTAAAATAAGGTTGACTTAAATATGTGTCACATTGTGTCCTACAGGAAAAACAAATGCCAGAGTCCATCAGAAACAGCACACCAAAATTACAAAATCCCTTTTTAAACAATCAAATTTTCCCATTATAAAAAATAAAGAACATTTCTAAAATTATATTAAAACCCTATACAGTTCAGTAGGTCTGTCTGAGTTATTCATATATTTAATTCTTCTCCTTAAAAACCTTTTAATCTTCCAGGAACTCACTTCCAATTCTAAATGGAGAAAAGAGTCTTCATTGAATGCTTATTAATAAATTGAAATTAATGGACTGCTTAATATTTTGCTCAGTATCATTCTCCTACCAGTCAACAGCCTAGTTCTACACAGGCAGAAAAATAACAGAAAAGAAATATTTTTATTGTTATATTTATTGTCATAATTTATTGTTTTATCTAATAAAATTTTACCATGCTGCCGACACCAGGAGTTTGGGAAAAGAGATGTATGTAATGTATTTTTCTATAATTATAGATTCAAGTAAGATAAAGCCCATAAAACCCATGATGAGAGCTACAAAACAAAATGGACATATGTATAAAATGAAAGGGTTGCAGTAAACAATACAAAATAATAATTTTCAACTAAATGACATTTTTATACTGTCAGAAAATAAACTGACTCTGAATAAATAATTAAACTCATTTAGAAGAAACTGTGAATCACCTCTAACCCCTGTATCCCAAAAATGAGCCATAAAGTTTGGATTTTTGTAGAATTTCTCAGTTTTGGTTCTCATTATATGTCTGGGTAAAGACAATACTTTACTGTTTTCCAGAATTTTTATGCTTAAATGGTATTTTTAGAGCTAGGACCCCTGTTGTATACCTGAACATGAATTTTAATGAAATAGATTTGCAGAAATCACAGACCAAGAAGTGCAGATTGATTGGCTTTGGAACAGGGACAAGCTCCCCCTAAAAGATAAATAAGTTGCATACAACATTTAGAGGAGAAGCGTGTGATATTATTTGCTCTTTTGCACTAAAATTGCAAACCCCATGCAGACAAAGTACACATATTGAGAACAATATGGGCAGGGTGACATTTGAGGTACAACAGCTATTCAACAGTAAAACCATGGAAGTGAATAGACTCCTACACTGCAATAATATGAATTACACTTATATTGATATTTCACTGATTTATATCCTCAGTGACAGGAAATCTTATTTTAATTTTAACCTATACCATTTACACTATATTTTGAGTTAAGTACAAGAAAATTTTAAATATAATTTATGCACTTCACAGACATTGCTAATAAGGCAATCCATCTTCTTTTTTTTTTTTCTTTTTTTTTTTTCCAAATCTGGTAGCAATCCTTCACAACATGTGAAACTATCTACATATTTACTAAATTGTTATAATTTGTGGTGAGGCCTAGTCCACACCACTTTAATCAGCTAAAACACACATATAATCTGGTGTAAGATCTTGAAATACTTCTAGAGTCACTAGAGCTAGAGGTGCTTGTACATCACTGCAAGAAGGCCATTGAGGTCCTGCCATGTGTCCAAAAAAAAAGCAAAAAAGCTGGTGAAAGGTCAGAGAACAAGTCTTATGTGGAGCATCTGAGGGAACTAGGGCTGTTCAGTCTGTAAAAAAGGAGTCTGGGAGGAAACTTTATTGCTCTGCACAACTACCCAAAAGAAGGCTGTATTGAGGTGGGGTTTGGTCTCTTCTCCCAGGTAACAAGAAACAGGACAAATGAAGTTGTGCCAAGGGAAGTTTAGATTGGCCATTACAAAAATTTATTCACTGAAGGGCTTTCAGGCACTGGAACATACTGCTCAGAGATATTGTGAAGTCACCATCCCTGGAGATATCTAAAAGATGTGTAAAAATGGTGCTTATTGTATTTATTGTAGTTAAAGAACACTTTCATTTCCAAAACTTTGGTCAAAATGAGTGGAAGGCCTAAGCTCCATCTTTTAGAAACATATGAATTCTTCTATTTGTTTCTAATCCCTTTAATTTCAAATTTTAAATTTCATAAGAGACCAAGTGAAATAGAAAAAAAAATTAAAAAAAAACAACAACAAAAAAAAAACAAAAACAAGATTTTTGTCCTAGAAAGTTTCTGTAACTTTTCAATTTTCAAAAAAAGTGGGTTTTTCTCAGTGCTGCTTTAATGGTTCAACTAGATGACTTTAAAGGTCTTTTCCAAACAAACAAACAAAAAAATTGCATGATTCTGTGATTCCATGACAATAAGATTTCTTTCATATTATACAGACTGATTTCTTTCATATTATACAAAACCTTTTTTTCCATACAGCAAATAATTAAATCAAATTAATCATGATTATTGAGATTAATACTGAGTATGCTTCAATATGTGAGTACTGATCTACTATAGTAGTTTAAGCTATGTGTCACCATTGATAAACAACGATAAACATTGATAAACAAATCTCATCTCCTCTGACATTCAATCATGCTAGATTGTCTTGAACTAGAATCATCAGGGTTACTTTTTATGACTGGAAAACAGATAATATGGATATTAGAATATATTATTTACTGAAATGAAAGCAAAAGATGTTTCTGAGCAAAAGGAAAATGTTAACATTTTAGAACAAGACAGAATCACAGAATCAGCCAGGTTGGAAAGGACCTCTGAGATCATCAAATGCAACCCTTAAGGACATTAACAATTTAACTGGTTACATTGAATCCTCATGATACTTTTCTCCCCCTTTCTGGACAGCCTCTTCCAGGGCTCTGTAACCCTTACAGTAAATAAATTCTTCTTCATGTTGAGGTGGACCTTCTGTGCTTTA
This sequence comes from Phaethornis superciliosus, assembly GCA_023637945.1. Lineage (NCBI taxonomy): Eukaryota > Metazoa > Chordata > Aves > Apodiformes > Trochilidae > Phaethornis > Phaethornis superciliosus. Next base: position 117,594,897 of record JAJQWJ010000001.1, read on the forward strand.
TCTTGAATCCATTTCCCCTTCTCCTATTACAGGGCACAAATGAGAAGAGGTTGTGGCTTCCTTCTTGATGCCCAGCCCTCATGTATTTATACACATGAACTACATCTCCTCCAAGTTTTTTCTTCTCCAGACTAAAAAGCACCAGGTCTCTCAGCCTTTCTTCATGAGGAAAGTGTTCCAGTCCTTTAATCATCCTAGTAGCCCTCCATTGTAAAGTAAATCCCTCTCCCTCTTGAACAGGGGAGACCAGGACTGGACAAAATACTCCAGGTGTGGTCTCACTAGAGCAGGTTAGAGGGGGAGGAGAACCTCCCTTGATCTTCTGGACACACTCTTCTTAATGCACCTCAGGGTACCATTGCCTTTATTGGCCACAAGGGCACATTGGTGTCCCATGGATAACTTCTTGTCCACCAGCACTCAAACATCCTCTCCATGGGGTTGCTCTCTAGCAGATCACCTCCTAACCTGTACTGGTGCATTTTGTTATTCCTTCCGAGGAATAACACACTGCACATTTACTTGTTTAAGCTCATTAGGTTCCTCTTGGCCCAGATCTTCAGTCTGTCCAAATCTTGCTGAATGGTTGCACAGCCTTCAGGTGAATCACCCACTTATCCCAGTTTTGTGTCATCAGCAAACTATCTGAGAAGATCTTCTGTCCTATCATCAAGGTCATTGATAAAGATGAACAGGAAGAAGCTGTGAGAAAACTAGGAAAATTCAACTTTTCTTTTTTGGGGAATTGGTCCTTTCATTTAACAACAAGGTGTTTTCCCCTAATCACTACAGACTTAACTGAGTTTGATTCCTCTAATAGGCAGGCATGAGGCAGTGATGCATAGGAAGTTGTCTTCATCTACAAGTTGGGCGCATTCTGTTCTGTGGTTGCAAATATTGTAAAGGGTTTTCTATTCCTGCTAGCCATTTTGGATTTAATTTCAAAAAAAATTTGGTTCGTTTTAAGGAAGAATGCATAAATCAGTAAAAAGATTTTTGCTGGAAATGCAATTCCATTTACAAGGTGCACACGTGATGCCAGCTGGCTATCCAGGTCTGCTGCTCTGCATAACAGGATTTCTGAGCAGATCATGTTTGCTAAAAAGCTTATTGACAGGCAGTTTCTTCAACTACACATTCTATAGCCCCATATTTTATTTTTGTTTTAAAAAATACATTGTAGAGTCAGTGAAAAATATTTCCTTGTTTCATCTTACTTTTACAGTCTCACAGAATCATAACAGAAAGTAATGATGGGTTTTCTTTTTCTAGTTTTATCCTCTGAGGTTTTTCCCTTACTCTGAAAAACACATTTATTTTATCCTTTGATTGTTACAGGCCCTTGGTTCTGTCTTCAAAAACCTTTTTGCATAATGTGCTGGAATGGCACTGGTCTGTGCTTCTGTCAAAACTCTGAACAATTCATAACCCTGGCATCCGCCTCCTGAGCAGTAATGGAAAATATTCTGAAGATAAGTTGTTGCATCTATCCAAGCTCAAGTCCCTGTTATATTAGGAATTTTCAGATGGTTCTTTGAAATTGATTTAAGTATGGATTTTCAAAAACATCTAGATATACATGGTAGTATTTTTTAAAAACCCTGGCATGTAAGGTTTAAAACATTCCATGACAGTCTAGGCTTTGGAATTCTTTGCTAGCATGTGTTTTTATGGCTGCTTAGCTATCTGCAGTGCTTCCAGGCATTTTTAGAAATTATTTGCTTGGAAATTTAAAAATGTGGACCTTGATAACACAACTGGTGAAATAAACACATCAGGTGTATTTGCCCTTACTCCTGTTGACTATCGGATCCTCAGTGTGGTGACATAGTAACAGTGCCACCATTATTTAAATTCTCTGCTCACTGAGCTCTGTCACTCCTTCAGTAATACAGACTACTGATTTTCCAGACTAGGAACCCTTTCAGGCTGTGTTCTCAAGTCCCCCAGGGAGAACAGTGGCACTGGAGGATGAATATAGGTATGGTCATGGGTCCATGACATCAAGTTAAAACACAGACCAGACATGTACAGTTAGTGGGGATGAGGAAATGTTCACAGGTCCTACAATTTATGCTTTCAGCCATGTCTTCTGTGGCTTGCATGCTGCTTACCAAAGCAGTGTGCATACATGTTGAAAAAACAGGTGGAAGGAAGAAAGAAAGATGACTTACAAATTGCTCAGTATCAGGTTGTTTTTTTTTTAAAAAAAGTTTCTATAGTGCATGTAGAGTTTCAGTCCTTTCTTTCCAGCAACTGTGAAGGATATAGGCATAACAAAGTACAATATCCTTTACAAAATCTTCCTCAGTCTTTCCAAAGCTTTCTCTGGTATTGCAAGAGAAATATTGTAACTTACTTGCAATTAAAATTTTTAAAAATGGAAATATTATATTAGGAAATGCTCTTTAAGACAGATACAGACTTCCACATATCAAAGGCAGACATTAATGGGTCGTGTGTACAAAGATATGAAGGTATGAATCACTTCATATGGAATTCAGTCTTTGCCCTTTAAAAATTCAAGCCCACATGGATTTGTAATTTTGTGGTGAATGAAATCGATGATGTGAGAAATTTTAAATGTGCTATGTTTCAGATGGATATAAATACAAGCTCAGACTTTCTGGAACATTTTTTTTCTGACCTTGTCCAGATGAGCATCAAAGAAGGCACTTGGACCTAATGGTCATTCCCTCACAGCATCTCTTCTGGTGAAGCCACTGCAAGAGGTGGCAAATCCTTTAGCAGTTGACACTTATCTTAAAATCCTTTAGGTTTCATTAAGCTCCAATTATGTCTTGGAAAGTTTCCAGAAGCCCACTGTGAAATTGTATAACTATATAAAAAAATAAAATAAAATTGTGTGAGGCGGTCATTAAGGCTTTACATGTTCTGATTCTACAAAACTGGAAAACTACGCTTCAGGCACTTGCTCTGCACTGAAGAGATCCAATGAATTTTTTTAGCATTTCAGATATTTTCTTTGTTTCCCTTGTTTTTCAACTTATATATTAATACAAAAGCAGTTATTTATAAAATAAAGTTACCTTTACATTTAGCAAAAATTGAATTAACTCATGATCTATCCTGGTTTATTATCCTTTAATGAGATATTTTGTAATGTCTCTGCTAAAAGCAAGGTTAAAAGCATTACCTACTAGTAAATATTAGATGAAAAAAATATTTATTCTTTTCTAAAATTTTCTATTACTAGAATTTTATTTATTTATTTATTTGTTTACCGAAGTAAGAATTTTAATCTCTGGACAAAGATACTGTTCTGAAGAGTAATAATTTTTCCTAATGGGATCTCAAAGATCCCTATTCACATCAAAATCTTATCCTGAGAGGTATAGAGGACTCCTAATGCTATATTAAGACCATCTTTCATCTCTACATGCAAACCATTTTTTTCTCAATAGATACCTTTATGTGTGCTATCTCTTCTATTTTATGCATAAGACTTGCAGAGAAAAAGACATTTTAAGTGACTTTTTAAAATGTCTCTTTCAATACACCTAATACATCAGTCTACAGAAAAGCCTGCTAGTTCTGCCCACTAAAAATGCCATTTGTGTGGTATCGTGTCTCCATCTCTTGTGGATGTTAGTAGTAACAGGATAGTAACAGGATAAATAGTATAAGATATACTGATAGTCCTAACTACAAATACCTATATATGTGCACACACACGCTTTCTCTGCAGAAACAAGAAATGTATTACATACATGCAATTTGAAACATGGATGTGCTTTAGCAAGTCAGAATTTATTATAATGCTCATATTTTGAATTGCATTCCTTGTCTATAGGAAAGTTGTCATCCTATCAAATTATTAACTCTTCAAGTGAGCAGATGGCACCCTCCTCTTTACAGGGAAAAAGAAAAATTATGGTGACCTGGGGAAATCTCAGAAAGACTCAGAAAAAAAAAAAGGGATGAAATTCTGACTAGAGAGAGAGAAATGTTACAGGTTCGTTGGAAACAAATTAATGAAAAGTTAAAACTGAAGACAATTGCAATACTTTTTAAAATTATATATGATGAGGTTTAGAGTCAGCTCCCAGGCTGAATGCTCACAGACAGTTGTGTTCCCTGAAAATATCAGCTAAAGACAACCAAGTTCTTCAGGATACTGTACCACTACAGCATAGTTTGTTTTATGGGAAAATAAAATCTCTTTTTTATATTTTTCTCTCAAATTAACAGAGTAATATTAATTGACAGTAATTGCTTTTTCTCAAAAATAAAAATATCTCATTACTAACAGTTTATTTCTACAGTAATACGTCAAACTAAGCAACACATACTGATTCAGACATAATTGTTTAAAAGGTTTTCATACATATATCAAAAAACAATAACAAAAAATAAATGTAAAAGAAGAATATAGTAATATTATATATAGAATATAGTCATATGAAGCTACAGTTCAGAAAAGATAATTTTGATCTTCATCCAGGATCTTTTTAAAATATGAAGCCTCTGGTTGTTATTACTATATTCAGTCACAACATCATAGATGGCTATCAGATTAAAGCTGAATTACTTTCAGATTTTTAGTAACAGGAATATTTTAGAAAACTAAAAACATGGGCAAACGACAAAAAAAGAAAAATGTAGCAGTAATGTGCATAAACATGTATGAATGCACAAAGAAATTTAAGAAAACTTCAGTGGAAATTGTTGAACTCACCACCTCAGCTATTCAGTGTTACTTTTCTTAATGTATTTATAAAATTTATATATAAAATATGCTGTAAAAATCCTCAATTTTGATAATATGGAGGAAATATTTTCAGTTGCAAAAAAGCCACATATAATATCTTCTAAAGTAAAAGCTCTTATCACTGGAGGTCAGTAAACAGTGTAACTGTTTTTCTAGCAGAGATGATAACATTAGATCATTTACAAACAAACATTCATATTAGGACTTAATAGTTTTTATCACTGTACAGCATGCAGTCATGAATAAGGCTATTTGTCAAAAGGATGTTTTTAACAGTGACTTAAGCAGACCTAGGATCAGAGTCCAGAATTCAAACTCATAAACTGGAAAAGAACAATCCAAGAACAAATCCTGTAAGCTATAATAACAGGAGCAACTCCTCCTAGAGTCCTTTTCCCTTTCTATCTCAGTTAATTGACTTACATTTGCTATTCTTAACTGTATATTGGAACGAATAGGAACACATTTATTGAATACATAATATTAGTGTTTTCACACCTTTAAAGAATGCTATAAAAAAGAATTGTTATGTTCTTTAGGATTCAGTTTAAAACATTAAACTGAAAACCTCCTGGATATATCTCAAATCGTTGTAAGCCATATTTTACCTTCCCATAGTTCTCTAGGCTTCTACTGTCAGCAATACAGAAAAGCAGACATTTTCAAAAGGAAATTGTCCCTTTATATTTATCCCATCTCTTCAGGTGTCAAAGATAAATGGAACAAATTACTCTCTGAAGCATTTCTTTTTATCCATTAGCTATACAAGGAATATAGACAAATTATCATAGGATACTCTTAGGTGACTAATTTAAGATTTATATTTATACCACCCCTATATGAAATTAATTATTCTTTTTCCATTCTCTGAATTCTTGAAGAAATGATTTTCCATCATCTGTTACGTGTTGGTTACACAGCTTTTCTTCTTTCATCTTTTCTACCTACAACAATCTTTTAGTGAATTTCCACCTGAGTGAACTTTCAATTTATTTAAAATCTCTCCCAAAAAGAGAACATTCTTCTTTTTCCTCTTATTTTTTGACTGCCTCTTCTGGTAGAGTGAACTTGGGAGCTTAAAGATAAGTTTGGGAATGTATTTGCTTGCTTTCAAGAAATTTTAGCGATTTGCTCCTTTTTTCCTTTAAATTTTTGCACTGTGGAAACTGTGCAGGAGAAAAATCTTACCTGCTACAAGATGACTATCCAAACCAAAATCCTTCTCATTGGTTGAAATATTTGTCATTTTTGTCAAGAAAGGCCCAAAATAAAAGTAGTTTGAGGAAAAAGATCTCAATGACACTGACCTACAAGAGTAAAGAAGCAATACATACTGGTGAAAGAAAAACCAAAATTATGTTACTGGTATCTGGGGTGATCTAAATCTGTAAGGACTACAGTAATATTACAATGTAAAAATCAATACTATTTTTCATATATCCTCACCTGCAGTCAAGTAGCTGCACTGAATAAACTGCAGTAAGGCTCTGCTTTTTCCTTTTTATTTTTGTGCTGTATAAATCAAGTAAAAAATGATAGCTTTCACCCTCCACCAGCTTATGTTTAAGAGCTTCTGGGAACTCTTAATCATTAACTACTTCTGTATGCTTCACACCAACAAGATGTCATAGAACAGTGTAAAACATGAACAGATGAATTTTCTCTCATAGTAAAAATAAATTATTTCTTACTCACTACATTAAAATAATACCTTTCAGTACATCTCCTTCAACTGGTTTGTGTACCATTCTACCACAATGAAGACTGCCATAAAATGAAAACAGTCTTAAATGTTTGCTCAGAAAAAAACTTTCTTATCCTGTGATTATTCTGGTAGGAAATGTTCAAAGATGTTGAATGTGTTCTGCTCACTCAGGTCACACCATTGCAATACACACACCAGTGTATTGTTACTTGGATTTACAGGAGGTAGGATATGAGACAGAAAGGAAAGTGAAATTGAAATTCTTAGGATTTGTCTCTCCTATAGCCTTCTTAAAACCATGTGTCATGTCTCAGATAATCATTTGTTCTTCCACCTCACCTAAACTGAGCAGTAGTGAAAGACAGACACCTTATATTTTTTTGTTGTCGTTTCTACTAAAGGCATGGGCTTTAGTGAAGTTCTTATGATGGGCTGTAGTGAAGTTCTGTTTCCTTTTACAGTGGGGAAGTAAAGACAGGTATTAATCTTAACATCAGAGAAATCATGTGAAAAGTTAATAAAGATATTTAATACTGCTATGGTTTTACTGTGTTTAGCAAGTAACCTGTGAGATTTCTTTAAGCTAAGCAAGTAGTGTGACATAAGTTCATAAGTTAGGTTGTAATGTTAACTGAGTTCTGCGCAGATTTGGAAGTTGAATATATAGTGAATATATAGTGGAATTATACTTTTTAACGTTTGCTCCCTGGACCAGATATATAGAGAAATCACACCTGTTTACAGCCTACTTTCTTTTCAAGCTTTATGCTTTATTCCACCAGAACCCCTACACAGAAGATGGTTCATGTTTCTGAAAATTTTCAAATAAACAACCACTAAAAAGTCAGCTGAAAAACTGAGTTATCAAGTTTTAAACACATTTTGGTAGAATATCTTTCAAATGTACTTCACAAGATGATTCTTGTGTAGTTATGCTTTTGGAAATGCAATGTTATTAAGCTGAGATATAGACAAAATAGGGAAACCAGACCTCTTGAGGGAGAAAGAAAGGCAAAAAGAAATTAAAAAACAAAGAAAAAAACCCAAACCAAACAGATGAAGGTTTGGAAGAACTTACAAAGGAAGAAGAAAAAAAAAAAATGAAGAAGCAGGTCAAGAGAAGTGATTCTTCCTCTCTACTCCACGCTCATGAGACCTCACCTGGAGTACTGTGTTCCGTTCTGGGGCCTTTAGCACAGGAAATTCATAAACCCGTTGGAGTGAGTAATGAGAAAGGACACAAAAGTGATCAGATGGCTGGAACACCTCTCCTATAAAGACAGGCTGAGTCAGTCGGGGTTGCTCAGACTGGAGAAGAGAAAGCTCCAGGGAGACACTTTAGCAGCCTTCCAGTGCCTGAAGGAGGCCTATGAGAAAGCTGGGGAGGGACCTTTTACAAGGGTATGGAGTGATAGGACAGGGGTAACAGTATCAAACTGGAAGAGCATAGATTTAAGTTGGACATTAGGAAGAATTCTTTCCTGTGAGGGTGGTGAGAACCTGGAACAGGATGCCTGAGGAAGTGGTGGCTGCCCCCTCCTTGGAAGTGCTCAAGGCCAGGCTGGATGGGGCTTTGAACAAACTGGATCAGTGGGAGGTGTCCCTGCCCATGGCAGAGGATTGGAACTAGATGATCTTCAAGGTTCCTTCCAACCCCAAAAATTAATTGATTCTGTGATTCGGTTAATAACAGCAAGATGTTTTCTGAAACTTGGGGTTATCAGTCATCCAGTTTAAACCTGGATGACTCACTCCCTCAGTTATCTCAGAATAGCTGAGGACAGAGGAAGTTTCCAGGCAGTTTATCTCGTTGAAACATAGTAATTTATCTTGTGAATTACTGTATTAAAGCATAGGTTTTGTAGCCATACAGTTGATTATCAGGTTCATAAAATTCAAGCTCTATAATCAAAGCATGTTTGTTTCACTCCTACAGGTAAATGTAGGTGAATGTATTTATAAATTGAACAGAATTTGGGCTTTTACATGGAAGTGTTGTAAAAAAGCCCAGTTAGTACAAAGAAAACAGAACATTTGGAATATTGAGGCACAGGCCTTTCTGTTTAATGTTCCTCATATTGGACAGATATTAAAAATTCTACCTATTAGAAATGTTAACTTTCTAAGCCTAAATTGTACAGAACTGCTGTGAAGGAAGAGGTGCTGCCAAGAGCTTCTGGCTAAATTATTTTGGATCTTAACTCACCAGGAAGCTTCCGTTCTGAAATGCTCCATGGATCTGGCATGACAATTCACACAACCAGGTACAATAAATCAATAAACTCTTGGAGCTGCTTTTAAATGAAAACTATTAACATTTCAGAGAAATACAGGAACATGAGGAATTAAAAAAAATGTAGTGGAAAAAAATGAGAGGAATAAAGCAATGTAGTAAAAATCCTTAAAGAAAATCAAAACAACTCAGCTTAATTCTGGCAAAATTTCAAAACAACAAGAATAAAATTTTTAAAGTTCTGACAACTGTGAAGAAAATGAATGCATAAAATATGAGGAAATATGGGACACTGACAAAGATTTATTTTAAAACCCATGAATGTTATCGACATTGTATGAGCATATTTTATGAATATTTATACAAATGCTTTTAATTGCTTTATAAATTAAAAGAAAAGTGGGCAGAGTAGTCATGATTACTTCCCCACGGATGTAGCACAAAATCCTAAAATCAATGAATGGTTTGAGTTGGAAGGAGCCTTAAAAAGCATCTGCTTCCCACTCCCTCTTCCATGGGCAGGGACACCTCTGCCCAGCCTTTATCTGTGCTTGGGATTGCCCCAACCCTGGTGCATGACCTCACATTTAGCCTTGAACTTCATGAGGTTTCATGAACCCACTTGTCCAGCCTGTCAGGATCCCTCTGGAGAGCCTCCCTTCCCTTCAGCATGTCGACCACACATCTTGATATGATTGGTAAACTTACTGAGGGTACACTCAATCCCACTGTCCATGTCACCAGCAGAGATGGTACAGCACCTGTCCCGATGCCCTTGAGGAACGCCACTCATCACTGGTCTACATTTGAAGATAGAGATGCTGATTGCAACTCTCCCAGTGTGACTATCCAGCCAATTCTGCATCCACTGAGTGGTCCATCTACCAAGTCCATGTCTCTTCAATTTAGAGATAAGGATATTATTCAGGACAGGATCAAATGCCTTGCAGAAGCCCGGGTAGGTGACATCAGATTCTCTTCTTTTATCCACTGATGCTGTAACCCCATAATAGAAGGCCACCAAATTTATCAGGCACAATTTCCTCTTAGTCAATCCATATTGACTGTCACTAACCATCTCCTTATTATCCATGTGGCTTACCTCTGCTCCTTTATTTTGCCAAGCACAGAGGCGAGACTGACTGGCCTACAGTTCCACAGATCTTCACATCTTTTTTTTTTTTTTTTCTTTTTTTTTAAATAGAGATTATGTTACTACTTTTCAGTCAGTGGGAACTTCACTAGACTGCCATGACTTCTGAAATATGATAGATTGTTGCTTAGCAACTTTATCATTCTCTCTTCAGGACCCTCATATTCCTCTCATCAATTCATACATTCCTTAGATGGTATCTAACCTGATCTACCCATACCATGGGAAGTCTTCCTTCTACTAGAGACATTCCTGTAGAAGCTTTTCTTTTTGCCCTTGATGTCCCTGGCCATATTTAATTCTACTAGACCTTTAGCTTTCCTGCTCTGATCCCTGCTCCCTCTATATTCCTCACAGGTTTGTCCTTGCTGCCATCCTCTAGGCTTTCTTTTTGGATTTAGTTTTGGGTTTAACTTTGTCCAGGAGTAGCTTGCTCATGCATGGAGGCCTCCTGGCCTTTTTGCCTGATGTCTTCTTTCTTGGGATGCATCACTCTTGAGCTTGGAAGAGGTGATCCTTGAATATTGACTAGCTTTCTTCGACCCTTCTTCCTTCCAGGGCTTTATCCCATGGTACTGTGCCAAGCAGGTCTCTGAAGATGCCGAAATCTTCTCTCCTGAAGTCCAGGGCAGGGAGCTTGCTATATGCACTCCTCATTGCCCTAAGATTGCTGTATGCTATCTTGAATTCCACCACCTCATAGTCACTGCAGTCAAGACTGCTCTTGAAGGAGGAAATTATCATCAACACTTTTCAGGAACCTCCTCGATTACTTATGCCTGGCTGTTTTGTCCCTTCAACAGATATCAGGGTGGTTAATACCGCTGTGAGGACCAGGGCTTGTGAGTATGAGGGTTCTCCTATCTGTCTGTAAAAAGCTTAATCTACTTAGTCTTCCTTGTTGGGTGGTCAATAGAAGACCCCCACTATAATGTCCCCTTGTCACTGCCCTCTCTTTAACCCTGACCCATAAGCTCATGGTCAGCTCCTCATCTATTCCCAGGCAAACACCATGCATTCCAGCTAGTTTCTGATGTAGAGGGAGACACCCCTATTTTTTTCCTTCCCCTACGAGCCTGTAGCTTTCCATTCCAACACTTAAGCCATAGGACCCATCCCACCATCTCTCAATGATGGCAGTAAATCACAGCCCTGTAATCTGCTGCGCATCCGTAACTGCTCTTGTTAACCCCATGCTGTATGTGTTTGCCCTCATTTGCTGGACCCCAAATGAAGGTGACTTACAGCTGCAGTAGCTGGGAATCCTTTTGGGTATTTCTCCAATGCTTCCCTGTTGGCTCCGGTAATCTCAGGAGCCCTTGGCTCATCTCCATAAATCTTCAAGTGTGCTGCAGTGCATCCAACACATTTCCAAGCAACATGCTGAGATCCCTCCCTAGAGCTTCATCCCTCTAACCTTAGCAAGTCATCCCACAGCTTGTCACAGGAGACTTAATGTCATCCACCTCCCCATTCTTGTCTAGTTTAAAGCTCTGTCAATATGCTCCACAAGCTCCTGAACAATAACCCTCTTCCCACTTTGGGAAAAGTGAATCCCATCCACCACCATCAAGTCTGAAGTCTTCCAGGCTGTCCCATTATCAAAAAAACCCAAGCATACCAAAAGTGGTATTGCCTTTTCTTTTTGCTCTTTTATTTTTTTATCTTCTTTTTAAAATCATTACACAGCCAAAAAGTAGGAGAAATAATATTTTTAATATTCTGTTTTCTGTCCAATGATAAGCAATGGTCTCTTTTTATCCTAAGAAACCAAAGGTACAGAGTTAACATTTTTATATTTTTATCGTCTCAGTGTGTACAGATTGGTAACTCATTCCTGGTCATTTTGAATACACATGTGGGAAAATATTCTCATATTTATCTGATAATAAAAATAGTATTATATAATAATACAAAAATAAAAGTAATGTCTCTACAGCCTTTTCAAGATACATATTTCAAACGTACTTGCATTTATGGAAATCTCTTATTTTAAGTTTCCCTTGCTCTTGTTTAAAATATAAGGTCCTCCTCTGAATGATTTTTCCAAATTCAGTTCTATTCTACTATCTGGAGGGGGGAGTATGATTATTAGGCAACCCCTTCTTCTTTGTCTCACTTACTGCATGTGTAAACAGATTAAAGGTATTTATAATGCAAGATGGGAATGTGCTAATGTGTTGTTTTACCAACAAGTAGAGTTTCTCAATCAGATAAACAGTGGAATATAAAACACATTTTAAATAAAAAAAAAAGGTATTTCTTTGCATTTTAGTTTCTCGCTTGTTTTCTAGTAATAAAAGCCATTCAGATTTTTAAACTTTACTCTTTCTTAATATACACAGGTTATTCCAGAAAAGGTACTAAAAAATTAACTGGTGTGGTCTTCTAACATACCCCTGGTGCATTTCTAACTTCATAGCCCAGCTGAGTCTTTGTCTTCTAAACACTACTTGGCTCAGATTTGTTCTAACAAAATTACCACTACAGCAGTTTTCATTGTACCACACTAACACTAGAAGTGCAAATAATTACCTCTTTATTCTTATTGTCCTAGAGTTTGTCACTGATGTGATGAGCAGAAGTATTGAGTATCACATTTTTTTGTGATCATAAGGATTCAAAACAGCAGACCTGAAAACCTTCAGTGTCACCAGCCAGTTAAAGACAATTCCTCAGCACTGGCTCAGATAGCAGGTACTCACTCTGAAACCCTTTAGAACCATAGATTCACAGAATGGGTTGGGTTGGAGGGGACCTTAGGGGTCATACAGTTCCAAATCCACTGTCATGGGCAGAGACACCTCCCACTAGTCCAGGGGGCTCAATGCCCCCTCCAACATGGCCATGAACACTTCCCAGAAAGGGGCATCCACAACCTCTCTGCCTTTCAGAGTCTCACCACCCTCACACTACAGAATTTCTTCCTAAAATTTAATCTAAATCTAACTTCTTCCAGTTTAAAACTATTACTTCTTATCCTATTACTTTTTAAAAAATTCTCTCCCCAGCTTTCAGGTAATCAAAAGCTGCTACACGCCCTTAGAATGCAAGAGAATTTTTTTTTAAGTGAATTGTGTACTTGTTAAGTGGTTATGAGTCTTTAGTTTATGCATTTAACAGATGCCTGTTAACCAATTGTTTTAAAATCATGCTTAACATGGACGAGGCTAAAATGCAAGCTTTTGTTTATAACATCCAGAACAGTCAATCCAGTTGCAAATGTTTATAAAACTCATAAATGAGAAAATATGCTTAGATAACTCTGGAAACTCTCAATTGAAGTTCCTCCACCTCTCTCACTAGTTTTCTCCATGAAAAGGTGGTAGCCAAGGACTGAGAATTCACACACTCCTCCTCTGATAAATCTATTTTCTGTTATGGTTAATTTTCCTTTCAGAGCCTGCCAGGGTCTCACCCAGCTGTTTTCATTCTGGAACCAGCATATTCTCTTCTTCATGGTAATTAGCTTGTTCCAGTTCCATATGTGTTACTTTGCTATAGTAGGAGATGTCCCCTGCAACTGGTTTTTAGGCTTTCCTTTTCTCAAGTGAAATACTCAGTATTCTACACTGAGAAATGTTGAACTCCACGGTATGTATCAATCTGCACATTAAAACATATTTAATATACACTCTTAGACATGATAATGATATGCAGATTATTAGTAATACTTGCTTTACCCCAGACTTTGTGGCAATCAGCCACTCTGAAGTGACTCATCCCCAGCCAATTCCTCTCTGTGTGTTATGACAGCAAGCAATTGTATTTCTCCAAACAGAAGTGTTTTTCTGCAACTTGCAGAGTATTTGCATCAGAAGCAGTCTCTACACTCCCACTACTTCAAGCATGTCTGACAGAACACCTCATGAATCAAATACCAGCTGGCTGCACGCCAAATTTATATTAAGCATATTTTAATGAAAGTATAGGAAGACAATATATTCCAGTGCCAGCTGGTTGCTGCAACTACTTGTTTTTTGAGCAAGTATTCTTAGGACCAGCAAATAAGTATTTACAGCCTCGCATTAGTTGTCTCATTGACTCATGGTGGAAAGCACCATTCTTGTCTGACTATGCCAAATCAGGTTATAAAACAAACTGTGCAGCTTGGATTCATGATGTATCGATGGTGTATCTAATTCAAGCTGTTATCTGTAATTAAAGCTTAATTGTCAGAAATCAGAAACATTTGAAACATTTGAAACAATTTGTTTTATTTTATGAAAATATTCTTTAGAAGAAACATCTGAAATTCAAGCTTCATTATTCTGTCTCTTCCCTAACCTACCACTCATAAAACTGAATTGAGATACCGTTAGAAAATATTTAATAGGCCAATCACAATTTAATATCACAATTTGAACTATTCTGTTGAAAATTTAAGTGTTAAACTGCATTTGCCTCAAGGGAATTCCAGTTCTACTGTTTCATTTATTTTTGTATAACCCCCCCCCCCCCCAGAATACCTAAAACCCACAAAACTGTTCTTTTGTTTTCCCTCTACCAAACATTTTAAGAACCTTCTAAGGCAATAAAATAATCTGTGATTATTTTACATAAGAAACAATTTGCCTTGTGTTGATCTTGAAACACTGAATCCTGTATTACAAATAAAGAAGTCAGCTCATAAGTTTTATTGAAAGTAGTTACTTCTATGAAGCAACATAATCTCTCTTTTATAATTAGAGTAGTAAAAATTCCTGCCTAGGATACAAGGTGTGCAAATCAGTTTATAAATCAGAAGTACTCCAATAAATGGTGAGGTAAATTATTATACTGACAAGTTCCTTTAAAAGAGAATGGCCATCAAGATCCAATAGAGCACATGACAATAAATGCAATGTCTTTATTCCAGTATATGGAACATTTCACACAATTAATAGCTGTAGTCAACATTATTATCTGTGACTTGTAAGCAAGGCTGCCTGAAAGACTATTGAAAAGGGCAATAGAGCTGGTCAGTTTTCCCCCTTCAGTAATTTTAATAATTTTAGATGTTCTGTGAGAGCTGAATTAAAAATTAAAAATAAATTCTAAAAACATCTAAGACAAGAGACATAAAAAGGTAATGAAAAAGATATGATAATGTTTTGACAAATTTTAAAATGCTAACTGTAATGTAAACATTAAAATATTCCAGATGTTGAACAGCCTGAATGAGATTTTGCACTCTTCTACAGTTTCATTGATACTGGAAAAAGATTTTGACTATGACAATATGTTTTTTCAGACAGAAGAAGTAATTTCTCTTGTATGTATGTAGCATCTATGAGAAACCTACTGAGAAATTTTTAATGCATTATTTATTAATAATTTAAAACAGTTCAACAAAGCAAGACTAATAAAACCATTACTCAGTGCTTCTAGCATGTGAAACTCTTATTTTTGGTTTTTTTCTGATCAAAATATTTGGAAAGTAAAATACAAACAGTTTAGTTGCTACATCACAGAAATATATATGTATTTTATTTGCCCATATACACCTCAGTTGAGGCGCAGGTTCTCCAGTTATCTAACTCACCATTACTTTCCTCACTGGGACAGTTTACATTTCCCTGCAGTAAGCAGAGAGAGGTATTGCCATGACTGATTCAGATGAAATGTATCGTCCACAGGTAATGAATATATGGGATTCTGTCATGAGTAGGTTCCTATCTTAGAGGCTTTTGTTAGTAAATAAAATGAAGTGGTGTAAATGAAATATGAAGACCTTTAGTGTGAAAGTTTTTTGCAGTTTATTGTAAAGCTCTAGTGTCAGTATTCCACAGCCACACATTTAAAATAAGAAGTGTTCCAAAAAGGCTGAAAAACATCTCCCTGTAAACCAACATTTTGATTGCTGTTGGAAGTTTGTGTGCTCTGATATTAAATTAACAGATGCAGGCTTCTCCCTGACTTGTTTAATGGCTGCAAACCAACATATCAGTATCCAGTACTGCAGTGTCTTTATCCTAGCAAACCTAATTTCTGTACTGTCTTTTATTTCTTTTTCTCCAGTAAATGTCTAGCATAAACACATATGAAATGAAGCAATACTACATTTTTTAAGAATGTGATATACCATGTTTTCAAAAGAAAGATTTTCTTATGTTCTTTTTAATACAAGAATGTGAATTTTAATTCCATCTTAATATAATAATATTTTTTTAATGTTATGTGCCTTTTCTAAATATCAGGGTAACTGGCATGTAATAGCTTAGCACTTATGTTCTATCTGATTTTTGTTCTGTTTGTTATCTAAATTACTACTATACTTTCTGAATACTGTATTGTTAAGTTCCTGCTCTCTCCCCTCTCTAGCATATGAGGAAAAGTTAAAATTCAGGTGACAGTTGCGTCTGTTTTAGGTAGGTATGACACATATGGTGACATCTCCAAGCCTGGAAAGTTGACAGAAAAATTCATCCTCTGCGCTGTCTCTAGGCTGACCAAGGCCAAGAGGGTCATGGTTTTACTAATAAGTCATGTTTTACCAGCCTGATAGATTTTTATGAAGACATAACTAAAAGGATAGATGACGGTTTGTCAGTGGATGTGGTATATCTAGATTTCAGTAAGGCACCTGACACCATCTCCCACACTATCCTCACAGCTAAAGTGAGGAGATGTGGTCTGGATGGTGAAGTAGTGAGGTGTATTGTGAACTGGTTAAAGGAAAGAAGTCAGAGTTGTGGTCAATGGGACAGAGTCTAGCTGGAGGCCTGTGTCTAGTGGAGTCCCTCAGGGGTCAGTACTGAGACCAGTACTATTCAATACACTCATCAGTGGCCTGGATGAGGGAACAGGGTGACCTCGCAGCAAGTTTGATCATGACACAAAAGTATGAGGACTGGCTGACACACCAGAAGGCTGTGGTGGCATTCAGCAAGACCTAGACAGTCTGGATGGTTGGGCAGGGAGAAATTTAATAAAATACACCAAGGGCAAGTGTAGAGTCTTACATTTGTGTAGCAACAACCCGGAGAACCAGTATAGGTCGGGGACTGACCTGTTAGAGAACAGCACAGAGGAATGTTGTAGTGGACAGAAGAATTACCATGAGCCAGAAATGTACACTTGTGGCCAAGAAGGTCAATGGCATCCTGGGCCACACTAGAAGGGGGGTGGCTAGTAGGTAGAGAGGTGTTCTCCTCCCCTTCTACTCTGCCCTTGTGAGGCTACATCTGGAATATTGTGTCCAGTTCTGGGCCTCTCAGTTCAAGAAGGACAGAGAACTGCTTGAAAGAGTACAGTGCAGAGTGACCAAGATGATTAAGGGAATTAAAAATCTCACTTATGAGAAAAGGCTGAGGGAGATGGATCTTTTCTGCTTAGAGACGAGGAGACTGAGGGACAAGGGACAACATCACTGATGTTTATAAATATGTAAAGAGTGATTGCCAGGAGGACATGAAGAGCCATGTTCTTCTCAGTGATGTCCAATGACAGGACAAGGGGTAACATGTGCAAGCTGGAGTGTAGGAGGTTCCATGTAAATATCAGAAAAAGCTTTTTCACTGTGACAGTAACAGAACACTGGAACAGGCTGCCCAGTGAGTATGTGGAGTCTCCTGCTCTGGAAACATTCAAAATCTGCCTGGACCTGCTCCTGTCAGACCTACCTTAGGTGGTCCTGCCCTGGCAGGGGGTCGGACTCAAAGATCTTTTGAGGTCCCTTCCAACCCCTAACGTTCTGTTATTCTGTGCTGTTGTGTGAAATGGAATATGATGGTCCTCATCTACCGAGGCAAACAGCTGCAGTGTTTTAAATCCCTGGGGACCCATCACTGGATGGACTGCCCCTCTTTGCAAAGCCCCATTGCCTTGATCCCAGCTGTCAGGAGAAAAACCCTGCCTGAGCCACAGCCACTGTGGTTTGCCAATCTGCTCTCTTGGGAGGTTCTACAATGGATGACCTAGGAAAGATAAGGAGGAAGACACCTAGTTTTGTCACATTAACTTATTTTATGCAGATCTTCCTTATCTTTTCTGTCAACAGAGCCTGATCTGATGCTGGTGTTTGAAAAGCACTTATACTCCAAGAATACAAATAGCAGTCTGGGGAGCAGGAGGTCTGAATTATCTTTCAAATCAAGAGAACTGCTGCACTGAGCTTGCAAAATACACATTCTCTTTTCAATCTATTCTTTACAGGAAAGGAAGTGTTGATTCACAATGATTATTGTATTTTTCCTGTTGATGAAACAGGACTGACAAATACTTCTGAATCAAGCTGATGGAAGCACAGTATAGATCCTCTTGGCATGACACTGAAGGAAAAAAAAGGGTCTCCTTCCCTCTGGCAAGGCTATGCTTTAACAACAGTAATAAAACAGAACCTAGACAATTTTGCTGTAGTGCAGTAAACAGTCCGGAAGTTATTTTATAATGCAGCTTATATTTGATGTAAGAGAAAACCTGTGCCACTAAACTGAAATAACATATAATAAAACAAAATCTCTGTATTGTGCACATGCTATGCTACAGTACTTTGTTTAGATGTTTTGTAAGAACTGCTTAATGTTTTGTAGCCTTCAGCATGGACAGGTGCTTCACAATGTCTCTCTAATAAAATAGTTATGCTTTCACATAAAGACCAACCAAAGCTATATAGAAAGCTGTTATAATCATCCACATAGGTATGGGGAGATAATCTCCTAGTTAATTGTGCATTGTGTGATTTAGATAGAAAATATTTGAAACCTGAGATGCAGAAATCAGAATACCCAGAGAAACTGGCATTCACTTAACATTTTCTCCTTGGTTTTTGATATGTTCAAGCTACTTTGTAGCCTTGGCCTGTTCTTAGACTTCTTGGTATAACTTGGATAAAAAAAAACAAAACAAAACAAAAGAAACTTAGGAAATATTTACAGTATTTAGGTAATCTATAGCCCTAGTTTGCTAGATCCCCAAGACAAAGACTGTTTTGGATAATGTATAACTTAAATACATTTCTGATTTATTTTGGCAGTCACACTCTGCTCAGCATTTTTTACTCCATCACTCCAATTTTCAGTAACAAAATAACACTCCAGAAGAAGGAAAATAAACCACAATGGCAATCTTCACTTAGTAAGAATTACATCAAAAATTCAGAAATCCTAACCTGAAATATGGCAACTGTCTTGTTCTCAATAGGCAAAATACAAGAGTCATAATTCTGCTGTCCTAGGAATCATGACCATTCCCATGCAACATTTATGATTATGAACTGTCTGGCTCACACAGTTGCAAAGGTCTGAAGAACCTCTCCAAAGGAGGAGGGAGAAAGGAGAACCTCCCCATTGTTATTCTCACAGAAGAAGATTTCCAAAACCTCAAAGTTCATTCTGGTTCACTAAAATGATATTAATCCATCTATGTATGTATAAATACTTAGGCTAAGCACTGACAGTAAGATCCATAGTTACTAATGTAAGAATGTAAACATTAATGTAAGAATGTAAATGTTACAAAGGGTAAAAAATCTTCATGGCCACCACCCTGTGATTTTAAGTGAAAATCTTTGAAGGTGTTCAAACAATTTGCTGTAGCTCTGATTGTACTCTTTCATATAAGGGCAGCCTACAGTAGTTTGAAGCTTGAAGTACAGAAGTACATCAGCTCCATGTGAGTCACACTGGTGGATAATCCCTGAGGTGACTGTCCTACTCAAATCTCTTATTAAAAAAAAAAAAATAAAAAAATAAATCATTCATATTTAATAGAGTCATAGAATACCAGGTTGGAAGGTACTGCAAGGATCATCTGGTTTGACTTTTCTTGGTAAAAGCACAGTCTAAATAGGATGGCCCATCACCTTGTCTAGCTGAATCTTTAAATTGTCCAGTTCTGGGGAATCCACCACTTCACCGGGAAGATTATTATGGCTGCATGTTCTAATTGTGAAAAATTTTCCTCTTGTGTTCAATCAGAATCCCCCCAGAAGTAGCTTGTACTCATTACATGGGTACCCTTTGTCTTTTCCATGTGACTCCTTGTAAAAAGGAAGTATTCATCTTCTTTGTAGCCACTATAAGTATAGCAGCATAGTGATAAGGTCTTCCCTAAGACTTCTTTTCTCAAGGCTGAACAAACCCAGTTCTCTCATCTTTTCCTCATATGTCAGGCTTCCCAGTCCTCTGATCATCTTTGTGGCCCTTCTCTGGACCCTCACCAACCTGTCGACACCTTTTTTTGTGCAGTGGGGATGAAAACTGAACACAGTATTCTAGGTGTGGCCTGACAGGCACTGAGTAGGTTGGAATAATGACTTCTATATCTCTGCTGGAGATATCCTTGTTGATGCAACCCAGCATCATGTTGGTTTTATTTGCCACATGTCATGGTTTGAGCCCAGCTGATAACAAAGAACCATGTGGCCACTCACACCTCCCTCCCCCACTGCAGAACAGTGAGGATGAAATCCACCTAGAACCTTGTGGGTCAAGACGAGGTTTTTGCTCACGAATATGTTCATGGGAAAAACAGATTCCACTTGGGGAAAAAAAATCAATTTATCGTTAATCAAATCAAAACAGGGCAAAGAGAAAACACAAAGCAGAACTTAAATATTTTTTCCCCCACCCCTTCCTTCTTCTGGAGCCCAGAGTACTTTGTTCCCTGTATCTCTACCTCCTTCCCCCCTAGCAGCACAGGGAGACAGGGAATGGGGTTTACAGTCCAGATGTCACAGGTTTTACCCTAAAAAACCACTCTTGCTCTCTTAAGCATCCTAATGGGCTGATACACTGATTTTCAGTCTTAACATCTTCTCAGGAGTTTATTCCTCTGAACATTCTGAAAGAGTCTGAGACTGAGACAGCAGCCTCATTTGAAAAGAACACCAGCTTCATACCAGAAGGATAGAGACTACAGAAATAATTTGGAGGAAAGGTTATGTATCAGTCTCTTTAGCATACACATTAACCTCAATGGAAAATGTAGATAAAAACTTTTGGTGTGATCAGCATAGCTGTGCTAATTTCCCAACCACGTGAATCAAATTGAACTGTAAAGCTTCTTCAATATGGATTAACCGTAACCATACCTATATAATTTACTACCACTAATTTGCTAAATGTTCCCAGCAACTTGCTGAAACAATGAAACCAAACAGAAAACCAATACTTTCTTTGTATCTCATGATGTACAAGGTCTGTTTTAAAAGCAGAACGTTCAATGTGATGTACAAATAGTAAATACACTCTGGGGGTAGTTTCCAATGGATTTCTTAAGCTTATCTATTTAGTTGGAACATTTAAAGGTAAATCACTTGACAAATATTTCCTCTCAAATACAACTAATAAAACATTTTTTAAAAACATTGCATCCTTTTGCAATCAAATAACGAGTTGTTAAGCATGCAAACAACCTTTAAAACAGCTATCTTAAAAACCCTAAAATAGCTCAGAAAAAAGAACCTGAAATGTTTTAAACAAGTTGTAATTCTGGCTTCAAAATTCTAGTTAATATTAAATTAATAACTGTCAGATATCAAGTACTCTTAAAAAATTTCAGTAGTAGGTTGTTGCCACTGAACTTCTCTTCTGTACAGTGATAAAGTAAGAGTAGACTGCACAAAAAAACCTTAAGGGGCCTTCAGAAGTCAGTTAGTGGAAAACTTTGACATAGCTAAATGGGCTTGTGAAAAAGAATGGGAAACTCTAATCAAATTAATTAAAAACATACACACAAGAAATTGCCTGTGTTCCAGATACTTTTCATTCTCATCTCATTACTTAGATTGAGAAACTATTTTAGCTTCCTAATCTAAATTCTGTAAAATATGATAGAGTATGCCATAAATAGTGCACTACTTAGAACTGCTAAACTGTGAAAGATATTTTTATACTAGCAGGTAGAAATTCTACCTTTCAAATGCAGAACCTTGAGATACTTCATAGAGAAAGGACTGCTTCAGCAGGTCTCATTCATCCATGTTCATCCATGTACAATTGAATCTACAAGATATATTTTGAAGTACACACTGTAACAAAATCATCTTTCACTTTTTTTTATTCCTAGCTGACACATGAATTTGTTTTCTGTTTGACTGAAACACCTGTATGCACTTTCACAATTACATATTATGCAGTGAAGAGACAAGAGATGGATTTAACAGAGGTAAGAACAAAGTACCTGGAAAAATCAATGCATAGATCTGGAGATCTGGAGAGGTCTCTTCCAAGAAGTGACTTGTGTTTTAGAAGAAAAAATAGTTCTTAACATACATTAGAAAAGTTGCAAAGACCATAGTAACAAGAAGAACAAAGGAAAAACAGATTTTTGGGCATGAAAAGGCTTGAAACTGGAACATTATCATGCTAGGAGTCAACACATGCAGCTGTTTGCAGTGCTGTTGTGTTCAGCTAGCATTCTGTTAGCTCAATGGATGTGTTGTGATTAAAACAAGAAAAGAAAATGTGTGGATGGTGATGTTTCAAGAAAAACTGCATTACAGAACCCATGCTTAACTAGGCCAGTTATGACAGGGGTTTTACGCCCTCTCTGATTCTACCAATAAACTGAATGTTAATGAAGAGTAAAAGGTGACATGTAAAATTATGACAGCTAGTCACACTAGGGTGTTCAGTCAATGAAATGAGAAGAAAAAGAAGTATTAGACTATTGAAGTAATGATTATACAGGAGCTCTGAAGCAGAACATCTTTCAAATTGAGATGTAAATATATAAAAATATACATAAATATTTCAAGTCAATAGAAGAATTTGAAAGAAAAAATATTCTCAAACACACGTATTATATTAAAGATTTGCTTTTGTTCTTTTCTTTCTTATTTGCTTATGGACTTAAAATTGAATAGTTTGTTGTTTGTTTTTTTTTTTTTTTAACTTAGACTGAAACATTTGTTCAGAAAGGTGAAAAATAAACTCTATAGGGAAAAAAATATCAATAAAATTTTTATAAATGAAGACTGGTAAGATCCATTTATGCAATAATTGCTAAAGTAATGTGAGATGATTTGTTATTGCTAGTTTATGAAAACTGAGGAGTAAAATCAGGGATTAAGAATGATAATGTAAATTAAACCTCTTCTGTAGGCAATGACTGATATTTTTAATCTCTGCAGCTCTCTGTGCAGGTGACTAATTAAAACAACAATACAACAAAAGAAAGGCACTGTTGTGGCCTTCTGAAGGCCAAACACTACTAAAGTAATGATTCTCATAGCTCTACAGCTTTTGTCCACGGCCAAATGGTGCCCAGGGCAGAAAAAATAAAAGAACAGAATAAACACAGAGTGGAACTTCCCCAACATATATATGCTCTTCAACTCCATAAAATACAGGTTCAATAGGGAATTTTAAAATATTAACTGTTTTAATATATTAACTGTATAATATTAACTGTACAAAATCTGAAGTTTAACATTGTGTGGCAGAGTGTTTTACTGATTAATAATACATATTGTTAGAAACATTGGGGGTTTTATATTCTCTGGGAATTTTTCCCTTTTCTGTATCTGTCAAACTACTTAATCAGGTACTTAATTGTAAGCACACACATAATCCTTCCATAAGATTGTTAATTAATCATATGCTCAAATACAATGCTGAATTATGGTTTGAGTGTATAAAATATTTCCACTGTGGTGATTATCAAAAAGTTGCAAAAGTTATAGGCAACAAGAAGTTTTCAAAAAAGAGAGAGTGCTGCCTAGTTCTAATCTTGTTTAAAATATTCTATGCTAGATTAGATCATACTTCCTGCTTTGCAGTTTCATTTTGAATTGTTAAACAGTATAACTATTAATTGTGCAATAATTTAGAATCCATTACTTCCATAAATTTAAGTTTAAAAGAAATATTAGATAGGATGCGCTGCTTTTCAGAAGTCTCACTTCTCAAACTGAGTTTAACACAATTTTTCATCACATGGGAGTGTGCAGTTTTAGGCTACTCACTGTTTCATAAAAGTAGTACCCCTGCTTGTCTCATGTAGTATTATGGGTGAACTGAAAAAAGGAGAACAAAAAAAAATCCTACAACACAGGATTTCCTCTGGTGAAATTGTTTCTGAGAGCAGCTCAGATCTAAGATAGAGACATCATGTTCACTATCGGAACACTATTAACTGCAAATCACTTGAATCCGGGAGCAGCCTGAGTCATGCACACCATCTTCATCTTCTAAGCATAATTTAGTCTGGTTCAGTAAAGATTTATTAATTCAGCTTTCATTATTACACCAAAACTATCGCTCTCAAAAAGGACTTGAAAAGACAAAACATCCAGTTTTCCTCTTCAGTTGTACTTTCAACAGCTCTTTTTTTCTGTTTACTCCTTTCTGCAGCCCTGTGCTTGACCATTTATGACACTTTCATATCACAGATCAACAATATGACAGCATTTGAATACACTAGGAAAGACATATCCAAAAGCAAGGTATACTTTGTCTAACAGATGTGTTAGTGAACATCAAGATTTCAGGTTTAGCTACTGAAGTCTTGGCTTGCACACAGGTGCTTCTAATACAATATGGAAAGCAGGAACTAGAACATTCACTTAATTAGATCACTGCTTTTAAAGGCTGTTTCTATTCAGCATTTCTCTAAGGATAAAACTTTTTGGCATTCTGTGTTGCATATTGATTTTCTTTTCTGATTTCATTGTTTTTAAGGAATTCTGCTATTATCGTAAGAGCTGAGGCATGGTGGATACATACAGGAGCAGCCATTTGTGGTTCAGCTCTTTTATCTCCTTATGAGGCTGGGATTGCACATGTGGGGACCTGGCTTTCTACAGAGAAAGCAAGCAGCACAATGGTGAGAGGGGTCTGTGCCAGAGGCAATATTGCTCACGCCTTAGTACATTTGTAACCATGAAAGCCCATATAACTCTGTTCAAGTCTCTCCTTTTGTTGTTAAGCATTGCAGCAGATCACTTATTTTTCTTGTCCTGAGGCTCCAGCTGCTTTCATTGCTCTGTTTCTACCTTGCTGCATGGTTTCTGCAGATGGGTACTTTTCTTGACTGTACTGTGGGTGCATAATAGCCCTTGGCACTTCCACTTTAGTGCCATTATATTTAATGTGAAAATGCTTCAAGCAGCTGCAATTGACTACTGTATTGTCTTAGGGCCAAACTGTTTTCTGGTGTACAAAAATAATGAAAAAGAAAAAACACACTCAGGATCTGTATGGGTTGCTATGTCCTATGAAAAGTAGGCATGTAGGTTTTCAAGAAAAAAACAAAACATTTCTGTATCCTGGGAACTGTATTTACCAGTTTACCATTGCACCAATGAATTATGGATGAGAGTCTACTAGGTTCAGCATTACCTTTTGAACAACTTTCTAATCTACTTTCCAGGCTTCATTCTGTCTAGAGGACTAACTCTAAACTTAACTCTGTTTTGCACCAGGAGGTGATGAGTTTTTATGATCCCAGTAAGAAAGGAACACAGACTCTGTAAAGTATCATGTAAAATGCAATTTGTTAGAGTTAGTACCATAAAGAGAGGATACTACAGACAATCTTACATCCTTTTAGATGACGGGGAGCTCTGGGTGGTCTTGTATCTCATGAGCCCTCAATCCACATGTAGCACACTGGGCACAACCCGTCCACAGGATCACAAAATGGTTTGGATTGGAAGAGACCTTAAAGATCATCTCCTTCCAACCCCCCTGCATGGGCAGGGATACCTCCCACTAGACCAGGCTGCTTAACACCCCATCCAACTTGGTCTTAAGATTCATTTCAGTTATTTGAGCTATTACAGCTTATGCTTACAAGAAAATTTGCAGCAGTGCACTACAGCAAAAGGACACCACAGGCTTGTGCGTACTAATGCTAACTTTTATGTATAACACTAACTCCTCAGTGTGCAGTATTTTCCAGGCCAGGATTAGTAAATTTATGCTAAAATATTTACAAATGAAATAGAGATGCCCTGGAGCGGTTGACATGCATATTGTCACCTTGTTTATTGGGATAATTTCTCTGTGCAAGGAAGAATCTTCTTTCTGAATTGTTCTCTTGGTATCAGCCTGGGTCCCCCACAGATGAAACGGAGGACTTAATTGTCATTGTGTGATGCTAAAAAGTCAGAAAGGGTAGTATATAAGAACTGTGGACTGGTACATGTTTTAGGTGATGAAACCCACCAACATACAGAAAATATAAGCAAGCTTGAAAAACTAACAAAATTAACTGTTAATGGTGAATACAAAAATCGCCCTGTGGTCTCTTAAGAAACTAATCCTCTTAGAAAACACTAAGTATGACAGCACTTTGAGTAAGATAGTGTGAGTAATCCCTTTTGCTTGTTATATTTTGTATCTCTAAGTCAGGACTTTGTGTTCAGCTAGTCACAGACTGCTGTATACAGTCTCACTGTGACTCCCCTAGTTACACTAGGGGACAGGACGACTGCAGGAGAACTGCATATCTGAAACGTGATCATATCTGAACAGGACAAACAAGCTAATTTGTGCCCTTCAGCTCAAGCTAGGAATCCAATGGCTATCAGTGTTCATCCCAGAAAATATGGGGCATGTGATCTCATATTTTAAGGGATGCACTCAAGAATTAGTAAAGAAATTAATTTTGCAATCATGAGCAGATTACTTAATGCATTTTGGCAATTCCACTCATCATTAAAAAGAAAAGAAAAAAAAAAGATAGGAATATCTGCATACAGTTCCATATTCTCCATGATAGCTAGCTAAACATATGTAACAATGAAGCTGCCCATAACTGCTCATAATAGTGGCCCACAAATAGTGCCTTAGTCATGGATATGTTTGTGAAATTTGGTAGTATCTAGTTACATAGACAGACTACAATTCTTAATTTTATAGAAAGCTTTTCTTCAGGATATCCAGCAGCCTGTGCTGGGTTGATTCTGGGTGGCATCAGATGCCAGCCAAGCTGCTCTACCACTCTCCCTCCATTGGCAAGATAGGGGAAGAAATACAAAGAAAATCTCATGGATAAAGGTAAGTACAGGGAGATTATCTACCAGTTATCATCACAGCCAAAACAGTCAGAGCTTGTGCAAAAGAAGTAAGTTTCTTGCCAGTTAATAACAGAGCAGGGTAGTAAGAAATAAGAACAAAACTAAAAACTACCTTCCCTCTACCCTTCCCAGGGTCAGCTTCATTCCTAACTCTTTTGCCACCTTCCCCACCCCCCTACCCACCCAACAAAGCAATACAGGAAAGGCAATGAGGGTTGCAATCAGTTCATAATACTTTTTCTCCACCACTCCTACCATTTCACCTTTATTACCTTCATACCCATCAGACTGTATTCCTCTTGATGCTAAAGGTGAACCCATTTCCTTGCTATACTACCCAAGGTCTTCTTATATAAATGCAGGACGTCTGTAAGGGTTGGAAGCCAAGAGTTGTGGATAAAGCTAAAAGGAATTAATAATGGTGTCCTGCCCTCCTCCTGGCAGGGCTGTATTTGCATGTATTTGCATCACTCTGAATTTAACTCTAGTATTTTTGACATAAGAATTGAGGATTTGGGTTAACATTATCTAACTATCAGAGCATGCAGTGACGGGATTTTATGAGGATTCCAGGACACATGGTTAAAATTCAGAAATGTTACATTAGATTGCCTCTACCAAAAAAAAAAAAAAGACATCTTCATGGTCATGCTAAGTAACCTTCTGTATGCATGATACAGATACACTGATATGACTCTGCCGTGATAGCCTCTGCATGCTAAGGAGATTGGAGAAGTGTGAAAGACAACACAATGAAGCACTGAAATTTTATTGTAGAAGGAAGTTTTGTGACTTGCTGATGAAAAATGGCCTATTACAGACCAATTTATTCTAATATTATCAGAGTGCATTTTGAGGCTATTCTATTAGGTCCATTGAACAGATACCTTTTTTGGATATTAAGTCATTAAACTCCCTTCCTGAACATGACTTTCTTTCTCAGTAAAAGTACTTGTGGAAGTTTAACATTATTGAATTACTGTGTCTTGAAAACTAGTAATATGAAATCAAATACACAACTCTAATTAAAAAAAAAAAGAAAAGTATACAATAATTGTGGATTTTTTTTCTCATTCCATTAGACATTCTTATGTTTTCAGCAAAGAGAAAGTAAATGAGTCATGAAGTGCTCAGTTTTTCCTTTCTCTGGGAACTAGAGGGCTATTGCATGTTGCATACAAGCATTAACTCAACCACTTATAGATTCTGGTGCTAAGAGAAATCTGCTAAAATCTATTTGGAATACCCAAAAGATTCAAACAAAAGAGATATGTGTTAGATTACCATATTTGACATATAATATTTACTTACATTTCCATACGAAAAAGACCATATTTATACTGTTGCAGATGCAGATGCAGATGTTCATTTAGGAATAGCTAGTATAATATTCTGAGACTGCACCATCCTTCATGAACTTTTAGAAATTTTATTTTCAATATGTAGAGTCATAAAAAGACACACGTGTTCCCTTCACCTTCTCACCCATTAGGCTTATCCATCTGTCACTGGCTTCTCCTCACTTAAAAAGCTTTTCTAGTTGGCAGAAATAAAGTGACAGTCAGCAAAGCTGTAGTGTACTTTTCTCCACTTGACATCTCCTTAGAGAGATCCCCCTAGTGAACTCTCTCTCCCACCATTGTCTCAACCCTGTCAACACAGTTTTAATGCATACAGTGTCAAAGAATATCTAAATTGGTGGCTGTTTTGTTAGCCTCCTAGCTTTTTACTTACCCATGAGTGTAACATGATACCACAGCAGCGGTCTTTTTGGTTACAGGTTATCTGTGATTTTAAGACATTGCAGCTCCATTTATTTAAAAGCACTTTCCACAACTAGATGCTCATTTCTTCTGAGAAAACTTTTGCCAAAGGCATTTTTACACACATGATTTCCTCACTTTTTAACAAAATTATATTTTGCCTATCCCGTTTCAGCAGCATGTATTAAAAAAACTCTGAGCAGGGTTTTATAATTTTCTTCCCATTTTAACTTCTTAGGAGAAACTTCATACAAAATCTCATCTAAAAATTATCAAAACAAGGCCAGAAGAAGGACTCTTTCTTCCATCTGACTTGCTAGCTACATTCCTATGACTAACAGAAATATTAGACTAGGTTAGGTAAAATTATAAAGTAAGGAGAGGAGGGGAGAAGGAAAACTGATGGAAAATTGTCTCAGGGGTCTTTTTCAAAGGATGAAATCATTGTCACATTAAATGCCAAGGCAGTAACAAAACTGTCACCAGCTTGCATAGGACCAAGATTTCCAATCTACACACATTAATATACGCACACTAACAAACATACATACAACAAAGGCAAAGTGAAGTAAGCAAAGATTTCCCTAGCACTTGAATTATATGTTTGTCAGCCAAAGGTATGGAGACTACAGGCCTGAAGATTTAAAATTATATGGTATTTGACCACATGTAAAATTTTGCATTTATTTTTAAGAAAGGTCATCAAGCCAAAGACATTGGGGTAACACTTAAAATTTATAACAATCTCATCAGCAGTTTTAAACTTAATAATAAAAATACAATATATTATATATAGACTTAATAATATAGACTTAGCATCTTAATAACATGCTAGTCTCATTTTTGGACACATTCAATTGCACATGTTTCATTTTCACAAAGTCCAAGCTGTTTTGGGGAAGAATCTGAAAATTTTCCAAGGTTATCTTCTCTCTCTCAAAAAATAATCTGTTATATTTCTGCACTAAACTATGGAAAATGTCTTTGGTTTTTTGCACAAACTTTATTTGGTGATCATTTTAGCACTCTTCCTGTGGGAATGATTACAATGGGTAATCATATGTAGCTGTCGATATATATGTCTACACTTAAGCCAGTCTTTCTAATTTCAGTTATACTGAATATATATATATATTTATGTTTATATTTATACTCAAACTGTACAAGACCATGAATGTTAAGGTTTACAGCATGATTAACCATCTTAAGGTAGATATTTAAAATTAGCCAGATAGACAGGAATCTCTATGATGTGTTTTCTTTCTCTTTATTGTCATTAAAGAGACCATAAAATGATCCATTCATATATAAATGTCTGAAACTACGCATTATGAACCTGATCCTCAGTATATGTCTTCATATAAAAGGTATATCTCAGTATATCTCTTCATACACACAATGACCTCTCAACTGTTGCAAGAAACAAAAAATATCTGTTAGAGATTAATTCTACATAGATGTTTTCTCTGTGCTCCATTTCAACTAGCCATGGTCCATTCACCAATTGCAAAGTTGCAAAAAGTGAGTAAGCTAACTTAAGCCCACCAGAAAATACATCTAAAATAAAAAAGAGACCCTACTTTCACAGCTGACCTTTGTCATTCAGACTTCAGCATGTAAAATTTATAATTCCAATATGTTACCAAGAATTTAATCAGTGCATCACAGTTATCGGTAAACATTCAGATACAAGAACTAATTATAGTTATTAACTCACAGTTCAGTCCACATCGTCTCTCAGATTAAGAGCATTAGAGGACTTGTAGATGCTTGAATCATTTTTCATTATGTATAGATCTTTTGAAGATGACATAAATCAAAGTTGTTCTCTGGGTATATTGGCTACTGTCTGCATACACAGGAAGTTCATCCCAGTCTATCCCTAATATCATATTTAAAATATTTTTAAGCTATATATGCCACTCTATATTTCAGATTCTATTCTAGCCTAATTCAATGAGATCCAAGGACCTAGTCTGTTTTTACCAGGTAACTCAAATATAGCTTTGTTGTCTAGGTTATGTAAAGCATCTCTGAAAATGACTTTAAGAAGGATGTAGTCAGCCACAGTAGGTCCCTAACCATACATTCGACATACTTGGTTAAAATACATATTAGTTTATAGGGTGTTAAAAATAGGTATATTTTTAAAAGTATCTAAAAAGTCTTGCTTTTCATTCACCTCTGAAAAGCCTTCCATATTTTCTGTGAGTAAACAATTTGTAAAAAAAACCCAAAAGTTTTTGCATACTATAATAATGAAAATACTTACTTAACTCTTTCACTTTATCAGATATACGTATTTCCTAGTTTTCTACTCTGTCAGAAAAATGCAGAAGAATACTATTGCTAAGAAAAAATCAGGGAAAGTTTTAATAAATTGTGGATAAATTACCTTTTTACCATCTGAAAGACTGACAATCTTGTGCAAGTAACTTTTTTCATCGAAATCAGGTGTCTCATTGTTTATGAGGACTGGTGGTCATTCTGGAACATTAAGATGCACTACTTACACATTTCTTCATGTGAATCAAGTTTGTCTTACTATATCTAGCAAGAACTATGGAATTAGTGAGATGTAAGCATAAGATTTATGTTTATTCTACATTTATAATTGTGGTGCAGGTAGGTATCACAGCAGCATTTTGCCTCCATACACATCCATTATGCTCAACTTATTAATTCCCTGAGTAGTATAGGAACTCCCCAGCTATTATCTGCTTAAAGACAGTGAGCTGATGAGACAATACACTGACTTTGGACAGGGCTGACTGAGCTCCTATCTACCTCCACATAAAATTATTAAATTAATTCCTACTGAAGTGCTCTAGGTGGGAATTTCAGCCACTTTTAGAAATTCCCCCAGGCAGCTCCTGCTGGATCAAGTCACATTTGTATTGTTCTCATGCTAGAAAGGAGAGTTTTCTGCAGCAGAATTGTCCAAAGTGTGGGCAGGTAAGATGCAATGGTCAACCAAAACTGTTCCTATAGATGCACAAACATCCATGCAGGACATTTCTGATAGGGATTAGCAATAGTAAGGCTGCTCCAAGATAGTGAATGAGGAATCATAGAATCATAGAATCCTAGGGGTTGGAAGGGATCTCGAAAGATCACCTAGTCCAACCCCCCCTGCCAGAGCAGGGCCACCTAGAGTACATCGCCTAGGAACGTGTCCAGGTGGGTTTTGAATGTCTCCAGTGAAGGAGACTCCACAACCCCCCTGGGCAGCCTGTTCCAGGGCTCTGTCACCCTTACAGTAAAAAAATATTTTCGGATATTCAACTTGAACCTCCTATGCTTCAATTTACACCCATTATCCCTTGTCCTATCACTGGTCACCACTGAGAAAAGCCTAACTCCATCTCCCTGACACTCACCCCTTACATATTTGAAAACATTGATGAGGTCACCCCTCAGTCTCCTTTTCTCCAAACTAAAGAGACCCAGCTCCCTCAGCCTATCCTCATAAGGGAGATGTTCCACTCCCTTAATCATCTTAGTAGCCCTGCGCTGGACTCTTTCAAGCACTTCCCTGTCCTTCTTGAACTGAGGGGCCCAGAACTGGACACAATACTCCAGGTGCGGCCTCACCAATGCAGAATAGAGGGGGAGGAGAACCTCTCTTGACCTACTAACCACACCCTTTCTAATGCACCCCAGGATGCCATTGGCCTTCTTGGCCACAAGGGCACATTGCTGGCTCATGGTCATCTTCTTGTCTACCAGGACCCCCAGGTCTCTTTCACCTACACTGCTCTCCAGCAGGTCAGCCCCCAACCTATACTGGGACATCGTGTTGTTAAAGGAAGGGGCACAGATTCGCTGTCCAGGATGCAGTCCATCAGGACATCAACAGGGATGGCAGGAACAGGAGCTGGTAACAGAATCCACCACAGTCTAGTAGAGTAGTTGTACAACAGGTCCAGTATCAATCCAGAGTCCAGGAGGATATAGGATTAGAGGTGGGTCTGGAAACAAGGCTAACCATGGGTCCACAGTCTCTGCAGAAGACAGGACAGGAAAAGAGATGGGAAACAATCAGACCTCTGTCTTTCTTCAGACACAGAGTGGGTGCCTGGGTGCTCTGGGGGCACAAGGTATGGGTGTGAATCACAGGTAAGACTGATCAAGGCAGTTATGTTTGGCAGCATCTTGTAAGATTAATAACAGTGCATCATGAAAAAGACGATCCGTTATGATCCATTATAGAGTAGCAGAGCTCATCTGGATATAAAAATTCACTAAAATAACAGTTTGAGGAGTATCACCTGGTCCAGAAGATGCTACGGCAAGGATCTTTGCAATGGAGATTCTTGTCTTCTCCTGGACAGTGACTATCATCCTGTTTAAGAAATTTGTTTTCTCATACCAGCATTACCCTTTGCAAAGATGCCAATATAAAATGTTCTGTTTTTTAGCAAACACACTGTCCAGGGATAGGGTTATGCAACATAATTTTTATAGAAAAGTTTACTCTCAGATTTTTCCTTTTAATAACATTACAATAGTAGTAAAGTATCAGTTAAAGAGATTTTTATTTTTTAAAAATAAAATTATCCAGACAGTGTGGCCTATAAGATAGTAAGCTCTTAAATTACAGATAGACAGCCCTAGTTATAAACTTCTTGTTCTTTAGACAGTAAAATGTAATAGTATATTCTTTTTCTTTTCATCAGTATGTAGATGTATATTTGTACTTATATAATTATAGGATAACTCTAAAAAAACCAAAAAAACCAAAGTTATAAAGATTGAAATTTATTTTAGAGGTCTAGATCATTGTAATAAGATCCATTTGGAATTTGTATAGCTTTTCTCTTTTTTTGAGTCAGTATTTTAAGATCATTTGCTGGTTGAAAAAAGATGGTATAGTTGCTAAAGAACTCAAGGTTCATTTTTCATTATGGGGGGGTGGGGAGGCTACATGTTTCCTAGTTTAAATAACACTCATATATTTCTCAAGCTTCTGCTGGTTTGTGTGCTCGTTTATTCAAGGAAGATTTAAAATTGTTTACAGTACCTAGCTCGTTGACACTTCACCTTCCCAGAAGTCTTTTGAGTTTAAATGCATATGAAGTCACCAAGGAGAAATATATGGATACATCAATTCTGGGACCATCAGTGGAGAAGGGATTTTCTTCTTCACAGTATCTATTCATCATAGGATACTTCCCAGTAGTTTGACTGGCTATCAGGCATTCCTGCTTAGATGTTATAATCAGTGACTGGCAGTTGTAGCATGCTGTAGGAAGGAATGAAGTGCCTTGTACTCTCCTTCAGATCTCTTTCTTCAGTTCTTTCACTTCACCGTGTAAGACTACCTTAAAAATCCAGTTCCTATGTTTTAATTAATAGTTTAGCACAGTAATGTAACCACATTATCAAAGTATATGGAGATACTCTTTTCCCTAGAAGAGTACAGCTTTATAATCAGGTATTACTTAACATTTTTCGTCCCAGCACTAGAAGTTCATGTTGCTTTTGTAACTAGGCATGTTCTGCACACACTCAGGATTTTGTTTTCTCATTTATGAAGTTACATTTACTTTTAATAGACAGGCTCATCCTCAGTTCAGGCCTAACACTGTTTGTCAGGTAAACTAACAAATTTAAGTCAAAGTTCTAACAACTGAATTTAAAGCCTTAAGGACTACGTAATTTGAGAAATCATTATTTTTATCATAGTGCTCCATAACTATTATCCTCAATTAATTTCTTCCAGCTTTTTACTTCAAATTAAAATAATTTATGGGAGCAGAAAGCTTTCTAAATTCAAATCCTGTGGCTATTGATTTTAAGGGCTAACCTTTCTGTCTGATACAGAAGGACATAATATTATGGGAGAAGCAGTTTTCTCAGGATGAGGTTCATTCTTTGCAAGTCGACTGTGCTGGCACCTGAAGTTTCCTTCAATATGGGAAGCTCAACTGCATAATTCATAGCAGTTTTTATAATGCAAACACAGAGATTTTGACATTTATCTGGAGCTGTCTGGACAGCTTCTGGTTTTGTTGTTGTTTGGCAGTAAGGTATTTTTGACTACCTTCTGTTGAAAATATCACAACATGAAAAGGGACGCGATGGTAGAAAGAAATTAAAACTTATGTCTTTTATTTTACCCTCTATCTTCCAAATTATATTCTGAGCAGGGATTTATCTTTTTGTCATGATTCTGAACAAGGACTGGGAACACATTCATCTCTCAAAGGAAAGCATGATAAAGCTTTGTAAAGAGATGATGAGACTATTATGACACTGACTGTTGATCAGTCCTATTTCCCGGAATTATGCAGAAACCTTCTAGTTCCTCCTCAATACAAAAAACTTGGTTCAACTAAGTTCAAGGATTCCAAAGAAAATAACTATGGGCTTCTGAATGGGAAACTATGTTAATTAGATCCAGGAAAAAGAAAAGGCTACATCTAATTTCATAATCACAGTCTGCTTAACATCATTAAATATGTTTGCCTATATCACCAAATAAATAATGATTGATAGTAAAAGGCTCCAGGATAGAAATTTTAATTTATTAATTATCAGACTTGCATTAATTAAGAGCTATATTTGTATTGTACCATCAGAAATATAGCATTGTTTTTAACACCACTGACATACAAGCGAAGAAGAGCAAAAGCCTGACTTTGAGACTCACGTCATCTCTATGACATCTACATAACCATAATAAAAGCTCAAATTAAAACCATGTGACATAGCACAAAATACATCTCAGTATTTTATTTTACTGAAACAATAAAAATATTGATATTATACCTAATATGGTCACATTTGAATGTCAAAATCTCTACAGTCAAGTATAAGCACATTGCTGCGATGGGTAACTGTCTTTAACATGTAATCCCTTTTTCTCTGAAGTGTATTAATGTATTAGTGTATTAGAAATGTGGAAGATGCTTTCATAATGCAAGCTCTAGCCATCAGTGGAACATTATGGATCAAAGTCCCCTTAACAAAAAAATGAGTGAAATATTTTTCTGCAGTGGAATCCAAACTGCAAGCAAATATGTATACATATGGGTTATTATATTCTTTTTATATTTTATACTGTTCATATACAAATGCATGAAATAGCATGGTTGAACACTATCTTTTCACTACAGGCTTGAGGGAAAATGGCAGAAAGCCTCAGAAATACACCTTGGACATAGCTATTTTTGCACCTAAAATTCTAACAAGAAGCTGTTCTCTTTTAATTTTTCTTCCTGAACAACATTTTCTCTCTATCCTAGTATATCATCTGGGAGGGTGAAAGCTAGCATTTTCAGTTTTTCAGTTTCTTTTGTTCTAATCCATTTTCAGTGAGATAGACAAAACTATCTAAAATGTTATTTCCTTACCTGTTCTTTTCAGTAACATTGCTTTGTGGGGAAAAAAAAACAAAAAACAACAAACCATTTTCTAAATCCTTTCACACATATGTGAGGACAAATGCAGCTCAATCAAGTTTCACTGAGATAGTATCAGGGAAACTTCTACCACCCTTCAGTTCAGGGACTTTCACAACACTGAACCCCAGAGGATGATGAGTACAGGGAACAGACTTCGCCTTCTCTTGTTGTTGTGGGAACTTATTAATCTAGAAGAGAGAGGTCACACTGCACACCTGTCCATGAGCTTATGCCAACTGCCTTATGGCAGCATGCCAAAGGTAATTTGAATTAAGTGTAGCACTCTTTCGTGTGCTACATAGCCATTCCCTTTATCATGTCACAGATATTCAGAAATTCTCTAGGAAACTGGGACTCCTAAACCTGGTGACTACTTAGCTCAGCTGACAAGAAAGTTTCCATTTGGTAAACAAATCATCTCACTAATTTTTTCAGGATCCAAAGCCTACACCTACTGACAGTCAGGGGAACTATTATATTAATTTTAAGACTAATGCATCTAACAGAGAAAAGTAATTTTTGAGGTGTGGAGGAACTTCATATTGTTTTCTGATGTAATTCTGTGTGGTGCCACCCTTAACAGATTTCTGACAGAGCAGTATTCCATCATCAGAAACAAGAGGAGAAGGATTTCAGAAACCATACTTCTTGTGGAGATGTAGAGGTAGTCTATAGGAAATAGATAATTAACAAAAAACTAACAACACCACTTACAGTTTTCAATTACTAAGAAGGGTTTTGAGTACCCTTTTACCATGATTCTTCCAGGTCTGTCTAGAAGCTTTGGGGAAAGGTAATCTTTCAAATGTCCCTGTGAGACCACTGACCAGATGCTTTCTTTTACATCTGAGAATATTCTATGCATTATAGTTTCTCACCATTAAAATATTGGAAAGTTTTATGTAAATGTCTTTTTGTCAAATTTGTGGGGAACTTAACTGAAGTACTAGCAGTAAATACTTTGTTCCCCCAAATAAAATAAGTATGAATGTAATCAAACATCTGGAAAATATTGCTCAGGAAGTGGCAAAACTGAGATAAAATCTTTTTCTAAATATTTGTATCATAGGGATCTTACTTACTTTTCTAGAGTACAAAATGGTTTTGTCAGGGTAGAAAGAGTTGCAAAATCAATCTCTACACAAAACACATAGTGGTCCTGATAAACTCTGAGAGATGTTCCAGACCCCCGAGATAGATTTCTCATGCAAAAACATACTCTTCTAAGAAGTGTCTGAAGCTGTTTTTATGTCATCATAAGGGTACCTGTTTGTTGATTTAAACATTTATGACCAAAAATTTTTAAGCTAAGAACAGGATTTTTTTTTCCTGCAAAAATGGCTTTTCATTTACATATTTAGAAAACCAGCATTCATCAATAAAAACAGACGAGTTGATCCAACATCCCTGCATTGCTATCAAGGCAAGAACAGGAGTATGATGTCCCAATGTCTGAACAGCTCCTGTCCCTTCTGGAGCTCTTGATCTCCCCAGACTGAGGAAAGCTGTACTTTGATCTGCTTCTGACAGACTGATAAAAGATACTTCTGAATTGCCCTGAATACCTTGAAAGAGAACATTCTCTTAATGTCTTGCCAGATATTTGTGCTGAAAAGCTGTCACAAATTCATTAAAAACCTGGAGAGTAAGAGGATGTCTTTCAAAAGAAAAAACCTATTGGTGAAACAACCTGAAGGGTTTACTATCTTGTTTCTAAGTTTTGAACTTGTCTATTTGCAAGTCTTTCATTTAAGTAGTGGTAAGCCACATGAAAAAAAGTTCCTTAGTATACGCAAACCAGCAGGAGCCTGTAAGGGTACCACCACTTCTTGGTGAAGACACTAGGGATGACATTCCCCAGTGATTGGTTGCTTAAATATGGGACAGTCTTCAAAAACTAAGGTTAACACGGTATAAAATGTCTGAGTTGTGTAGGAGAGCTTTTGGTGCAGGTAAAGTGGAACAATAAGTAAGAGGGACATGAGGTTTTTTTCTAGTGGAACAACTCAAAACAGAAGTGGGAGACCATCTGCAGAAACCCAGTACCCTCACCCTGTTGTTCAGGAAGTCTGGGACAATGTGCATTCCCAGTAAAGAAAGGAAGATAACAGGTGTGCCCATGAAAACCAGGCAAGAGAAGTGTACTCCTTCTTGGGACAGACAAGGAAAATTTTCATTTGGCAAGAGTTCAGTAACACCACTACACCAACAACTATGTCTTTCCTCTTTTCCTTTTCACTGTGAGTTCTCAGAAAATTTTTAAGCAGTAGACTCATCAGGGTTCACTCTCTGAAGTTCTTAGGGGCAAAATATTCCCTTGCTAGATTTGTGACTGTAATCTATTATGTGATATATGTATTTCTGATTCCCTTTCCCCTTTCTCATGGTTTCACATACCATAGAATTTCTTTCATAAACCAGTTTTCATAATTTTTTCCATAAGCTGATTGATATCATGTCTCCCTATTCTTCTAGACATCTTGTGCTCTCCCTTTCTGAAGGGAGAAGCAGCATTATTTCATTAATTTTAAACCAATGCCTGTTCATGTTTTTCCAAACCTTCACAAAGTTTGAAGGCTTTACATCCACAGGTTTGGATCTGACAGTTCTGTGGAGACTCTGGTTATAAACCTATCCATACAGCAAAAGGTGTTACATCACATAAAATATATCCACATCTTAGTCTTTAGTGTCTTGTTAAAAGACTGTAATGGTAGGCTTTCACAGTATTATTTGTTATGAACTGGTTATTCTGCCTTATTATATTTTTAATGTCTAGTTTAGAAACTATTTTCCTAGTCATTCTGTGATTTCTCAGGCATATACCCCTACTAAAACTGATTTTAAAGCCATGGCTTTTTCTGAACCCATCTCATCTTTTAAAGGAACAGCCCAGGAACACATGGATATTATGTTTATCAGAATTAAGATGTGTATAACACTTCAGTGAGTTTGGAAAAGTGATGTTTATGCACAAAGTGCACCTACCTCTGAGCATCCAGATCTATCACCATCACTTTATTGCTCTCAAAGTTCTTTTGTAGTGAATTGTGTAAACTGTGAGCAACCTATTTTTAAAGCCAGGGTGTCTTCTGCTGATATCAACTGTTTGTTTCTTAGATGCTGCAAAAATTTGATTTACACCAATAAAGCTTTCCACCTCCACAGGAATATAGCAAATGTTTTTAATAGATACTCTGGCAAATACAGGTGGAGTAACACACTTCTAAAACATGTATGTTAAAATGTCAAACACAAGGTGATGAAAGAACAGTGGTCAAAGCAGCTTTACAGATCAGGGACTGGAAGAGGTGATTGTATATTTGAAATATTCAGCCTTTTTTTATTCCTTTCTTTGAAATGTTGTTGTCTTTTCTTTGATAGCTGTGTCATCTTTAAAAAACGACAACTACATGTGCCTGGAAATCACTCTTTTTATTCTGGCTTTCAATTTCTGTACAAAATACCACTTGTACATAGAAGCACAGAAAAGTCTCCAGGACCTGGGAAAAAATATCAGCCCTGACTGCCCTTACCCAGATCCCGCAACTCTTCCCA
The DNA here is from genome assembly GCA_023637945.1 of Phaethornis superciliosus. Classification (NCBI taxonomy): domain Eukaryota; kingdom Metazoa; phylum Chordata; class Aves; order Apodiformes; family Trochilidae; genus Phaethornis; species Phaethornis superciliosus. The sequence goes on from JAJQWJ010000001.1 coordinate 117,634,398, forward strand.
CCCTGCCCAAGGCCCAGGACACTCTGTCAGCTCTGTGGGGACTGCCAGCATTTGCCTTAGTGACACAGCAGCAGGGTTGGTCCTCAGTTCCTCATAGCCCTGATCTGCCCAGCCTTGGGCCAACTGTGGGTTCACATCCTGAACCAGCTTCAGCCCTTTCCCAAGTAGTTTCCTGATGCCCAATGCTGGGTCTGACATGGTACCCCCCAGATGCCCTGGTCCTGGTTGGAGTTTGGAATGGGTCCTGTTTGACATATCTACACCACATGGAACCCCTTATGTTCCCTTAGCTCTCTGTTAAACCTGCCAAGGATCCTGGTTACAACAGCCTCCTGACTTGACTTCACAACTCCAGGGTGAACAAATGGGTGCATAAAATGACATTTCTTTTCTAGACAAAAGAAAAGCCCTGAAATGAAGGTATACACAAGGCTATATACTTGGATTTCCTTCATTTTGATAGGCACCTCGAGTTATTCCTTCACAATCAGTAACCTGGATAGAGATTCCAGAGACCAAACGTGCAGTTTAGGCACCCTGTTCCTACTGCTGGAAAATGGGAATGTTACCACGGTGAAGCAAAGAAGGTTTGCTACCCCATGCCCTCTGCTGGCAGAACCAAAATTGGCTAGAAGTAGATGGAGCCTCTGTTCCAAGGGAAAATCAAACCCAAAAAGCCTGATCAGGTGCACAAACTCTTTTCTGTGAGATTTGCAAAGCCCTCTGCCACACCTGTATTCGGCACAAAAGGCTGTAATTTGGCTTCAGCCTTCTCCCTTGACATCAAGCCCCAGCACAGTGAGCATCTGCAGTAGGAAGCCTTCAATTCATCTGCATCTGGGCTTCTGTGGCACTTGATCAAGCTCTGCCATCTCTGTTTCACAGTGTGAATCTGCTAAGATAGCACCCGCTATACAAATTATTTTCCTATTTTAGCAACAGGCAAATTGTTTCCTTACTTCAGACCAGAAGAACCTGAAGGGAAGTTGTCCTTTAACTACTAAAGTTCTTTTGCTGTGCATGTACATTTCTAGTCAATAGCTCTTGGGTATTACTAAGCAAGGAAAAGCTGTTGCTCAATGCCAAATAATTTCCTTCAATTTCTGCCTTTTTTGTTAGTCCTTCAGTAACAGTAGAAGTGTCCCCAGAAACTGCAGGTGGAAACTTGTTTTGATTTTGCTGCACTTATTACACATTTGTGAGTTGTTTTGACATGGTAATGTAATTCTCTCATTTGGCTGTTTTTTCTTGTGAGATAATACTTTTGACCTAACTTGGTCAATTCTGTTGTAAGGCTGTCTTTTTTTTTGTAGGCAGATTATACTGATAGGTTGGCTGCTGTCACTGCCATATTGCGTTCAAGAGAAAGCATACCCAAAAAAAGCTTAAGTCAGCTCTACAGCCATCCTGGTAAGGTCAGCCAAGGGCTGTTTCAAATCAGATAGGAATTGCTATACATGGCATTCTTACAACATAACACCTCAGGGATGTCTGTAGAAAATTGTTTTCCTATAAAACTGTGTTGCTAAAAAGATGGGGTCAGGAAATACTCAACATTTGGGGTATTTTGTCTATCTCACTGGAGAACGGATCAGAATGAAAGACATTGGAAAACTGAAGATGCTGCTCATGAGTAAAATCTCTTATTCCTCTGTCACTGGTCTCTAGCTCTCACCTTCCCAGAGGAAATACCAGGAAAGGAAGAGAGTGCTGACCTTACAGTAGGAGAAATAAAAGAGAACAGCCTCTTCTCATTATTTTAGGCAGGAAACTAACCACGCACGTGGTGTATTTCAAAGGATTTCTGTCATTTTCCCTCAAGGTGTGGTGGGACAGTTTCAAACTTGGTCATTAATTAGCTGTCCAGAGAGATTTTGACAGGCTTGAGAAATGGGCTTGTGCAAACTGCTTTAAGTTCAACAAGGCCAAGTGCAAGGTTCTGCACCTGGGTCGAGGTAATTCCATGCATTAATACAGGTTGGGAAGAGAAAGTATTGAGGACAGCCCTGAGGAGGGCTTGGGGGTGGTGACAGACCAGAAGCTTAAAATTACCTGTCAGTGTGTGCTTGCAGACCAGAAAGTTAGTCATGTCCTGGGCTGCATCAAAAGAAACCTAGATAGCTGGCCAAGGGAGGTGATTCTTTCCCTCAGCTCTGCTCTTGTGAGACCCCACCTGGAGCACTGTGTCCAGTTCTGGAGTCCCCAACATAAGAAGGACACAGAGCTCCTGGAACTTGTCCAGAGGAGAGACACTGAAATGATCAGAGGGCTGGAGCTACTCCCCTGTAAGAACAGGCTGAGGAAGTTGGGATTGCTCAGCCTAGAGAAGAGGAGGGTCTGAGGTGACCTTGTAGTGACTTTGCAATCTGAACAGATCCTACAAGGAAATTAAGGTAGGGCTTTTTGCATGGGTGTGTAGCGAGGAGGCAAGGGCTAATGGTTTCAAACTTGAAGAGAGAGATTTAGGTTAGACATTAGGAAAACATTCTTTCCTGAGAAGGTGTTGAGATGCTGGAACAGGTTGCCCATGGAAGTTGTGTCTTCTGCCTCCCTGGAAGTGTTCAAGGTCAGGTTGAATGGGGCCTTGATCAACCTGCTCTAGGGTCAGGTGTCCCTGCCCATGCGAGGTGGTTGGACCTGGAGGATTTTTAAGACTTCTTCTCAGCCTGGCCTTTCTGTGATTATATGATTTATTCTGGTATAATTTGAGTAGAAAGGAATCCCTGTGGGATTCTGGACAACTGCAAGGACTTATGCCACAGTCCTTGCCATATGTGAGTGCGTATTTCTTGTGGTTGACCTATAGAAACTTCACAATGCTGAGATCATTTCAGGCCAGAACATCCTATATTTCTGAATTGTTTTCTATTTCTTTACTACCCTATCATTCAAAGGGAACACATTGTCCTCAGACAATCATCTCAGCAGCAAAAATATCGTTTGAATTTGCTTGATTGTGTACTTGGGTATAGCAATATGTGTCATGTCCAAGGGCAAATTTCATAGAATTAGAATCACTACAACTAAGAAAAATTCTCTCCTTGCTGTGTATTAATTAAAACATAAATTTTGAGTAAAAAGAGATTCTACCTGGACTGAAAGTGTGTTATACAGGCATAATTCTGGCATCAAAATGCGCAGAATAGAGATTTTGTAATTTGTTTCCTAGATCTTGAATCCTAAAATCTTCATTTTTATAGCAGCTAAAGTTAAAAATGCATTCACTTGTTAATAAAATGGTAAAGAAAACAGGTCATATAAAAACCCAAGGATTACACACTTTGGTTAAAATTAGGAAGAAATACTTTCTTCTCTACAGACTTTGATCACCTCCCATTTTTATCTGTCACCAAGCATTTGTGCACAGCTACATTGCTGCCATTCCAGGAAAACCAGTGACTTCTTTTTAAAAGAGGCATTTCTTTAAAGCAGCAAAGATTTATTAATGTGCAATGATTTAAGTTGCAATGAATTAAAGGAAGTTTTTTTGCTGAGGTTAATGCATCTCTATATGTTTAAAACATACCTGGATGTGACTCAAGAAATTGTATTTAGATCAATTAAAAGCTCCATATGTCTGCTTAGAAGAGTTACTGAATAAAACTTTACAGCCATTGCTTATTTTATTTTCTTTGTGTGGAAGACAGCTGCAAAAGTACTACCACATGCATTTTGAGTACTGCATACCAGCTATCATAATTTTTCTTTACATACTTCTTTACTGAGGTATATCACTAAAGCAGAGCAGCAAACTGTCAGGGCACCTCCTGGAAGCTGGGACTGATTGGGCATCCCTTGTAGTGTCCTCACGGGGCAGGGTCTGGCAGCCAGGGACAATCCCACCCTCTAGCCATGGGCAGTGCATCCAAGGCTGCTTCAAACCTGTGCATCATGGATGAGCAAAAACCAATCTGGCATATGGTCCCATGGGTTGGCCCTGCTCAGTGGGACCCATGGCCAGACTGGGGTGTGGGGAGTGGGGAGCTGGAGACCAACTCTGCTGCGGTGTCACTGGGCAGGGGCTGGCAGACCTGGGGGGCTGATGTGGGGTCCTGGGCTGTAGCCAGTGTGGGGAGAGCCCTGAGGAGGGCTGGGCAGGCACAGGCAGGGCTAGGACACAAGTTGGAATTTCTGAGAATCCTCATGCTCGTGTATGAAAACACAGCAAGCTGACCACCCAATAGCGGTCAGACATCACAAGGGAATGATGGTTTATCTCATACACCAAATAATAAAGCAGAAAAAAAAATCAGGAAAATTAACATAAACAACTCCAGTGCTCACATCACTTTCAAGGCAACTTCCTCATTCTCCTCATTCTTCTGCCATATATCTGAGTTCTTACATATATAAGAAGCATTATAACATTACTTAAACATTTTGGATGAAATTTACACTCCCTTTTCAATCTTTAAATCCAAAGCAGTGCTGAATTTATAGTGTTATGGCTGAAGGAAGAAGTCTGCCTTTCTTGAAAAGCATTTTGTGCCACGGTGCATGAAGAGTACTATTAAAATTAAATTACATTTTGGCTCCACAGAACACTTCCTTCCTATGCAAGTGCTCACATTAAAGTAGAAAGTTTTGGATACTCAGCACTCCAAGAACTATATCTCTACATGTCAGCTTCTATATTTAGTTTGAAATGCCAAAATTTAGCTGTTCATGTTTGAAGATACTGGCCCATTTTTAGAGATGTAGTAGCAACATTCTAATTCTCTATTGATAATCATGCTTTAAGTTTGAAAATGCCTGCCCTCCTTAAAGATCAAAAGAGCTAGTTTTTGTGGACCAACAAATATGATCCCTTAAGAGAACTAATTTTTTTTTTCCTTTTCTGATATATAAAAAGCAAACTACAGAACTAGCTAGCCAGCATTTCTTTCATTGTCCTCTTGGGTTTGGAAACTGGATTGTAATCTTTTCAGCGTATGCCTGACTCAGAACCTAACATTCTATAGCTAAAGATTATATATTAGAAGGTCTGAATTTTGGCAAAGGAAAAAAAAATTTCCTGTTTTATTTTATTATATCTATGTACACATTGGATATTGAAATTTGTTTCAAGTAGTTAGGAAATAGCACACAATGAAGACATAAAATTAGGAATGTTTGCTCCTAAAAAAAGTTGTGGAGTTTTGAGGGTTTTTTTAATTGTATCTGAAGCACTGCAATTGAACTGTTTAGGATCTGACGGTCTCACATTTATTTTTGTACTTGTGAGAAAATTATTCAGTTTTCAAGATGGAAACAGTTTCCAAAATTATTGCAAAGTAACATCTTCCTTTATACTTAATTCTTTCATACTTAAATAAATGCAATTGAATTACTTACTAGTTATATCCTTAGGCAAATACCAATCATCTTCAAAATAAAAATAGACTGTGCAAGTTATAGCTATTGATTGTCTTTTCTGAATCTCATGCACTGGTAGTTTATTAATTTAAGAAACATAATGCAGGAATAAAGAAACTCGTTACAATCATATAGCAAGAGAAAGATGACGTTCCTGTATTATTACTACAGGATTTATTCTCATCACTGGAAGCACAGAAAATAATTTTACAATTGTCCACATAGAAATAACCACAGATATTTCTGAGTCAGGCATGAGTTAGGCCATGTTACCAGCCTAACTATTTCAATCATACTCATCATCAAAATAAATTCTTGATGAAAATTTTGTTTCTCTGTGACAATGCATAAGAATGTAAATTTAAAAATCCAAGTCTATCCTCTATGGGGAAAAAAAAAAAACATTGGAAGGTTTCCAAATAACTTATAGAGTAAAAAAACCTAACAAAACTGAGAATCTCCCCTCTATATTCTCACAAGTTTTAAGATTTTAAACTCATTGAGGACTGCACATATTCTATGTTTCAATGGAACCACATAAACCTGTATTTGTCTACATGCTATGGAAAGTTAGTTTTGCTTAGATTACACTAGAAAGGATAACACTGAAAATGTCAACAAAATAATTTTTCATTCCTGAGTTATTTCATGTTGGAAATTACACACTGCAATCTTTTATCTTGTTCTAACAGAAAACATCCTAATAAAAGTGCATTAGAAATAATTCCTTCATTTATGACTAACTGCATAAAAAAAAAAAAAAATTCAGAACAGGATATCCAGAAAAAACATCCACCAAGAAAACTGTTGTAGAAAATTGGGTGTAATCTGCAACAGGGAGAAACCAAACAGTAAACGTGAGTGAATGAGAGGCATAGATTATCCATGGTTGATCCCTAATCCTTGTGTCCAGCCTTGCTAGTTGTTAACAATGATCCATTTATCTTAATGCACTCACCTTCCCTTGATCTTCTACCAGATTGTCTTGGGAAAATATATACACATAAAAAAATGGTTGGATGCAGAGAAAATTGTCCAGTAGATTCAGGGTATCACTGACATACTATCACTATTGGATTGAGAATTTTGGAAGGTTTGATTGCTGACAATGCTTGAAGTAAATTTATTAGTTAATAACTAAGACATTTTTTCAGGCTCTCTGCAAATTTTAATGTATTTTTTCTGAAGTCAGAAGAGATTTATTCTCTTCATTTTCATACAAAGAGGTAGGAAGCAGAGATAACATTGTCTTTGTACTCCCTCTTCCTTTTCCTCCATACCTCGCTAGAGATATGCCCAAATTTAGTGGAACATTTCCCTTATGCCTAATAATTCCATTAAGAACTGCAGATTATGCCAGATAATTCAATTAAGAACTGCAGATGTGCTTTTGTTGTGTTTTTACATCCATTAGCCATTGTTTCGTCTTCCTTAGCTTGTGCAGATATTTGGTTATTAAAAGTTGTTTGAATGTGAACCAAGGCCTGTTAAGGGTTAAACTGTGAACCAATTGTTTAGATCACTTACTTATAAATCTTATCTCTGTCTTCTTGCTACACCAGAATGACTTTAAGAAATTGTCTAACAAAGCTACATGTTCCACATCACTAACAGCAACCTCCTGCAGTGTCATTGCATCCAGGGAGTGAAGTAACAGAAAAGATCTCTCTAAAAAATTAATTAATGAGTGCTATAAAAATGACACATAGTCTCTAAACTTAACTGTAGCTAGAAGCTCTTTACCCAAAACCCAATACGTAATAATAGAATTTTCCATTTCATTTGATGCTCAGTCTTTTTGCCTCAGCTCACTAAACTTCTGTTCAAGGACTTCTCATGCTTCAATATACAGATTTGCATTTCTGTTGTGCACATCACATGGTAGACATGCTGCAGATTTTAATGTCAATGGAAAGATTAATTAAGTTTATAGAGTCCTTAAAGTAGACAGTTTCATATTCTCATGAGATAAGTAACAGAAAATTCACAAAACTTCATGTTGACTTCTTGCTTTCTTTTGGCATATCTTTCTTTCTCTTTCTTTGTTCTTGTATTCCACTGTTATTGTGATTTTTTATACAAGTGATCAAATATAGACATAATTATTTGTATATAGTAGTTCTTCCCTCTAAGCCAAATTTATACAATACTTTATTAGATTAACTCTCTGGAAATATATATTTTAACAATATTTTTTAAAAGTTGATGGAAAATAAAAACCTTTTAGTGAAAAAGAGAGACTGTATCTTCCTGCCTCATAAACACAGCTCTTTTCCCTTCCCTGTTTCAAATTCAATAACGTTTCCCAAATGCTGTGAAAGCAACTGCTCGTTAAGTAACACTGATTTATAATAATAAAATAAAGATGAAAACTGATTTAATAACTGCATTATTAAATCTAATAATCATCTAATGACAGAGCTTCTCATCCTTAAGTCTCTTGCAATTGTAAATCATGATACTTAAACCAAAAGTTCTCAAGTCCTAAGTTGTTCCTCAGTCAGTCAGTGGTTATAAATGCTTCTGATTTCAAACCATTGAAGTTTTACTTTGAATTCCAGACAGATGGATTTATCAGTTCCGTCTACTAGACTCAACAAGAGCAATGACAGTATTGTAATAACTTTGATGGGTTATATATATGTGTATGTATACACACATATGTATATACACACAAAGTTATATGGGAAAAGAAGAATCTTTTATTAGACCAGCTAAGATTATATTGAGTCTAGATGTGTGCACCTCACCCACATCTCAACCCTGTAACAGTGAGACCTACATAATTTACAATTTCTTGTTTCCATAGAGAGGAAGATAGAGATGATCTTCAACTATTCCTCAGTAGATGCCCACTCCAGTTGATCAGAAAATCAAAGCCCTGGGGCATAACCTGATGTAGTTTTTAATAGACAGAATGACATGCTTGCCTAAAGCTTGTTTGTTTTTCACCTGATAACAACTGGTCTAATAAAGGTATTATCTGCCCGTTTTTACACTAAAATTACAAATGGGAAAAGTAGAAGTTCAACATCTTTTTCCTGCGAAAACATAAGAACCAATCCTGGTTTTAGCTCGTTGCTTTAAGGAATAAAAAAGATTAATTCAAAATAATAGTAATAGAATCACATAGTTTTGAAGGGACACCCAGAGGCCATCTGGTCCCGCTTCCTGTTCCAAGAAGCTCAGGGTGTATTCAGTCAAGCTTTGAATGTCCTCAGGGGTTTCACTACATCTCTGGTAAATTGTTCAAGTATTTCAACGCTGCTACAGTGAATCTTTTTTTTCCTTTTATTGAGTCAGAGTTGGCTAAACTCTTACTTGCACCTGTTGTGTTTCATCCATCCACCATATATTCAACACCTCCTTTTAGGTAGTTGTGGACAGAAATGAGACCTTCCTTAACCTCCACTCTCCAGGCTGAACAAATCCAGCCAGTTACCATCCTGAATTTCTCCAGTATATAATTTTCTTTTGATAAGGAACCCAATACTAGATGAACAGCTATCCTGCTGTTCTTTTACAAGTGAAATGGAAGAAGTAGAATTGGTCCCAAAATGGAGACGAATCTTTTCAACCTGCTGACTATATCCCTTCTACTACAGACCAGTGTGTAGTTGATTTGCTTTGTGGAAATTAATTCCTTTATATGGTTGGAAAAAAAATGTCAGGGTAGATTTGCACCATAAGCCTCTAGGGAGGCTGAGCAGTCTCACTAGATTCTTCTGCTTCCTGAAGATGTGTGTGATGTTTGTCTTTTCTCACTGACTCAGAACATTTCCAGGTGCCATAAATATTGAAAGGTGACACAGTGGAATCATAGTAAAATTGATCAGGTACTTCTATGCATCCCATCTGGTCCCACCCAGTCCCATTAAATATGATTTGAATTGTTTCCACTCAATTGATGTCATGGTAATCATCTAAGCTACTTGGGACTTCCTTGCAGATTCAAAATAAAACAAAGACAATTATTTTTTGGTTTAGAATTAGTTACAGTATAAATAAAAAGCTATATTCAGTTCAACACAGCTATAGTGACTGAACCTAAAGTGCGTGATGAAGAAAATCATCACTCTAAATCACAAGGCATTTAAATCACATAGGCCTCCTTCCTATTCACCACAGTGCTACTCAAAATAGAGTAAGAACAGCATATGATTTCATAATCTGTGTTCATATTGAACTTTTTTAGAGTTAATATTTCACAAAATTATCTAGTTTTTATCTATGCCAAAAGTAGTAGTTGAAGAATATTAGATGCAGTAATTATTATTAATTCATCAAACTCATCAATATGAAAAATAATACACTGCAAGGCAATTTGTATATGGTAGGAGCATAAGGGAGCATAATTTTCTGGGAAGACAAGTTTTCTTGACACTTTGTATTCTAGAAAGTACACATTCAGAAAAGATAACTTTATTTGAGTGATGTTTCCTATTGGGTTTGATTTATAATTCAGACCCAAAATGCTCCTAGATCCATAAACAACAAGTTCAGAATAGATAAGCATACACAGGTCTAATACTTAGACTTAGACAATAATACTTGGGATTAATCACATTGTATTCTTTTTTTGATTAACACCTTGTTAGGCATCAGTTAGAGTAATATGTATTTAAAACATGACACCACCCCAAATTTAGGCTAAATTTTTGTTTAGAAAATTTTTTTTGTTTATTAAAAAAATATATATATAGTAGGTGTCTTTAAGCACAAAATTAGTTTCAAACATCTAAATGCTAGTGATAACAACATAGCTTGCAAAATATAAACTGATGTCTAAGGTGGTATCATAGCCAATGAAGATATAGCCAGTACACCCAATGGATTCTAGGGCTCTTTTGTCTCTTTCTAAAATATATTATCTGCTTTGCAACATCTGAAAAGCTCTCTGCCTCTGTATCAACTAGGTGGATATTGACTGTAGCAGGAGTTTGGTTACCTAGCCAGCATGTAATCATTTATGTTGCAAATGCCTAAATTTAGCAGAATGACTCAGCTGCCCAAACATAGGTTCCTAAGCACAGTGATAATCTGTTCAGCAGCTTCTGGATAAAAATTTGTCAGCCACAACACATTACACAAATGATATAATGAGGCGACAATTTTATGTTCAAGCACACATCTGATTCATGTGGTGAAAGCAGTCCAAAATCAGAGTATATTTTTCTTAGTTGTTATCAAACTTCAAGTGTGGAATAGCTGATGAGCAGAAGACAATCAGCACCTGGAAATACCCAAGCTCTGACAGGGTGACTGGATGAGGGCCTGGGATCTGTGGGCCTTGGTGTTCTATGGACTTAAGCAGTGTGATTATTCAGATGATACAGAAACTACAGCTCCTGTTAGGCAGAGGTGATGAAGCATGCTGGGCTTGTCTGTAGTATGTACTCAGTCTTCCTGTTGGCTGGACCTGCAGAAAGGAACACTTTACTTTAAATGTATTTTACTGTACAATTTACTTTAGTTTTTGATTATTCAAAATGATCATGTTCTTATCAGTTATCACTTATGACCAAATGGCAGTGTAGAGCATGTTGTTTAAGATTCAGTAGCAATATTTAACTGCCATGAGTCCTTAACCCTTCAACTTTGTATTTTCTTTTTTAATAACCTGGTCTTCCTTCCTATCCCTCAGTGTTCACACTATTCTTTTTTTCCTTGGTGTACTACTAGTATCTGTGAACTACTGCCAAATTCTATAGGGATCTGTGGTCAAGTCATTCTGTAGTGATGATGGGATCATTTTGACATTACCCGTGATGATGACAACTGTGCAACAAAAGCATGCATTCTGAAATTACCTTTAACTCCTAAGCAATATTTATAAATTAATGTTGCCATCCCTTGATCCTATTTTAAACATTTGACCTTTTCTCTGATGTTATTTGCCGCTACATTTTTCCTCTGTTTCTCTCTGTTTTCTGTCTAACTTTTTGCAATACTTAGAAGAAATCTGTGTTACAAGAACTGCTGTATCAAATATCAGCATGCTGGAAGAGAACAGTCTCAGTATGAATAAATGAAAAACAGTTTAGAAGAGATCCTATTACTTCTCATGGAATCGAATAAATTCAGCAGAATGTGCTTTTTTATATTTAACATAAATCACTATATGTAAGTAGGTCATCTTCAGTGCACACAAGATTTTTCTCCTAATTCCTTTGCATATACTAACAGCTCAAAGAACTTTTAAGAAAGTCTCTCCTGTGTATTCATTGTACATTGGTGTGCATTTTGGTGACAAAATCCATGCAGCTGTTCTGACGGGCTTGAGAAGGAGCAATTGTAAGTTCTCTTTCAGCTGTCTAATTTTGTATCAGCAGCAGGGAGCTGGATCTTTCAAAGAACAGATTTTGGATACAACATCAGATGCAGCTAATAGTAATAATCTCATTACTTTATCAGATCCCACATTCCTCACCTTAGGCAGTCTTATGAAGAACAGATGAAATTAGCCATAGACAACTACTTTGCTAACATGAACATCTAACATGTGTACATTGAATGACATTTCTTTCCATTTTTTTTGGACTATCTTCATTTTTTTACTATTGCTATAATAGTAAAATTTTGATTTAGTGCTCAATATTATTAAAGCAAAAAAAAAAAAAAAAAAAAGCCACATTAAAAACAAATAATAACAAAAAACAGCTAAAAAAAATAAAGCAACATAAAAGCAAAACACAAAAAGAGGACAAAAAAGCCCCATCAAACAAAACCTAACAAAAATATGTCCCTATTTAAGCAAGTTCATATTAGGCAGAATTATCTAGCAATGTCTGACTTAATAATTTGATTGAATTAATGAATTTAGCAGTATTAGCTATGTTCTTTACCTTTGTAAATTGTCTGTATCCCCATACTTTTGAATTCTTGGGCACTAATTTCTTACTTTTAGAGAATTACATTACACGGGTTTTTTTCACAGTCATTTTAAATATATATTCTGATACTCCAATTCAGTTTAACCTAGTTTACTCTTTTTGGGATGACTCTTTGTATTCTCCTAACCAATGCAAGTGTAATATTAACGTAACTTTGACGAGTGCCATAAGGTTACTTGAGCTCCGTACTGTGGCATTACAAATGAGAAAACAAATAATGAGGATGAAATTATTGGAATGAATCTTTAGAATATTCTTTGGGCTTGGTGGGTGTTTTTGTTCCAGATACAAAAAACTGCAGTATTTGTGAGGTATAGATCAAAGCTTTCCAATCATCTGAAAGAAAGAAATAAGAAAATCTTTTTTTCAGCATCTTGCTTCACGAACAACTATTGTGTCACATTCTAAGGAATTTGAATGTGTCAAAGTTTAAACCAGAAGACCAACTTAAACAAGAGATATTCCAATGCAAAAAAAATTTTCAAATGTTCTTTCTAATTTATCTGTATCTTAAAAAAATTCAGGATATTTTCTGTATAAAGTTTCAAATCAAATTATTCTAATGTTATAGAAAATACTGCTAATATATTCAACTCATGAATCCAACACTAATTCCCTTGTATCTCTAGGTATTACTTTTTTCTTTTTCCCTCTTTCATGTTGCTTAAAGAAAAAAAAGTAGTCAAGGACTGCAGGTTTGGCAGGTGTGGCATCGCATCATACTTCATTCCAATGCTCCAACAGATCCAGGGATTCTAAAATTCATATTTTTCTTCTGTGCCTTGAGTTTTGTTCCATAACATAGTTACAATACAAATTTATTTTCCCAGCAATTTTTCAAGATACTTACCATCAGAATTAATATTGCATTCCAGAGGTCATAAAAGCACAAAGGACAGATTTTCACTCATTTGAATCCTCCTGCCATCTGCTAATCTAGTAGAATTTGGACCTATAAGATGAAATTATTCCAACAGAGTGTTGCAGATATTATCCCCTTCCTCCCTCATAAAATGAACTGTTTACTTGCCCCTTTATGTCCTGTGGCTTAGTAATTTTAATTGGATTGAGAAAATAAAAAGCAAATATGCAAGCAGGAAAGATCACAGTAATCCATCTTTCTTATGGGAAAGGATAAGTACTTAGAAGAGTAGAAAGAGAATAATAATAATTCTTTAGAGGATGTGAAAAGTGTTAAACTGGATGGTTCTTGGCAGCCAATAAAAAGAAAGAGGGCACTTCCCAAATGGATGTTTGGGGACAGACATGTATTTATTACTAAACATAATACTGAGGTAGTAACCTCAACCATATTTCTGTGAGATGGCTAGGACTTCAAAGCTTAGTTCCTTCAATGTGACAGTATATACAGACTAGAAAAAGACTGCACCAAGTTTCTCTACGTGTCTCCATGTTTCTGTGAAACCACAGCTTTTACTTAAATGACATGGCTACTGCATTGGCTGATTGCCTAAAATAGAGCATCTTTGTATGCACCTGTTGTCTGAACTCCGAGACAAATTACCTGGAGCAGGATTGTGTCTTGGCAGAATGACACCACACACTTTCTGTGGTCTAATGTTCCAAGCATCCATTGCTTAGTAGAGAACAAGTTTGGGGAGCTTCCAGGGAAAGGAATTGAAGGGAACTGAAATGAAAAGCTTTATGGATATTGTAACTGATTTGTTTAGAGATTCTGTATATGCACTGTATATTATTCTTGTGGAAAGGATGTTATTAAACAGCAGAGGTAGAAGCCGTTTGTCCCAGTCCTAGCTACTGTACTGAGTGCTCAGAATGACATGTAAAAAAATCTTAACCAAACATCAGTGTTAAGAAAAGAGCAGAGATCTTGATTTAACAGAAAACATTGTAAAATTCTGCAGAAGTGAAACTAATGTGTGCAAACTAATCTTTAGTTTAATTTGTCACTCATGAGATCGAAGATCTGTCTTTTAAAAAATCATTCTAAATTCTGTTCTAATAATGCATATCTTAAGAAACGCAAAAAATGTTTCTTGATTCTTAAGTTCTTCCTTTAAGAAAATGTGTGAGCCATCTTAAAGCTTTTACCAGCCTGGTGGTTCATTCTACAAAGGTGCAATAAAATTGTCTTAAATTTATACACTTCCTCTCTTGTTGCACAGTCATCCAAAATCCTAAGAAATTCAGCACTTATTAAGACATCTAGAAAGCTTAATTAGGAAACAAGAAGGAGGTGCATTGTCAAGACATCTAGAAAGCTTAATTAGGAAACAAGGATGACTACAAGGAAAACAGCTGAAGCATGACTGTTCAAGTGGATACAATAATGTTGTGATTTACCCCCAGTAGACAACTCAGCCCTACATAGCCACTTGCTCCTCTGCAGTGGGATGGGGGACAGAATCAGAAGTGGAAAAGTGATAAAACTTATTAGTCAAGATAAAGACAGTTCAACAGGGAAATCAAAAGCTGCCCATGAAAGTAAAACAAAATCAATTTACTGTTTACCATCATTAGGCAGATATTTAGCTCTTTCTGGGTCTGCATGCGTGTAATGGTGACCTAGGAAGACAAATCCCATAACTCCCAGCATCCCCCCCTTCCTCTTTGTTTCCTCAGCTTTTATTGCTAAACACAACATTGTATGATATGGGGTACCCCTTTGGCCAGTTGGGATCAGATGTCCTATCAGCTGTCCCAACTCTATTCCTTTCCGACTTCTTGTGATCCCTCAGCCAACTTGCTGGTTGGGCAGCATGTGAAACAGATAAAGCCTTTGCTCTGTGTAAGCACAGCTTAGCAATAACCAAAACATTGGTGTGAAATCAACAATGTTTGTCACAAATCTAAAACACAACACCATATGTTATATTATAAAAAAAAAACCAACAAACCACTTCAGCCAAAACCAGTACAGGCATATGTAAATCTAGAAGAAGGGAGTGTATATTTAACTGCAGACTCTCATATGTACTTGGAAAATTTAATCTCTCTCTCAAAAAAAAAAAAAAATTATAGACATCTGCCCTGATAAAACCAGGCAGGTTTTTTGTTTTGGTTTGGTTTTTTTTATTTCAGCTGCAGATATACAGAATAGAAAAACGCTCTGAAAAGCAGGTAAAGGTCTGTCTCGTGTAAGATACTTATATTACAGAGCCATAAAAAGGTCTATGTGCAAAGAATGCTTTGGAGATTGCTTCCATCACAGATCTCACTATGCAAACCTCTGTTTAGCTTCACTCTTCCATGAAGTCTCAAATTTCTCTGTGCCTTCACCTCAGCACAGGCCGAGACCTCTGTCGTGGAACATTCCAAGGATCAAAGTAGAAAGGCTGCTTGTAGGAGACCTCAAATCACAACCCTTTGGAAACCTCCCTGTTTGACATTGCTCTAACTGGCCTGGGATCTGCAGTTAAGATTAGGTCTGAGTCTTACTCCTTGCCTAAGTTACACTGTATGTCTATAGATAAGTGTGCATTCATTTACTGTAATATATGTAAACTTGAACAATCAACAAATAAAGCTGATCTTCTAATTTCTTTGTGCTACCAGGCTGAAAGCTGCATAAGCTTATCACAAAATATATGCATAGTTTCATTTAATGACAATACTAAATCTCAAAATCTGTAAGAGACTTTTAACACTTCAGAATGACCTTTTTAAAGCCTTTTTTCAAGTGGGGGGAAAAAAAAAAAAAAAAAGTATAGACTGAATAGACAAAGCAAAATAGAACAGCTTCTATAGTTCTTTAAGTTTGCTAGTGCAAGTAAGGTTGCCATGGAAGTTCTTTTTCTTTGTACAAAGACTGATGTGAAAACTAAAATGGTAATTGAAGTGCAATTTTTGTTCTGTTGACTATTTTCTATTTTTTTCTAATTTCTGTTTTTCTCTTTGGGAACAAAGAATGCTTTAGCGACTAACTTTACCGCACAGATCTTAATGATTGTTTTGAGACCACACAGAATGTTTCAAGAACTTTTGTAGAGAGGGAGCTGGCTACACAGGTGGGAAGATAGCCAGGAAGCCAGGAAGCCAAGCAATTGGAGCAGACTGCCAGGTGGGAAGCATAGTAGCTGGACAGCCCTGACAGCTGTGAAGTCCAGTGAGATGGGCAGGCTGCCCATTCACCCACCAGGATGCCAGCTGGCATGCAAAGGGTAGTAGGAAAGCCTCTCTGCCTGCTTGATTTCCATCAAAACTACAGGGGAGCCGCCTTCTTTTTTTTTTTTTTTCCAAGGGAAACAATATTTTTGTGGAATCAGAATCCTCAGATGCAAAATTGTTCAACCAGATGTTTTGGTAGATATGAGAAATAGTATCAGGGAGCAGCACCAGCAGGTCTCCACAGGGACAAGAAAGGAGCCAAGGGTCCCCATTGCACATCAGGGATGTCCTCACCAACACAATGCTAGGATCCACTAGCAAACCCAGACAGACTGAGGTTATCTGTCACTGGAAGCCATCAATGCACCCCAGTCAGCATAAAGCTACCTATAATGTGGAACATAGGAGGCAGTTCTAGGGTTCCTGCCAGGAAGGTCAGGGAAAACAGCACAGAGCTGGGCAGAGGCACAACTACAGCGTAGCTTAGGATGGCACTGGTTTGCCACACTAAGGTTTACATAATGCTCCTGGAAAAAATGGATGAAGAATTCATGAATAGGGATCCTAGATGAGGCTGGTAATAGCTACTAAGGCTAGTAGTAACCAGTAGTAATGGATGATTACACTGACTTATCATTATCTGTTTCACTGATCAAGAACTAGTATAAGAGTATGCTTGGAACTGGGTATTTCACTGAACCAAAGCCTGGAAAATTCTTTTGACTTCAGTGTGAATATCTGAGATTTCGATTTGCAGTGAAATTTGCTTTGCAAAAAGAAGCTGTAAGCACCTTATTATGCACATACAGAGGGATTCTCTTCCTTCTCTCGGTCTCCTTCTACCCCTATTTTTTTCAGATGAAGGTTAGTTTTACTCATTCAGATCTTCCACCTGTTCTCAGTTAAATATGCCATCTAACCTGTGGAGATAAAAATGTGGAAGATCTACATATCCATCTATACATCCATACCTACATCCTCAGTTAATTAAGACTCAATTTGAATGTACTGAACTCATATTTTTATAAGTAATATAATATAATATTTTTAATACCAGAGTAAGAATTGAAAAAAGGCAGGAGGGTAAAGCACTGTGAAATATTTAGTGTTTCTTTATAAGGATTTTGGTGAAGTTGCAGTGATTTTCATTGCATTGCATTATTTATTAATGTCTTAAAGAAGTTAGGGCTTAATTTTCACAGTTATGGCCTAAGCATTCCTTTAGATAAGTTTCTGAGGTAATTTCCACATGTGCCTGCCTGGCTGCTACTCCTAAAATGCCACTTGCTGTCTGTCTGAATCTCTCAGCATCTAAATACTGAGAAAAAAAAAATCTGTCTGCTTCAGATCTCGGTAATTCTCCAGTAATTTCCACTCCTGAGTAGCATGATAAGTGTCAGACTTTATTGACAGGTCAGAAGACAAGGTGGGATTCCTATAGCTATTAAGTTAATGTCTAAATGTCTGTCCTGTGGCACTTGTAGAGAAGGCAGAACTGCATACTGCAGTGTTCCTCCTTCCTTCCTGGAAAACACTTCGTTTCAGTGACTGGTTGATCAGAATTACTGCTGTACTGGGTAGGGTAGAAAGGCTTTGGCAGATGGCATAGAGTTGCTTTGTGTTAAGAGAGGAGGGATTACCATTTCTCACTGGCTCCAGTGGACCCACCACAAGACAAACCTGAATCCATCAGCAAAGCTGGTGGTACCTCTGAAAAAGCATATTTAAGAAAGGGCAGAAAATTCTCAGTGTGAAGAGGAGGGAATAAAAATGAGTGAGAAGCTGCAGTGCAAACACCAAAGTTAGAGAAGGAAGAGGAAGAAGAGAAAGAAGCAGAAGCAGAACCAGCAGCACTCCACACACTGTAGCTGGTACCCCCCGCAGCCTGTGAAGGGGACTCCATGCTGGAGCACATGGATATTTCCTTTGAAAAGACCACACTGGAGCAGATTTTTGTACCTGAAGGACTTCATCATTTGGGAGAGTACACACTGGAAAAAGGAAAAGTCTGAAAGTGAAGGAACAGTGGAGAGAAAATGCTGTGTACTAGCTCACCTCCAAACAAACCCCTCCT
The DNA here is from genome assembly GCA_023637945.1 of Phaethornis superciliosus. NCBI lineage: Eukaryota > Metazoa > Chordata > Aves > Apodiformes > Trochilidae > Phaethornis > Phaethornis superciliosus. Next base: position 117,652,809 of record JAJQWJ010000001.1, read on the forward strand.
TCCACCATCAAGGGGCAGGACAGAGGATTGTGAAGGACTGAAGCTGAGTTTCAAAATATTGTTTGAAAGTTTGTCTTTGTTTCTCACTACTCAAATCTATTTAAATTGTCAATAAATTAAATTATTGTTTTTTCCATTACATTCACTGGTAAGCATTCTTCCTGATTGCACTTCAAACCATGAGTTTTTTATCCTAATTTGTCCTTGTCCCATTGAGAAGTGAGTGAGTGAGCAGCAGCTGAGTGGCCATTTGACCTTTAGGCAGGACTATCCTACCCCAACCAGGAAAATCCTATTTAGCTAATTTATTCTCTCTAGAAGGAAAAAATCTCCTAGAGTGACTTTGTGATATAATTTAGATCCTCTTAATTTTCTAGGTCTGGAAACAGTATCTCTTCAGATTTTAATGTTGCAAAATTAAATGTTTTCCTACTTTTCCAGTAAGACCAAACCTTTGTTGCAGTATATCAATTGTAGTACTACCCATAACATTTGCAAAAAATTTTCTCTTTCGAGGAATCTGATATAAAGTGCATTAATACTACTATAAACCTCTTCATTTACTTTCATTGGCCCCAAATCAAACTTTAAATGCCCAAATGTCAGTACAGTTTTACAAAAACGTTATTTCCAATGAGCACTGTCATATGTAATATAGAAGTTATAGAAAAATCTGAAAAACTAATATAACATAAGTCTATTTAAATAAAAGATACTGCTGTTTAGGGAAACCAGTCACTTTATATGTATCTTTAGTTAATGTTTTGGAAATATAAAGATTTACATTTCTATCAGTGAGAATGTATTTTTAAAAAAATACATTTTTCAAATCTTGAACCTTTTCTCTCAGCTAGCTAAATCTTTATCATTGGATAGATTCCAAAAACTGTGCAAACAGTGGTTTCAATCAGAAACAAAGGTGTTTCTACTTCCACTGGGAGTATGCCCACATGAAACATGCTACTCATTTATTTTTCATGTTTTCCTGCCATATTTTATTTTTATGAATAAAAATAAATTTTTAATAAAAAGTAGAAGAGTAAGATGTTTTTTTGTTTTTATACAAAGTTATCAAGAACAGAGGAAATACTTGCCTATCTCCTAGTTTTTTCAATCATATATAATACATTGCTTCAGATAATGTAATTTCAAGATATAGTGAGAAAGATAAGAAATTTAACAATGCAAAGAAAAAGAGATACTATTGTCTTTCATGTGTAAGCTGTGATGCATCTTTGAGTGCAACAGAAAATTACAAAATTTAATAACGCTGATATAAATTGGTGGCTAATTTACCAAATCTAAAGGCTAGATAATCCCTCTGTAAAGTAAACGGATTGAATCATGCCACATACAATTGTTTTGGTGTAATCATTTTTTTTTCTAAGTTTCCAGAGTTTTTCCATTATGAATATAAATAATTTCCAGTAATACACATAACTACTTTAGGAATACAATAGAGATGGTTTATCCTTAATGTCTCCCCTAAGACCACACTAAGGTAAAATCACAGTTCACCAACATGGTTATCCTCTCTGTGGAGATGACTGCCTCTGTGAACAAGGGAAAAGCAATGGATATTATACACCTTAATTTCCCCAAGGCCTTGGGCATGATCCCCACTAGTAGCCTCAAAGCTCAACTGGTTAAATAGGAACTCAATGAATGAACAGCAGAGGGGTATAGCCTCAAGGTGTTAGCAAGAGTGAAGTCAGCAGGCAGAGGAAGGTGATTATTCCCCTCTACTGAGCCCTGGTGAGGCTACAACTGCTCCAGATCTGGGCTCTCCAGCAGAAAACATTGAGTTCCAGTAGAGAAAAAATTTGCTCCCAGCACTCCCCTTTGATGTCATGACCTTGCCAGTGACAAATGCTCATGTACTAACCTTTATAAACATCACTCCTAAGAAAAACTCCGCTTGATTGGTGGAAAGAAGTGAAAAATATTTGCATTTAGATTAGTAAGTCACCACAGCAACTTAAAAGAAATATGAAGTAAACAGCAACAGGAGATGAAAATGCTGGATGTAATGATCAAAACTAGAATGTAACTGAATGACCCACGTACTGCATTGGAGCCTTACAGAAGGAAGCATTGGAGTCATATTTTTATTTCTCGATCCGTGACAAATTAAGCAATACTTGTACTCAAATATGGAATGAAGTCCGCACAATCCCTCCTCTATCACTAATCTGAGCCAACATAGGTGCCCTTTCCAGTTGCCTGATGGAGTAGGTGCAGAGAAGCATGATTTCCCAGTTGTAGCTAAGGAATACACTGTAAATCTAAAATCAAGGTTAAAGTGATGGTGAAAATCTGACTTTTAAAATTTTTTTTTCTCCTAAAATACTGTGAAGACATTTCATTGTTCCAACACCTCTAATATCAAGAAAAATGTAATTATATTAAAAACCAAAAACTTTATTGTGCTTAAGTTTCAACAATAATAAAAATTAAAAAGACATTATCTGAGTTACACATTGAATATTGAAGGAAAACGAGTATTATATTGAGTGGGGGAGAAATGTTAAATTTTACTGCTATTCTTTAAACCCCTTAGTTATGATTATCTAACAGCTTTTTACCTATAATCCCACTGTTAATATCCACTTCAAAACTTAATATCCATGCTTCAAAACATTTTTAGAGAAGTGACTCTCATTGATTTTTAAGATGATCTAATGAGGTGTCTTTTTTTCTATTGATTCCTGTTGTTGCAACTAGAATCCAGATGAGATATAAAAATATCAGAATACTGTAAAAACACTGAAGCAGTTCTATCATTGTTATCACACCATGTTTGTTTTAGCTGGTAAATGATTTCTTTGAATGGTAGATATCAGCAGACTCTTCAAAAACTCTTTCCTTGCCAAACCAAGGCTTATGTCCAGTTACCTTCTCTAAAAAGGGTCAACACCTTATCTCAAATAACTCAACTTACTTTGAGTTCAGAAAGGCTGGAATGAAATTCTGTCTTATATTTTATAAAAACAAAGACCAATGCTGAAAGCACCTATCCTTGGGTTAAAATCACTGGTAATGTTTCCATAAATTTCTAAAAACTGTACTTCCATCTAAAATTCTTCAGATCAATGAAAAGACACATTGATAATAGAGACATAAGTATGTATTTAAAAAGAAAAATAACTGAATTAAAACTGTAATGCCAGTTCAGGAGTTAAAATTGAGTTCTTTCTAGCTGGAAATATAACATTTGCTATGGAATGAATATGGAAAGATAGTATTTGAGAATTACTTTACAAATGTTTAGAAACAAACTTTGTTGTTCTCTGATCAACTCAAAGGCTTTTGCATACCTCTTAGGTCTGCAAAATATCCAGTGGCACTGATGAGAATTGTTTATCCTGGGATTTCAAGATGACTACAGAACATCTGTGCTGGTAAGTAGGTTTGCTACACCAGCTGAGGAGAAGAATTCCACATATTGCCAAAAGTCCAAATGTGTCATAAGTTAATCACTGTGACTACATACAAACTTAGATTCTGTGCCTTGTCACATCATAAATATATTCCTGTCTGATCAGATGTCTCTGGAAACTAAAATACAGGAGGCTAGTTTGTGCTGAAGACTTTCTGCTACACAGTCAGGACATGCACAGTGCAGAGTTTCAATGCAAAATATTGGGAGTGCTCCTGGGCCTAATTCTTACATACTTCAATAGTAAAACAGCTGCATTAGTAAAATGCCAATTCATCTGCATACCTTCAGGGTGCAATTTAAAAGGGCTTGACACATGCCTTTATCAAGATACCTGCATGTTTCAAGACACATGTCACCAGTAAGTATCATTTTCAGAACCAAGTTTTTAGATTCTGCCTCCTGGTGCTGACGCCATTAGGAAAGAGTACATTGCTGCACTAAGCTTTACTTTGTTGTCCCCTGTTGCAAAGTTTTGTTGAAAAAAGCAGGATCCTGGCATTGATTCCAGTGTGCTGTAATGTAGCACTTGCTAGATAATGACAGTCAATGTCTGAATTTGCCAGGAAATCAGTTTCCATATAGATCATATTATGTGTGATGGTACTTTATTTGGTTGGACTTTGTTTAAAAGAAAGATAAATTTAGAAGCGTTACTTCATCTAGGGTTAGGCTTTGGTTTTGGTTTTATTATTGCTTTAAATCCTATAGTCTTCTGATGTTAAAAAAAGAAATATTGCAAATCCTTGCTATTTAAGTCTGCTAAAATATGTATTCTATCATAATGCTTTCTACTCAAACACACTCCCTGTGGTTGTGAAGTATTTAGATATGTGCTTCAACAGAACAGATGGCAAAGAATCTTGGCTGTTAATTAGCAGCAGAACAAACAGAATTAGGGAAATCTTGTTAATAAATATGGTACAATACAGTTCTGAACTGAGATAACTGAGATGGGGAAAATAAGATACAAACAAGATTTCATGCTACTGATTCAGGTAAGGGCTGCAGGATTTAGGACAATGCATCTAATGAATCTTCCTCTATGAGAAAAAAATCACAGAAGAAAGATAAGAGTAGAGCTGTGGTCATTTCCAGGCCCCATGATCTGGACATAGATGTTTTTTGAACATTTATGGCGTTCTGACTTAGATGAGGGATCGTGTGTGATCTCTAAACAGTAAACAGATTAGCAGCAACATGATTAAAATCTCATAAAAGCACTCAAGAGCCTTTCTCTCACTGAAGAAATATGAAGCCATAGGACTGCAATTCAAGATGACTGGATCACTGCCTACCAGCATAATGCACCACTCTCATCATCAGTATCACAGATATAGTGAAAGCATAACCTAAGTGAGCAGGTGAAGGTGGATGGTATCTTTATAGGAAGCAAGATTGATGCAGCAAATCTGCTGGTTTCAGCTTTTCCCCATCCTTTTCATTGCTCTTTCCTCTGACTTGTGGTCCTGGGGGAGATGCTGCAGATGTATGGCCTAGGTCCTGCTGCTGCCTCCCAGGTGGAAGGACAGAGGAGAAAGGAAGGAAGAGGAGAGCTGCTGATGCTCCTGTGGCTGTTGGGAGAACCATAAGGGTTGTTGGGAATATAAAAGTTGGGATGAGAGGGTATGCTGATAGAAAATGCCAGTGATGGGAAGTACGGTGACAGGGCACAAAAAAGATTTTACTTGGCAGTTACTTTTTCTACAGGCATATGAGTAGAAAAAGCAATCTAAATACACTTTTAATTTTGCATTGTTTTCTCACAACTCCAATATTTTTTCAGCTACAGTGGGGGTTAAATACACAGAAATGGAAAGCACTGCTGCTGACTGATGATTTTTCTCAAAGAGAACAAGTCATGTTTTCATGTGAATCAAATAATTTAGTTCTATGCATTCTGGGCAGTTGTATTTCTCCTCCTGTAGGAACACTATCCTTTTTTTACCTCAAGTATTCAGCTGTTTTTCTTCTGAGAATTACTTTTATCCTTTACACCAAGCATACAACATTATGACATGTCTTCAATCTCCCCACAAATTCATAGTAACATCGGCCTCACACCATCACCAACAACAAGGAAATGCTGATACATTTCATATTTGGGGGAAAAAAATGAAAACCAAACAAAAAACACTGAAAATACATTATTATTATTTTTGTAGAGCTGCTGATGTTTAGGCCTAAATTCTCAATCCTTTAATATTTTAAAAGTAAAAAAAAAGTAAATTCTGGGCTTCCTCCCTTTTTTGTGTTCTTATTTTTTTTTTTTTTTATCTTCTGCCTACATTATTCTTTTTAGTTTGTCCTGATGTTGGTCAATAATGTTTTGCCAATTAATTTCTTTTTTTTTTTACTCTGGCTCCGGACCTTTTTTCCTCCAATCTCTTTACTGTTTTTTGCTTGCTCTAATTTTTTCAAGGCCCCTACCTATTTTTTTTTTCCTTTAGCTGATAGTCTTCCTCTTTTCTAGTGTCCCTATGATCTTACTAATCATTTCCTTATCTGGTCATTCCATTACCTTCTACTTGATTCAAAACATATCTTCACCACTGTTTCCTGCTTCAAAGAACCTTGATAACATGTCTCTTTTCTTCCTCTACGCTGTTCTTCTGACCCTTTCTTATCTTTCTTTTTGTCCACCATTCATCTTCAAATGTATGGTGTGAAATTCTGTCATTTATATAAATGACAAGGCAAGGATTTTGGTCAGAGACTCTTCAGGTGGAGACTTAAATTTCTGGACCCATCAGAGAACTATGTGACACTGGGTAAATTACTTCAGCTATCCATGCCTCTGTTTATTTTCTCCTTCTCACTACTGGGAATAGCAGTTTCTGTCTTTTTCTATGGCTTATGTGGGAATAAACAGATGTAGAATTATAACACAGTCAGACACCATGATAATAGGGTTATGTACACATCTAAAACTGATGAATTTTCTGGCATTGTACACATTGTATATGGTGTCGGGAAAGCAAAGTGAGGCATGTTTGCTATTTAGTGTGTTCACAGAGAAAGACTGGAAAGGGTATTTCACAGAGTGCAAACAAAGGATTCTCATTTCTCACCTTATTCAGTGTATTAATAATACTAAAGATTTATTACGAGCTTCCAAAGAACCTCAGCAATGTCATTATTCACCCCAATAATGGGGTAAATGAATGGCCCTATGAAAAGTTATACTTTAACACTCTTTACCCCTTGTTCTTTCTTTTGGATTCCAGAAGAATAAAAGGATAAATTAGTTTGAGAAACAAGAGCAGTTTTACTTTTGTTTATTTCAAAATATTCAGACAAATAAATTATATCTGTGCAATAATTTTTGTCTTGTTCACCATTCTCCTAATTTCAAATTTTGTAAACTTTGGTATTTGAATCTGAAACTTTATGAAGTTATAACCCCAAATATGTCCATCTTATTTTGCACAACATACTTCTATAATCACAATTTCTTTTGTAATGTGTTTAAGATGATTTTATTCCTGTTCTCCAGTGTTATATTGATGTTATATTTCTATTGTTTCCTTTCTTATTTTGTCAAATTATTTTGTCAAATCACATTGTAGAATACATTTTGCAAATGATTTTAGTTCTCTCACAAAAATGATTTGATACTTTTGTAAGATGAAGCAGAATGAAGGGAAAAAAAAAAGAAAGAAAGAAAGAAAAAAAGAAATTAAAACCACTAACTCAATAATTGGGATTTAGTACTTAAATGTTATCCTTAGATGTAGTTGCATATTTTTTTCCTCTTTCCTTCATTCTAAATATCTGAAAAAAAGTTGGACAGTTATCTGAAAGCATCTTTCCCTGAGGGAAACCTGTCTTTTTTGCTCTTTGTAGATGTTGACACAGTTGGCTTTTAATGAAGAGGTATTTTTAGCCACCTAGGAGGAAGAAGAAAAGATAATTCAAGACATAGTAAACTTGCAGGTTATTAAACTTAGTGGAAGCAGTGTAACAGACACTGTCCATGTATTCCTAGTTGCAGATAGAAGAACTGCATAGTTAGGTGTGCCCACATACATACTACAGGCCAGTGAATTCAATTAAAAGGTGAATCAATAACATAACATTGGTTTCCTGATCACTGGTTTATATTTAAAATTTCTATTTATTGCAACTATCCATTTGAATATAAAAAAATTTTTAGGAAAGCAGTACTGAATACAAAAAAAGCTTTTTTCCTTAATTACTAATTTGAATACATGTACCTCTGAGTCTCCAGTATGCTACTATACAACATGGTAAGAAAAAACAAACAAAAAAATTTTTATAACAGCTCATAAAATGATTCTCTGGCTTCTAAAGCACACAGGATAAATCATACAAATAGGCTAACATGACAAATCAAAGTTAATTTCTTCAGGAAATGCACTTTCTTCTGAAATTAAAGAAAGTGAAAAAAAAAATTGTGAGATGTAGGTCATAATTCTGCTCAGTTGGTTTTAGTAGTAAAAATCTGTTTGCAGATGAATCAGTAGCTGTACCATGGTGAAGTAAATCCAGTAAATCCAGTATGTGTCATAAAAGAATAGGTTTATATAACTCAAAGGAATTTTGATATCACAACTGGAGTAAATTCTCTAGGAAACAATAGTATATTATTATTATTTCAATATGTAAATATCTGGTGACTTTTCACAGCAGGATCCCAATAGTGATTTTTCTATCTGTTCAGGAATTCTATCTTCCCAACTGGAAGGGAATCAATCACAGAATCATAGAATAGAATAGTTTGGGTTGGAAAGGACCTCAAAGATCACCTAGTTCCAAGCCCCCACAGAGGCAGGGACACTTCCCACAGACCAAGTTGCTCAAAGCCTCATCCAGCCTGGTCCTGAACGCTTCCAGGGAGGGGGCAGACACATTTGAGCAACCTGTTCCAGTGTCTCAGGTACTGGAAGGATGCTACAAGATCTCCCTGGAACTTTCTCTTCTCCAGGCTTAACAATCCCAACTCTCTCAGCCTGTCTCCAGAGGAGAGGTGTTTCAGCCCTCTGCTCCTCTCTGTGGGAATGATTGCACATTATTTTCTTCCTCTTGAAGCTAAGACTTGTAGTACATGTTCCAGAAGTGGAACAGAGACGTATTTTATTAGTCAAAGGTTAAAAAAAGTAATTAACTCTGTAGGTACAGGACTGTTGTGTTCATAGTTCTGCAAGGAACTTGGGGGAGAACTCAGTCCTAGGTGGGATCTTTAAGGGTAACAATTCTATAGGCGTTACAGAAAAATGTACTCATAAAAAAGACATATAAAGGTAGTTTAAGAAAAAAAAAAAAAAGAAGAAGAAAATGGAAATGCTTTATATTAGCTTCAAATATGAACAAACAGTGAGAAAGTTAATAAGATGCTTTGCTGTTATCAAAATCACAGGCCAAATCAAATACATGCTTCTGTATTGCTGGAATATAAAATTTAGACTCCCAGACTGAAGTGTGACAATCTGAAAAACGAGACTTTGTTCTTCATTTTTATTTTTATTCCATCTGAAAGTAGTCTCAGGAAGATATTCTAGCTTGCTGGGTGATTGTTATTGGACATGTTGTGCTATCCATGATATATTCAATTTACTAATTAACATGTAAAATTGAACTTCATCTAGTCAGGATGACTTTAAATAGTTTCAGGGAAATAAAGATTTTTACACAGAATCCCCTTTCTCAATCCAGTATTTCAGTTAAAAATAAAGTACTGAAGGTAAGGTGCACAGAAATATATTCCGTGAAAATGCAGAATAATCCTAATTAGGTCTAGTTATTATTTGTGAATCTCTTGTTCAGTAGAAAAAGTGGGGGAAAAAAGTCTGAGAAGAAATTTAGAAATTCTGTATAGCAAAAAAAATATGCCAGAGACTGGAGATCTGCAAAACCACTGAGGAGGCAGATAAGATAAAATACCAAATAATAGGAAGCTGGTGGTCATGGATGTTTCCAAGAAAAACCGTGTACGTATGTCTGTGATGAAAAAAATTATATATATCTCGGCTTTTTATAGGAAGTAGTCTTGGATTTATTTGAGGTTATCTGCTACAAAAAAATAGCAGAATAGTAGAAGAAAGAAACTAAACTGTAACTGATACTGTTATTTTTCTGCAGGAAGGCATAACAAAAATAATAGCACTATAACTTCTGGTATAATGAGAGAAAGTGGAAACATTTTCCACAATAACAGAGGCAGTGCTGTAGCAGGCACTCAAAACTATTCTGGCAGTTGTGTAGGGAGATATAAATAGTGAAGTTACACACACTGATTGTAGTTATACTTTTCATCCATGTATTTGAAATTTCACTCTATATTTGTGAGCTGGAAAAGTATATAGCGATGTGAACATATCAAACAACGTAAAAATAGTGATAGTGGATCTGCTGAGATGTTGAGACAGTACCAAATCTATGTGGCTATCATCTTATCTCCTTAAAAGGATTTTTTCTTCCCAGATACATTTTTTTTGCCTTTACTTGAGTGGGGTACAAGCTTATTTGATTCATACTGAAAACTGGTAGCAAAAATACTTCCCCACCTCCATCTCAGAAGTCATTTGCTGAGCAAATTATTGAATCCTTTTGGGATACTGAACATCTAAGCAATAAAGCCCAGTTACTTCATAAAGAAAAATTTATTGTTAAATAAACAAATAAAAATACTTGTGTAACATAGCTGAATAATTGACACATTTCTTCATATTGTTTGCTAATAAAACTTTACAAGGAGTATAGTAAATGTAAATGAGAAGATAAACTTAAATTTTCCTACCTCATTTTAATCACCTGTGAAGGGAAAATTGACTATCCCAATAGAATAGTTACAGCTTTTTTTTTGCTTTTTTTTTTTCCACATGCTTTTATTTCCTTTCACTATGCAGATCAACACCTATCAGTCTAATGAGTTTAGACATATACAAAGTTAAAAGTCTACCTATATTTGAACACAAGATGATCAATAACACAGTCTTGGAGACTTTTCCTAAAGTTTCCTGTGAAATTGTCTTATACTGACAGGATATAGACAGTTTTTTTTAAGAGGAAGCAAAAGCTTGGAGTAGTTCAGCTAAATCCTTTTAAAAATTACTACTGAAATAAAAAATAAAGTTTTGTCTGGTTTTGGACTGAGTCTTTATTTTTTTTCTCTGCTAGCTAAATTCAATCCATAAGTAACCTTTCTTCTTTGAAGCAAACTCAATGCATTAAGCTCTTCATAATTTATTAGTTAACGTGTTTGGTAGTATTCAATATGACCTGCAGTGCAGTCACCCTGGATGATTATACCTGAATAACGTATTTACATTTCTAACGGCAGGAAAGTGAAATGTTGCCAAACTGAAACAATACCATATCTTATAGGTGGTGAAATTTTGAAACATAAGTTTTTAGGGAAAATGGGAGCAATGGGGAGAACAAGTGTATTTAAAGCTAGCATAATAACTAAGTAAATGATTAAAGATTAAAAGGAAAAAAACATTGAGTCATGTAGTATTGATCTGGCACCAGAAGTATTTAACACAGAAATAACCTTCTACCCAAAGATCTGAAATTTTCAGTCCAGCATCTTTTTCACTGCACTTACAACCCAGAATGCTTGTTTCATGGTCTCATCTGGAGTCCCGAAGATCTTTGCTGCCTGATAGTTTTGTTGCTAACAGATCCCAGGGCCACATCACTTACTCCTAGTCTCTGGGACAAGACTAATATCTCAGTAACAAAGGTATGGGAGCAAGAGGGAGCAACCTAAGGCTGTAGTGGTTATATTCATGGCTGTGAATATAATCAGGATGTGTGCAAACTGGGAAGTGCTTAGAAATCTCAGAGTACTGGCATAACTAAGGGTTTATTGTGGGTATTACTGTTAGCCCCGAAGAGAAGATTTTGTAGTGAATAGTGCTCTTTGTACAAACTCCATATTTATTTCAGTATGAGTGCTAGACATTTCTCACAGGTCAGACCAGCTCTCTTTGCCAAACAGAATCTACTTAACCTTCAAGAGTAGCTGGGATATCTCTTTCTGACAAAGAGATTTAGAGTTTGAGGCTTTCCTGTCAAGCTGATGGAAAATATAACAGATTTAGATTGCCTGAAGCTGGATTGCAGCTGCATAGTCTGCAGGTATCTTTAGCAGAGACTTCAGGATCTTGATCTTCTTCAATACTTTCAGACTAATGCACTGACAGTTTTCCTGTGGTTCCTACAAGACTTCCTTCAAGTCACTTCAGATTCTCATCTAAAGTAATTCTGATGCTGCATTTGGAGTGTGTATTTTAAGTACCTATGGTGCTGAATTTTCAAAGCAGAAGGAATTGTATTCCAAGGAAAAAATGAGGAAAAATTAAAGGTATCCCCTAAATTTCCCTATTTAACACTGAATGGATATATCATTTCTATAGATATAGTACAATTTGAATAGGTCTGAAACTGAAAATAGATTACAAGTAGGGAAAATATTTCTCTTTTCATGATAGCAGCTTCATAAGAGCTAAACAGCAATAGGAAGAATAATGCTTACTTATTTAAATCTCCATTAGGTTACTGTAATATTTCTCTGGTGCCACACAGAGATGATGATACAAAAAGAAAGTTGTGTTTAGATAATTATGACCATATTGCAACATTCTTTGTATCATAAATTAAAATATGGAAATCGATAAATTAATGGCTTGGTTTGCATAACACAGAAATGGATGCTTTTGCAACCTTGTTCAGACATAGATTTTTAATGTAAAAATGTTACTATCCTACCTTAAACAGACAAAAAACTTTACCTTTGATGGCAAGGGACTGAACTGAACCTGCTAGTTTTTTCATTTGTGACAATATATTATTGGTTTGAGCACTAATCTACTCACCACAATCGTTACATGCCTGAGAGATGACCTTATTACTGCCCTTCCTACAGATATGAGATTGCTAGAAACCTTAAAAGTAGATAATTTAAAACATTCAGGAATTAGTACAAAGCCAATGTCTTTTATTGTCAGATAGAGCCTGGCCAAGGATTCAGTTTTAATAGGAGTTACTGGACTTATTCTTCTTCAGTATATTCTGTTTTCTCTTCTTTAAAATGCCACTTTCTGTGATCCACAAGCATATTCCTCTATTCGTCCTCACAGTAAAGAATCACTGCTGAATATCAGAAATTTATTTTAGTTGTTTTGGTTTTTTTTTTCATTTTCTGTTAACCTCTTCCTAAGCCATTCTCCCCTCTCGGTTAAGCGTAAAAGCTGTATTGTATTTAAAATGTTATGAATTCATAAAGATTAATTAATAGCAAGATTTGGCTATAGAAAATTAATTTTCTGTGTTTACTTGTCATTTTCACTGGTTATTCTTTCCCCTCTGCTAGCTATGACAGATGGGACACTAATTATGCGAACATTCTATAAACAACTTATAAAATGCAAGGTATTGTTGTTTAAAAAAACGGGCATTTAAGATATGAATATAATATGAAACACAACTATTTCTAGACTCAATGGAGCAGATAATTTCCTAGCAGAGAATGTATAAAGGCAGCTTACACATAGCTCTGAACTTTTTTTAAAGTTCAGCTCAGCAAGGCAAGGTTTAAAAAATAAAAGAAATCAAACCAATGAAATAAAATAAGTAACATAACAACCACCATGACAAACACATATCTAAATGAAGAAATTATTTTTGAACTTATCAAGAAAAACTTATGGAAACTTCCTTTCTTAATTCAGGGAAAGAAGATCTCCATGGACTTCCACACGACAGTGAAAAGACAGCAGTTCTACAGTGCTTCCAGTTCTACCTTTCCAACATGAAAGGCATCCTGCCTTGTGGATATCTCTTATATGAAAGCTAAAAGATACTTCTCATGGCAATTCAACCACTGTCTTCTGTTAGAACAATTTTGATCAAGAAGTAGGTTCAGAATTTCTGAAAAATTGCAATAGGTGGTAATAGAAAGTTTTTACCAGAACAGTATCAACATTCTAATCACTTGGACATGAGTAAGAAGTAAGAACACTGAATAGCTTTTATTCCCTATGCTCAGAAATCAGACAGAAGTCACTAATTTTAAAAATAAAAAAACAACCAAACAAACAAAAAGAACAAAACAAAAATAAAGTTATGGCTCACAAATATTTTTGTTATCAGGCAAAAATGAGATGTGTAACTTTAGAAAAAATCAGGAATATTTTAAATAATTTTTTTTAAGATAAATGAAAATTAGCTCAGTACTGGTATGTATTATGATGAAAAATGTATACTGGTAGTAAAACATGGCTTTAAACAGGAGAATCTTGAGACCATACAGATTGATGTCACATTCTATTTCTATTAAATCTACAAGAACAAAGAGACCACTACAGTCTTACCAAGTCCTGGCTTAATAGTGGTGCTTCCGACAGATCAATATCACACTATGTAATACAAAATTGTCTATAAAGAATCAACTAGGAGACAGTGTGGTGTTCCAGCATCCTGGATATATGCAGTTAGAGTTCATGGGAAAGGCAGGAAAGATTGCCACAGTTCTGCAAACCTTCTGGGAAGCTTGTTTTACTATCAGCGTGTAAATAGGGCATGACAAAAAATTTGTCTGCAGAGTAGCAGACAGAAAATTTGTGAGAGATTTGATATGAATGCTTGCTCAGCGGTGCTTTGAAAAGACCCACACATGCAGATCACGCTACGTTTGAAAGCTGTAGAGCAATAAGTTCCCTATTTCAAGCTTTGAAGTCCTTATATTCTAAACTGAATAATAGAAATACTGTATAACATGCTGGTTTTATTTTACCATTTAGGTTTTTCCAGTTATTCCTGACTCTAATCTGCAATTCATACAAATCCAGTAGTTTTGCAAGGAAAGACTAATTTTGTGCTCAAATTTTTATTGTTTTCTGGAATAGATAGACATTGACTTCCAATGGCATGCCTGCCATAGATTACCAGGGCTAAATTCACAAAATCTGATGGAAGAGCAATAAATTTGTTGTGTCAGATTCGCCTGTTTAAAGTTCAAGAAGGCTTGATTAGCCACCCAACAGTAATTTTAAACACTTGAGCAAGATCTTCCTTCATTGTTATAAAAATTTGGTTTCAGCTACTTTGAGATGAAATTGGAGAAATTTATGAACTTCTCCAATAAAACATTTACTGGAATCTCCCTTCATAAAATTTCCTAGAAATCTTATAAAGCATATTTTTCTCTTGCTGCTGTATTCTTTCAGACCACAACCAAAGTATATATTTCATTATTTATTAGTCTACTCTGAACTAGTCTTCAAAATTTTAAATAGCCATCCTTTACATGTTGCATGTGTTCAGATGGAAAACTATTAAAGTTGTAAAAAAGATATCTAAGGATTCAAAGTAATACTCATATTCCACCTTTTCCAATATCCACTTCCTTAAAGATGTTATAAATCTGAATCCTTTGTTTGCAGTTTCTACATATTTAATTTTTTGTTTTTTCTGAACAGTGGTCACACTCCTGTATATATAGGTGACAGCACTAGCTAGTGAATATATCATTCATGGAATAAAGCTGGAGTGTTTTATGATGTTGAGTGATAGTAATATACTATGCAAGAGGTAATTACTGCTAGCCCAGCAATTTGTAATTTAAGGGCGTGGGCTACCATATTCTTGATGGGAACAACTGCTTAAGTTTAACATACATGGTTGTCTATATTTCTTACTCCACTGTACTACCTAATCTATGTTTACCGTATTAAAGCTCTTTCTACAAGATTATTGTTGAAGCACGAGCTCAAAAAAGGAATATTAAATTCCACTTATTTAGTGAAATTGTGCTTCTCTTACAAATGCAAGGGGAGGTCACCACAGCCCCCAGAGTAAGGCACAATAGATCTATATATCTTCATGGTGTGTTTGACTACTGTATTGAGTCTGGCTGAGATGGAGTTAATTTTCACCATGGCAGCCCTCATAGTGCTGTGCTTTCTATAGCTAGAAAGGTGTTGATAAGTTTTGGCTACTGCTGAGCACTGCTTTCACAGCATCAAGGCTATCTCTCTAACATTGCTGTCTCACCAAGAGGCTGGAGCTAGGCAAAATCTTGGGAAGGGACATAGCCAAGACAGCTTCCCCAAACTGATCAAAGGACTATTCCATACCACATGGTATATGGTATATTTTTTTATAGACACATTTGGAAATGTTTATTCCATGCTTTTATACCTGTATAGATTTCCAGTGACAAGTACATTTTCTTTCTATGTTTTATTAAGAATTTTAAAAATGGTGATTAAGATGAAAACAGAATATTTTTTTGCACCAAATTAGCAATAGCAGACACGCAGTAATAGCTGTAACAGCTGTTAATAAAGCAGGTGAAAAGATTTATTTACAGATCAGGTAATGAACTTCTGAAACTTGCTGCTAAAGGGCAGTTGTGGAAACAGACACCGTAGAAGACTGAAAAAGGCAAAATCACAGTCCACAGCTTTCTAAGCAATAAATGAAAAGAATAGGCTTACATTTACCCTCTGACATCTCTAATGTTACAGTAGTGAAATAGAAGTAAACCAAAAAAGTTGGCATGAACCGTATATTTTCCCCAACTGACAAGCCACTATTGGGGCAGAACATGAAGCTAAAAATATTCCTGATCTTACCAGCAGCACATTTCTTATGTTATCATCACAGATTTTCTTGTAATGTAAAAGGGTGAGTTAAAATAGGCAATTTAGCATTGTAAATTGATCTAAAGCAGCCTAGATTACCTTCACCAACTGATAAAATAGAAAACAATCATTTCAGGTAAATCTGTTCTTTCTCCTGGGCTTTACAAAAGCTTTACAAAGCCCACTCCCCCCCCCCTTTTTTTTTTTTTTTTTTTTTTTTTAATTTTTTTTTTAACAAATCTTTATAAGCCACTTGTAGAGAACAAAAACTTAGAAAGCTATCCTGTTTTCCAACAAATATAAATTTTACAAGTTGTGTAGTACACATGGCTTAGATTTCAAGACAGGCTGGTTTTTGTTTTTTTTTTTCATCTTCTTTTAAATATTCTGTGTCTTTAACCAAAGATTTTGGTAAAAGGATTGAATTCCTCAATAGGATGAATTTCTTTTTTCTATCAACGTTTTTCCCTTTTGTGGAAATCAAAGCCTGGAGAAAGAGTGAAAGGGACTAGCACTGAAAAATGGATGAAAGCTCTTTCTCAGAACACTTTCCAGTACCCTTGCTTGAATGTAGACAATGTTAAAAAGGGTGAACCTGGACTCACTACCAGTGTGATTTAAAATTTATTGCGTGCTCTCAGGCTCATACCTAAGAGTGTAAATGAGCCCAGAGCTACTCAGGGCTTTTTTGAGATAAGCATGTGTTCTGTTTGCAGTCTCTACTGCTCAGGAAAAAAAGAAAATAATAATAATAATAATAGTAATAAAAATTAATTTATCATGATAGGACAAATGGCAGTGGACAGTCTGTCTTACATTTTTTTGGAAAAAAAGTTTTGACCACATCATATGGCATCCAAGTACTATGATACTACCTGTGAAAATGGCAACCAGCAATAGTGCTGAAAGATGTCATTTACAAAGCTTAGTTTTCTCTGTAAGTCTTAAATACTAAACCTCCCTCATCCCGTTCTTGAAATACTGACCATCAGACACAGATCCTAATATTCTATATAATCAGGATACTGAAATCATGCCTCTGGTAAGTCATCTGTCACAGAGCTCCATTAACAGATTTCAAGCACTGAGTAATAAAAGAAATGCTAATTTTCCTGAGATTGCTAACAACCTACAGGATAATACACAATATATCTAACATTGCCATTAATGGAAGATTAATGAGGATAAACCTCATTTGTAACAAAGTTATTGTTTTGCAAGCACATCATAAATAAAAGACAAGTTTGACTCAATGGAAAGCTCCTAATGAGTATTTCAAACTTTATTGATACCAAGAAGTGAAGTAATAACTACTGTGGAGTAGTAATGTTTTAGCTTTATGGTTTAAAAACATAGTAGCTTCCTTGTGATCTTAGCTCAATAAACTCTCCTCACTACACCAACACTGTTCTATAATTTTATAAGTCATATTATCTGATTTTGGAGCACAGGAAAACAAAAATGCAAAGTACCTGTGCCAGCTCTCTTATGTTTCCAGATCTGTGCAGGTTTAAGAAACCTGCACATGCATGATTCATGTACTTACCAAAATATTTGCATTTACATCATTTGCACAGCTGAAAATTTTCTCATGAGTGTGGCAATGCACCCAACCAATATTAAGAAGAGGTTTTTTTAAAAAGTAGTAATAGAAGCAATCACTCTAACACTGGTAGTATCTACTTCTGTCCTGGACTGAGCCAGGATAAAACCAATTTTCTTTCTTGCAATTTTATTTTCAGTTCGAAAATAGCTGCACTTACTGAAAATAACAGCAAGTTTCTCAGTCAGTATCTACTTCTAGGACTGATAATGTTTATGGTTACTGCTGGAGAATGGCGTATGCAGAACCAAGACCACTGCTTGGTTCTGAGGAACATCTTATGTTCTGGAAAGAAGAAAGGAGCAAAGGGGTCACACCTGTTACCCTCCTTCAGATAGGAGAGGAGCATGCAGTTGAAAAAAGGTGATCAAAAGGAGTATTACATCCCATATGTGTCATATTCTGTGTAAGCTTGAGAGATCACAAGGGTCAACCCATCTTTGTGTATGGCTGGAGTCCTGGGAGGATCCAGTCTGTCTGACTTTGATCCAGATCCATGTGTTCTTGAATCTGTGTGTTTCTGCATTTAGCTGCCACCTGCCACTGACTCCTGGAACCCTTTCTGGGCCTTTTGCAGGGCTGCCCTGTAGTCTCAGTGGTGATATGAGCATTGTTGAGGGGGGAGTGATATCACTTTTGTACATGTTTGTACATATTTGTACATATGTCATGATTTGTCTTTTAATCACTACTGTTTGTTTCAATAAAGTGGTGTAGTTTAGTTTCCAACCTGTAAGTCTCTCTCCTTTATTCTCTCCCCTTTCCCTGTAAGGGAGGGGAGAAGGGTTAATAGAAAGCATCTGTTGGTTATTTAATGTCAGCCCAGTGTTAAATATTGGAAACTTGTGCATCCATTTAATTGTTCCTTTGCTTAATTGTCAATGCTTTGACAAAATAAAATAATTCATCTTTGAAGTTATTTATGTCACTAAACATTTCTCTAACAGTCAAATATATCTTTACTTAGTTTACCTGTTTTCTATTATGAATATAAAATTTGAATGTCTGTTTTTTTTCCAGTACTGTGAGAAGCTGACAAACTTAATGAATTTTCCACAGTTGAAAGTTTTTTTGGTGTCTCAGAGGACAAGTGCCTAATAATCTTAATCTACAGATAAAGCTTCACAGACCTTCAAAAAATCCAGTAGGAATTGCAGGTTTTCCTTTTCTTTATTATTCTCTTGAGACCATCTCAATTACATTTACACATTTTTGCTTGATGCCAAAATGGTTCTTTACTTGTTGCTCATCAAAACATTTAGTTTTCTGCAAAAAGGCACATCTTCAGAATAATTGTAAGACACAGAGTAACCATTACCATCTTTTCACCGAGTGGGACAACAATGTTGTAATAGACTTGATTACAAATTGTTTTATAGCTTAATTTTCTAGATATCTGAAGGGAGGTTTATGTTAATCATCTACTCAAGTAGGAAATAATTATATGTAGTCACCAAAGGAACTGTTTACCCCAGTCCTAAGAAATATTTACTACATAAGGAATGTTTAGAGAATAAATGTGTTATTTCTCTTATTCATAATAATTTGTGAACTTGCTTAAATTAACTTCTTGAAAAAAATCTCATGAAAAAAAATTGTTATTTTCCATTTTTTTATAAGAAATTTTATTTCATAAATAATAATCAGGCAGATCTCAATTGAAATTGCCTCACTACCCTATTTTCTTTTGCTGGCATCTGTTTTACTATTCAGTTTCTTTAGATTGTGTTGTCTTTGTATTCATCTAGTGAATTTCACATTTTCAGCATCTTGCTCTCAGTACAGTAGACAGAAGTTTTTGCATATCTAGAAACATATCTATTTGCATATCTAGGGATTTTGGTTCATAATTCCAGGAGAGCAGCAGCCTGCTGAAATATGGGGTTGTAACAATGGCAAAAAAATGAGATATTTTGCTGAATATTTATTTTCTGTGTTATAATTCATGTTCAACAAACTCTTCCCCTTGACCACACCAGTCAAGACACCTTTTGCAAAAGGAACATACCACAAAAGATGTCTTTGAGAACTGTGCCTCTTATTTAACCTCAACAGTTCATGAAAATATGCCTCAGGAGTGATTAAAATCTACCTTGGTTCTATCTGGCCTAGGGTATGATACCATCAGCCAACTGTGCAGTTTGATTCCTCCTTCAGTATCTGAAGAATATTTTTTAACTATTCGTCTTTCCATTGCTACCAGCTGTGCTTGTCTCTTACCACAGCACATTATTTATTTGCCTAATGACTCTTAACAGACATGGGGAAAAAGAAAAAAAAAAAAAAAGAAAAGAAAAAGAAAAAAGCCCTCCCTCCTTATTTATTTATCAGATTTTTATGCTAAAGAGGATTTTAACTGAAATAATCAAGGTCAGTGAAACTGTCTATAGGAAGGGAGAGATGCAAGAAGAGAGAAAGAAAAGAAAAGAAATTTCCAGGAAAAGAAAATGCAAAAAGAAGTTAGCTGTTTTGACCTGAACTGAGTATTTCTTCTACAGATATTTGGTATTGTCCATTTAAGATAAACTTATTTATTGAATTCTTAAAAAACATTTAGAAGTAAGAAAAGGAATTGAATAACAGTGTGGAAGAGTATATTTTAGCAAACTTATCACTGGAAGAAACTGTATGAATAGAAAGACATGTGACAGCATAGATTTTGAGGGAGTCCAGATTAGTCCACAGGAGCACAATTGGTTTTATGTCCCAGAGCATGAAAAGAGCAAAAGGAAGGTCACAGTGCTGGAGAAGCTACAATGTCCGAGTCAAAAAATTTTAAGACATATGAGGGCAGTGGACTGCGGAATAAGTAGAGGAGGAAGATTTTATAGCCATTTGGGTCCAGAACTGATGGACACAAAGGGTCATTTCTTACCATAAATCACCTCAAGAATGAATCTGAAAAGACCTTAGTTTAGAGAGTGCAGAAGTCTCCAGTACCAGATGACTTAGAAGGTTTTAACTGTGCACTTAAAATTACAAATTTGCACTGGCCTAAGTTGTGTAAGACCAAGTAAGTTACAAGAATTCTGTTCCGTTCCACTCTTTATAGTTGTAGCCTATCAATTAATCCATGTTCTGATCCTGTAAGCTTGCAGAAAAACAATGAGCACTCTGTTATGCCATAGGAGATAAAAGTTAAGATTTAAATGAGTTTATTAATGGCCTCTATTCAGTGTTTTCTTCTGAGGAGCATGGTATCAAATAAGTTATCGATGATGTGACATGAATAATATATTGCAAGAAACAAGTTCATGAATAGCTGTAAATCTTAATTCATTATTATATACTCAGCTGCAAAGGAGATCATGTCTGTCTTACAAATAAGAAAAAACTACATTTGTTGAACACATCTCTAATGAATAATTCAGTAAATCTTAAAGAAAACTGAATATCATAATTTGCTTTGAAGTAGTCTGTGTTGAAGTGAGACAGGTATTTTATTGTGACATATCTTCTGTTGCAAAGAACATCTTTCATTTACAAGCATACTTACAGTCATTCCATGTTAAATAACACTCAGAAGAGTGGTAGGACTTCATAGTGTATAACCTCTGAAGTTCTTAGTGCAGTTGAGAAAGCCAGGGTAGAAGTTCTTGTTGCTGCATACTGTAGAGGCACAAAAGACAAAAGCTTTATGGAAGTTAGAAATTATAAATATTTTTAAAACCTTCAGTTTTGTTCCAAGACTTAAAAGATAAATATAAGGCTATCTGAAAATAAATTTATATTTTTAATTAAATATGTAAATGCACGTTTTGGTTTCATTTGAGATATTTGAAGGGTGTGTTCCTAGCCATCCTGAGAAGGGCTGGGAAGAGGAAGAGCTGAGATATACATCCTATAATGATGTAAACCAACAATGGTTTCACCAAGGGCAAATTGTGCCTGACAGATTTGGTGTCTTTTTATTAAGGGGTCACAGTGTCAGTGGACAATGGGAGAGCAACCAGTCTTCTACCTGTACTTGTGCAAAGCATTCAACACTTTGCCATATGGCATCCTGCTCTCTAAATTGGAAACATATGGACCACTCAGTCTATCCATAAGGAACTGGCTGGATGGTCACACTCAAAGAGTAGTGGTCAAAGGTTCAATGTCCAAACCATAGTGATGAGTGGTGTTCCTGAAGGGCTGGCACTAGGACCAGTGCTGTTTTACATCATTTACAGTTACATGGGCAGTGGGTTTCAGTGCACCCTCAGCAAGTTCGCTGATGACACCGCGCTGTGTGGTGCAGTCAACACCCTGGAGGGAAGGGAAACCATCCAGAGAGTGAGAGGTGCATCCATGCCAGCCTCTTGAAGTTCAGGAAGGCCAAATACCCATCTCCCAGTAGAATTGCATAGTAGTTACTCATCCCAAATATTTTCTTCAACAATAACTTATGAACATTTATTTTAAAAAGTAATCAATTTCAGCACTGGAAACTCTTAGACATGACTCTGTACCACTATATGTCCATTATCTAAAAGAGAGCAAGAAATAATTTTACCTGACACTTATTTAAAAAAAAAAAAAAAAAAACAAAACAAAACACAACATTTAAATCCCTAAAGTATAATTTTCTACAAGACCCTTCTTCACTACAGTAACAAGTAAAACCTTAAAGTAATGTATTGTGTCACTTGCTGTTATTAAAATGCTATAGTACTCTAGAGTGATTTTTAAAATTGCTTTCTATGAATAATATTTGTAAAAATGCAATATTGATATGCATTCAAATGCAAAGAAAATTTCATATTTGTACCATTCCTGAACTTGCTCCTACGAGTCGTCATAGAATATATGAATTTACAAAATTGATGCCTAATTTTAAAGCTTTTAAGATATATTTTAGTGACAATAATTCTATGAGGGATAGTTACCTTTGAAAATAAAGATTTCTTACATAAAAATTTTTTTAGATGTTTTTCCCCTTCAGAAAATTTTCAGAATTGACCTTTATATTTTCAGCAAATTCTTTTGCAATTTTGCAATTATAATTAGCATGATTAGTTAAACATTTTGTGAATTTGAGACACAGTTGTAAATGACAGAAATTGTGAAAAATTATAGTATTATGTTGTCATATAATAGAAATAAATCTTATAATTCAGACAAATGAGTGCAGTGAATATATTCTGTCTCATACTGCCTGTAAATTGGCAGAGCTGTCCATGAAGAGGGAGTTAGCAGTACAAACAAGTCTACCCACGCTGTTGGTACAGATGATACAGAATTAGTTTCAATGGAAGAGCTAGCAAAGTAATAAATAAATAGATAAATACATACAAACATACATACATACATACATACATACATATATCATTTTCCTCTGGCCTTGGAGTCTTTATTTTTCAGGAACAGTAGCTCTGTCCAGTAGTGCAGATTTAAGATGGAGCATTGACTCAGGAGCAGGAGAACATATTTCTTCTCACCTCTTCTCCATTCTTTTTTCTTTGGCTATGTTTATTGGTTCTTTCCCACATCCAAAGGATATTGAAACTAAGGAATATTTTTTGTTGCCTTCACTTTTTATTTGTTCTCACTGGAAATAAATTAAGCAGATCACATTTGTGATGAGAGTATTTCATAATTCAAACTTGCTTATGTTATCAGTGAGCTCTGCCTCTCCAAGAGAAAAATATTCAGATAAGTAGGGACAAATATGTCAAAATGTAATCATATAATTTATTATGAGTGTTAAGGATTTGTGATTATTGCACAAACTATAACAGCAACCAGAGCAATGAGAATACGATTGAAGTAATTTATTAAACTGAAAGAATAACCAACAAACAATGTTGGTTGGTGAAAAGCGTGGCTGGCAGGTCAAGGAAGGTAACTCTCTTTCTCATATGCCCCCCACATAAGAAGGATATGGACCTGTGGCATTGAGTTCAGAGGAGGGCCACAAAAATGAACAGAGGGCTGAGCACCTGCCCTATGAAAAGAGGGTGAGAAAATCAGAGTTGTTCAGCCTGGCGAAGAGGAGGCTCCAGGGAGACCTTATAGCAACCTTCCTGAAATGAAGCCCCTAGAAGAGAACTTACAGCAGGGTAAGGTGGAGAGTCATTGTGTCTAGATCAGTCCTTCAACAGCTTGATGCTTTCTAATACTTCAGTGTCCTTGCTGTGTGGCAGTGCAATGATCCTTTAGGGCGCTTCTACCATCAACTGCAGCAAACTGCAGTTTTTTAACTATCTCTGAAGAAAGGACTGCATAGACTCTTGAGAAAACAGAGGTTTTATTGAGAAATTTTAATCATCTAGAGTCTCCATATTCTAAGTCTAATTTATTTTCCCTTTTTGAGGAAAAATGTATTTCCCTTTTTGAGGGAAAATAGGGTAGTTTGAGGGGTAGTAATGAAGGTCTGGCACAAGATTCAGCATCTACTGGAATCGACTGTGACTAAACTGAATAAGAGATGAAATCTAAAGTTTTACATTAATATTGTTACAGGGAAAGTTAAGACTAATTGCAAAAAAAGATTGCCCTGTCCCTGAAAATAAGCTCTCTGTGCAAATATAATAATATGGCCATTGTGAATTTAGTATTAAACACATCCCAGCAAATTATATTTAAATGAGTTAATCTTTGGTTTGTTTTAATTATTACCCAGATATATTTTTCAACTTAATATGCTGCTGAATATAAACTACCTGTTTAAAAAATTAGAACCTGTTTTTCACAGTCAAGAATGAAATGAATACTGTATCTCAGGAATCACAAGCAAATTAAACAAAGGGAGAAGAAAACAAAGATTCCATGTTATAAAGGACAGGAAAAAAAATCTCAATCAGGATAAAGTAATGAGCAGAATCATTATTTACTTGTACTCATCTCTAGCAAGTGAGAGAAAGTTGCCTACTGAGAATATAAATAAGACAACTCAAATACCTCAAGATGTATCTGAAGAAATTTTTGTCTTATCAGATAATGAACTTGGGTTTTGTGTTGCAAATGCTAATGAATTCATTTGTAATGCAGATAGCAATAATAAAGATAAAGTGACCCTGTTGGAAAGATGTATCCCATTCTTTGTTAAAATCTAATCAGAAATTAAAGTGATGGGAAAAAAAATAATGAAAATTCAGATATCTGACTTACTAAAAGGAATCTACAACTTTGAAAGCAAACTTTGATAATATCAATACTGAGATACTAAGAGACAAATATAAGGAGTTAACTATTTCAGCTCAAACATACCTATCCACATCCAAGGTAATGTATTTAGAATGTGAGCCTCCCAATTTTTACAAGAATATCCTGCTTCAGAAGCATATATTCAATCTGTTTTTTGGGTTTTTTTAAATACAAGATGAATTTATATAACTACTGATTCTGTTCAAAATGTCTCATGGTTTCTCTGAAATCTACCATAGATAATTAGTCATCGTATAAGACTCAGTAAGACTAAAAAGCAGATCTTACCTTTCTGCTCTGAAACCTTCATCTTCCTTCTGTGTTACTATGGACAGCATCATCAAATCTACAACCAGAGTCATCTTTAACCTTGAACTCTGATTTGTCATGTCCATTCTTTACCCATTCAATATATTTAAGCTAGAGCCTTTTCTAACTGTCTATGGAATTATAATTTCTACCAAGCTCACATCACTTCTGACTATGACAACATCCTCCACTGTGGTCCACATAAGCACTTGCCCTTATGAGAGCAATTCAGAATACTACAATGTAATACTTTTTCCAGGTCCAAATGACCTCATTTCTTATCTGGTTGTCTTTCTAACAGCTTGTTTTCTCCATCGAAGAAACAACTGTGTTGGGTTAGCCTTGCCTAAGGACCAAAATGCCACCCAGATGCTCTCTCGCTTCCACTATTCTACAGGACAGGGGTAGAGAATGTGATGAGAAAGTGTGTGGGTTAAGATAAAAGCAGAACGATTGATTACTTGCTGCCATCATGGACAAAAAAAGACACAGCTTGGGAAAAATTAACTTATTTTTTGTCCAATAAAATAGATTTGGAGACAAACATTGAAACAAAGCCTTTCCTCTACCCTCATTTCCCAGGCTCCCCTTTCCACCTTCACTCCCACATCGAGCTCCCACATCACATGGAAATGGGAGAGCTATAGTAGACCATAACAGTTCCTCTCCTCATGCTTTTCCTCTGCTCCAGCATGTGTCCTTCCCACGGACTGCAGTCCTTCAGGATAAACCTGTTTCAGTGTGGCCTCTCTCCTGGTACTGCAGTACAATCTCTGCTCCAGCATCTGGAGCACCTCCTGTCCTGTTTCTGACCTTGGTACTGCTGTTTCTCTTTGGGTTTCTTTCCCCTTTTCTCTCCCCTGCTGTATGTATAATGTTTTCTGACCTTTCTTAGACATGTTTTCTCAGAGGTGACACTGATTTGGTTAATGGGCCCAGCTGTGGCCTGTGGGGAGTCTGTAGTACAGATGATTTTGTCTTGTATGGGGCAACCCCAAATGTCCCCAGAGGCCACCTGTTCAGCACTCTTGCTGTCAACACCTTGCCACCTACACCCAATACAGCCATGTAGCTTCCCCTTCAAAAAAGCTTCTCTTTCCTTTCTGCTCCCTTAGGCTCTCCTTCTCAGGGCTAGAAGATAAAATTTCACTAGCATTAGGTCCATAGAGTCAGTCTCCACTTCTAACTAAGGTTTTTCAAGCAGTTTTACCTCTTTCAGGGATGAAATTTCCCTATAAATATCACCAAAGGTGTACTGTGGTTCTACTTTCTGTTGCACTTAAAATTCCTTTTGGCTTTGTGATACTCTGAAAAATTATACCTAAGTCTGTCTGCTTGTATTCTGAAGCCAGCTTCACCTTCTTTGTCTTGCTTAGAAGCCCTCTGTGTTTCTATCTTGTGCTTGTACAGCATTTAGCTCACAGATCTCCTTGTCTCTGAGTCAGTTTCCCTAAGTATTAGGTTAATGTAGCTATTATGCTAATTTACCTTGCAAGCAATATTTCAATCTCCTTGCTTAAAATTAATCATATACAGAAGCCTTTAGGGGACTGATTCTTTATATCATGTGTGTCAATACTAAAATGTTGTGGTTTTTCTAAGTAACTAGTTCTAGTTCATAATCCTTCAATCTCCATTTTCTGAGTCATTTGTTAAAAAAAGCAGAATGCCGTATCTTCCCCTGGTTTACATTAACATATGATTCAGCTACCATTGTACAGAAAGATCTTGACATTATTTTTTAGGATATTCATATAAAAAGGTCTTCTGAGAAAATTGGTTTTTATATGTTAAGAGGGACCATACATTTTGTGCAGCAAAATGGCATCTGCCTGGCGGCAAACAGTAATATTTTTTTCAGTGTAAGAGAGAGAACAAAAAATAGTAATCACAACACATAAAATTTAGAAAAAAACAAAACAACACAAAAAAATTAATAAAGTCTTGCAATTAGTGGACTAGAATATAAATAAAATATTTCAAATATATTTCATTTAACATCTGTATTGTTCAGTACTAAAACGACATATTTACAATTTATTCTTCATAATGAATGGCAGTTAATTGCTCTATATATGAAAAAAATCTATAAGAAAATCCATATGTGCCAACAAACTTGATACTGACTATCTGAAAAAAACTTATTATAAAATTCTTGTATTTGAATAAATACTGGTAGATGCCTGAATTTTCTATCTTATCACAGTATTGTTGCTTAACAGTGTGTGAAGGAATATATTTACCTATTTGCTTTTATGTGAGCTTTATGTTGCTTTTGTTTTCAGTTTAATGTATTAATACACAATATTTAGAGTAGACTAAAATGAAATGGATGCATTCAGAAATGTTAATTAATCAAGGCTAAGGAGTTTTTCCTGGACTAGGTCATGATTGTCTTCAGCAAAAAGTATTGTAGCATAGCAAGGCAAGATACAGATGATGAAGATAAAGAGTAAGGGGGAGGGAAAG
The DNA here is from genome assembly GCA_023637945.1 of Phaethornis superciliosus. Classification (NCBI taxonomy): domain Eukaryota; kingdom Metazoa; phylum Chordata; class Aves; order Apodiformes; family Trochilidae; genus Phaethornis; species Phaethornis superciliosus. Next base: position 117,680,371 of record JAJQWJ010000001.1, read on the forward strand.
AGGAAGAGAGGAGGAGGGAAAGCAGTGGGAGGGAAAGGGGAAGAGGGAAAAGAGGGAAAGGGAAAGGGCAAAGTAAGAGGGAAAAGCTCTCAAAGTGAACAAAAGAACTGGTGAGGATCTCATCTCATCATTCTCATTTGTGAATACTCTTCCTCTGAAAATTTTTTTATACAATTACACTATGGTTTCACCAGGACTGTTTCACTACAGTAATAGTGGTTATGAGATCACGCTTTTAGCAGGCACAGATGTTTTATACATGAACTGGCTTTTTACCTTTCTGCACATATATTATCAGCAAAAGCTTATGACTACCTATATGACTGTTATGTACTAGAGTAGTCTATTAAGATTTATTTTTTCTCTAGTATAAGATCATAAACTAATAACCATGAAGCAAGTGCTGAAAAGAGTACATTCATATTTATGTGGCAACCACTTTCTACGAAACCTAGCAGTACAGATGTGATGATGTTTCCTGAATCCTCTGATGTTAGGGTGTGTGGGTAATAGCCCTTTGGGATAAAAAAGTAAAAGGTCCTGAGACAGCAGCCTGGGGTTGATTATGTGGCAGGCTGCATACAAAATGAAAGGCAGACTGGTGAAACAAGTGAAAGGCTGCATGCAGATGGTCAAATACAAGACTGTTGGCTTTATATCATTTAAAGCACTGTGCAACACCAACCCTGCTGTGTGCTGGACACAAGATCCTGTTACTCCCCCTCACTTTCCCTCAAAGCCCACAACTCAGGTCCTGCATATAACAAGACAGAGTCCAGCAGCCATTCCGTTCACCAGGTGCCACAACAAGGATTTCATTCTTCACCTTTTCTTTCACAAATGGGTGAACCATTTGAACTGGTACATACTTTTGTAACAAACTACAAACTCCAATAAATAAATAATAATAAATGCAGGTCTAAAGTAAATGAGGTCAGAACTAACCCTAAAATCACAGAATTATCACGGCTGGAAAAGATCACCATGTCATATTGGAAATAATTTGGATTGTTCATGAATGTAGTTATTATGGAGATGATGGAAATTTTCTCCATTTTCTTATAGATTTTAAATACAACCAAGGCTGCTTATTTATTCCAAAATATCCAAAGATCTTTTTTATATTGCTTCCTGCTTAACAGGCACCATTATAAGCAGTTTGAACCGTAAGTTAAGAAATATTTCTGTCAGATGAATTTGGTTCCAAGTGTTTTCAGAAATTAAGTATAATAGCTGTAGCTAAGGACAAAGTTCATATAGATGAAAACAGCTAAGAAATATTAATGGAGGAATTTTTTAAAACACCCACAGATTTACTAATTATTATTTTTTTATATTTCTTAGCATATTAAAAAAGCCATTTTGAGTTCACAATTACATATTTGTTTTTCAGATGGAAATATGAAAAATGCTGTTCATTTCTACATGTCTATAGATGTTTCTTTAGACCTTTGAATGTAGAAGGACATACTTTATATAAGTAAGATATTTATAGTTATGCAGAAAATTTAATTAGCTCTCAGTGCTACAAACACACACACACAAAACCCAGTTAATTTGGAGACAAAGTCTATCACACTCAAAATTGGATCTAGATTGCCAAGGTAAAAGAAATTGACTGTCCTTAAGTTACTCACCTCCAAATAGCCTAATCTATTTACTGTAGCCACAAGGCACCCCAATACTTCAGCTTCTGATCTATCCCACATTTCACCCTCTTACACATGATTACTTGTTTTACTGATATTTACTTAGTTTGAGTTGTATATAGCCAAATCTCTCAGTTCATACCTAATGAATACTGGGAGTGCTGGTCTGTCTTTTGCAGGTATGTAGAGGAAACTGAGGAGTCCTGAAGAGATTAGCTGTGCTAAAGTAGGCACATAGCAAAAAGGTCTCATCCACAGAAGTTTTTAGATGCTCTATTTCCAATAAAGTCAAAAAATTCCTGTGATAAATAGTGAAAAATGAGGCATTAAGCTGGTAGTCAAAAACCAAAATATCTTTGTAGGCTGTTCTGTTAGACACATATATATTATACTATTTTCAGTTCTTGCCTATACTCACTACAAAGAAGTTAAGAGCTTATGCACATGATGAGACTGAAATTAAATGAAATATATGAGTTTTATTAAAAATTAATTTTTAAAGGAAATATTTGTTCATGGTAGGTACTGATTTAACCAACAATATTTAATCTTTAGATAAAATTAATAAAATATTTATAATAATCATATATTATTAAGATTTCATAACTAAGTATAAGGCAGCTTAAATACATATATTATACATACAGTATAACCTTTAAGATTTCATAAGCATGTGTAATTCTTACATAAATCTAGGTCTGCACATGCTTTAATATTTTTTAGATCCTTGGAAATGTGAAATAAAACCAAATACAGAAAAAAACCCTACATTCTGCACATTTCTACTTCCAAAGGAGTCAGGGGTCACTTCACACATATATGCTCTGTTTTTCCACTGTTACAATGAAATCTGCTGCTTTGTAAAGATCATCCCTAGCTACTGATGGAATCGAGACATTAGAAGAGCTGGATAAAATTGCAGCACCTGAATGTAGCGGTCCCTCAGCCATCAGATGTGGAGGCAACTGGTTTCAGCATGAGTACAGGGTTCCTGTATTGTTACTCCTCTGAGAGATGAAAAAATATCATATTATTTGGCTAGACCAGTGACAGTTTTACAAGATTGAAATAAACAATTTTAAGCAATGATTGACCGAATCCTAAAAGTGGTCCAGAGAATGTGCTTTGATCAATATAGTTATTGGAATATAGCCCAAATATCAGAAGTGTATTCACGCTTTTAACAGAAGGCAGTAATAGTTCAGTGGAAGAAGAAAAGGGTCATCTCAAATAAGAATTCATTGCTTTCAGCATCCACCCCTTCTTTCTTTGCATTGACATGCTACTGGAACATGTCCCTTTCTTAGCACAGTCTGGCCTATTATCAACAGTGTGTAATATACATGTTCATGGACTGATACTGAATGAGGTTAATTAATGGTTCTTCTTACATAGATCTCTGGAATTACAACAAAAGGTTCGAAACCTACAATTAATACTGGCAAGTAACCTATAATTTTTCCAGCTGGTCTACTAATTTTGATTATTATCCACTACACATTTGATTTCTTGCCATTTGCTCTGACCTCTTCACAGCAGACATGAAAGCTCAATTGTGGAGGTAAGAAAGAGAAGCACCATGTGGTTTCTTTACCACCAGGGACATATCACATAAATTTCTCACAGTTTGAGGGTTACTGCCCCACCAAGATGTAGGCTATTAAACATCCCTCTTCACCAATTGTGTTGCAGAAAATGTACTTGAATTTAGTAGCTCTGGTATTTATAGCTGTCAAATGAACTGCTCTTAAGAGGGAGTGCAGGAGTTTGCTTAACATCAGCCCCCAGGCCAGCTGTAACTCCAAAATTGTTTAATGAAGAAAATGAACATATTTCACTCATAATGCTATTACTGTAGAATTCAGTTTAGGAATGGTATACATTTTAGCTTGTAATTTTAGCTTGTAGATGACTCATCCTGAAAACAGTGAGTAAGCAGGGAATTATTTATGTTGTATTGCTGAACTTATTGCCTCTATGTACAGCACCCTGAAGAACTATTCTCTTGTGAGCACACAGAGGTATAAGGTCTCCTGAAATGTCAACTAGAGATATCTAAATGAAAATTTAAGCCATGACTAGCTTTGGAAGCCTGGGATTGGCAACCAGACAAGATTTTTGAATGTAATACCTTATTTCTGGGGCCCTCTGCAGTGTTTGAAACTCTTATGTTATTTAAGTTGCTTCTTTAAGACTTCTCTGTTGGTGTCCCTTAATATTGTAACTAAAGGATGATGAGGGGGAGGAAGCTGAGCTGCTGGAGGGAAGAGAAAGAGCAGAAGTGAAATAATTCCATACCTGACAGTTTAAATATGACATTGCTAATACACAATGGTTCTTGACAAAAATGTATCACTCAAGGCATTTAAAGTACAAATATGAGGTGCAGTGCTAGAAGGAACTGTAGATATGTGAACTATTAGGATTTTATGTTACCATTTTCTGGACTAATGTGCAAGCAGTGAGGGGAATGCTTTGACGTTCCTAACCATCTCCTGCAGTGCATGTGGCAAGACAAATCATTTAGTCAATATTTTGAACCTGCAATATATTCCAAGAATCTTTCCTGTAAGAATCAGAATCATAGGATCATCTGGATTGGAAAGGACCTCTGAGATCATCAAGTCCAACCCTTAATCCACTACCACTGTGGTTATCAGACCATGGCACTGAGTACCACATGCAGCCTCCTCTTAAAAACTTCCAGGGACAGAGAATCCACCACCTCCCTGGGCAGCACATTCCAATGTCTGATCACCCTCTCTGTGAAGAAATTCTTTCTAATATCTAACCTAAACCTCCCCTGGCACAACTTGAAACCATGCCCTCTTGTCTTGTTCAAAGTTGCCTGGGAAAAGAGACCAACCCCCCCCTGGCTCCAGCCTCCTTTCAGGGAGTTGTAGAGAGCGATGAGGTCTCCCCTGAGCCTCCTCTTCTCCAGGCTGAACACCCCCAGCTCCCTCAGCCTCTCCTCACAGGACTTGTGCTGGAGTGCCTTCACCAGCCTGGTTGCCCTCCTTTGGACCTGCTCCAGGACCTCAATCTCCTTCCTGAACTGAGGGGCCCAGAACTGGACACAGGACTCGAGCTGTGGCCTCACCAGGGCTGAGTACAGGGGCAGAATCCCTTCCCTGGACCTGCTGGCCACGCTGTTCCTGATCCAGGCCAGGATGCCATTGGCCTTCTTGGCCACCTGGGCACACTGCTGGCTCCTGTTCAGCTTCCTGTCAATCCAGACTCCCAGGTCCCTCTCTGCCTGGCTGCTCTCAGCCACTCTGTGCCCAGCCTGGAGCTCCCCATGGGGTTGTTGTGGCCAAAGTGCAGGACCCGGCACTTGGCCGTGTTGAACCTCATCCCCTTAGAATCAGCCCAACTCTCCGGTCTGTCCAGGTCCCTCTGCAGAGCCCTCCTGCCTTCCAGCTGATCCACACTCCCTCTCAGTTTAGTGTCATCTGTGAATTTGCTAATGGTGCACTCTATCACCTCATCTAAATCCTTAATGAAGACATCAAACAGAACTGGGCCCAGCACTGATCCCTGGGAGACACCACTTGTGAGTGGTCACCAACTGGACGCAGCACCGTTCAGCACCACTCTCTGAGCTCTGTCACCAGGCACAGCAAATCATTCACCCACTGGCATTGTACACAGACACCACTTGTGATAACAGCACCAAGGGCTTTCATTTTATTGGAGCTGCGGGTAAGAAAAAAACTAGCAATAAATCTCAAACCAAAATAAAAAAAAACAAAAATAAAACCAAACCAAACCAAACAAACAAAAAAACCCACTTCACCTGAGAGAGCTGGGAGGTGCCTGTGCCCCTCCTGCACCCACTGCACAGACATCTCCCTGTTCACCACGCTCCCCAAGAGCATTTCAATGCCCTCTCATGCCTGGACACTCCCCCCGCCACAGCTGATGGGATCAGCCAGTGAAGTTCCAGGTTTCTTCCCATGGTTCTGGGCAGCTGCACAGAGTGTCCTAATCTCAGGACTCCCCCATACAGCACGATCTCACTGTGAGCCCCTGGGCTTACCTCGGTTTTTCTTTCTCGCTGCCTCTGCCAGTTGCCAAGCTAAGGGGACAGGAAGGTGGGATTCCTTCCTGTCAATCACAAAATAAATCTGTTATGTTGTCCTGTACCAGAAAGCATTCCATCTGCCATCTGAGGACTGCAACTTCACAAGTCTCAGATTTCTGCCTATGGCCCAGAGCTTGCCAGAAACACGTACAAACACACATATAAACAGAAATATACCATCTTAGTTCCTTCTTCCTTAGCTAAACTCTGTAGTCTGTACTCTGTACTCTAGGGTCTGTAGCTAGGTTTTGGTCCAGGAAATTTTTCCACAACACAGTGGATACACCAGAAAAGTTCCTCTGACTCTACTTACAGTGAAAGAGAAACGGCTTAAACCCAACTGTAAACTGCTGTATTCCTTCCTGTCCCAAAAAGCAGTGTGGAATAACAAAGCCCTTTGCCTTGTATGGCAATTTTGTGGATACCCCTTGGGAGTTTCCATGCTTCTTTACCATTAGGCTTAATCTCATGATGAGCAGAACTCCTGAGTCACAATATACCCCACATCCTTAGTACTCGGGTTGTGCACCATATGCATAATCATTGATGCAGTTCTCAAGAGTATACTGTGATTCATTCACAGATTGTCACAAATGTAGACACTCTAGAGCTAGCAGTTTATTTCAGGCTGCCCATATGCATGAAGGAAGTTACTAACAGAATGTTATTCAGGCCTTACTGACAGAGGACCCTTGCCTTCATATAGTCATGAAATATGAGTAATTCTGATTCAGAAATATGAAATAAGATTAATTCATTTGTCTATGAAAAATGTCTTTGGATAATCAGGAAAAGAGCCATTATAATTAGAAGTTAAAAAAAATTGCTGGTGTAAATTTCAGGTTTTTTAAACATTAATATTTCCATACCCAAATAATTAACTGCTTTTCCATTTCCTAAATTAAACACATGAACACTGTTATCAGCCATATGGTACATCTTCACACATAATCTGTTCTAGCTCAAAGACATTTTGTGTGTATTTATTGGAAGCCAAATAAGCATTCCAGTTTTGCCACTATATGTAGGAAGAACAACTAAAACTAAAGTGTTTCATTAATCCTTAGTTCATTGATAATAAATGCATCCCTTGTGTTAACTGCGGGCAACTTAGAACCTGCTGGCATGCCTGTCTTTCTTAGGGATGATGAAATAAGGCAAGTTCTCCATCAAGCTATATGAACTAGAATAATCCCATCAATGTCTTCAGAGATGCATTGTGAGACATAAAAAAAAATGGTGACCATCCAATTTAACATTTTTTTTTTAAAAAGGCAAAACTTGTGTATGAATTATTCAAATTTTTCCTTCTCATATATTCCTTCAACTGCTCTCCAAGTTCTTTACAGTCTTATTTATTGCAATTAACATAAACACTTGTACATTTCATAAAGCCTGTGAAACTACCATTGATGCTAACAAATTGGAAGATAATCTATCTTTAGTTTTTATTTTGTATATTCCTTGGTTTTATAGCTTTACTTTTCTTCTCCATTTCCTATTTTACTTATTCAATTCAACAAATATATTGCCAGGACTTTGTGGTTGTTCACGTAAATTATACCATCTTCTTCCTGACAATTATCTTTTGGAACATAGTATTTTGATGTGTTTGTCAAGTGTTTCCTTAGAAAAAATGTGCTTCAACTTCTTGTTTCAAATTATCCGTCATCAGTGTAAGTCTTCTAAGTTGAAGCAACACTAACATGACCTTTTTGTAATTGTATATGCCACTTTCAGCTGCTGTTTGGGTATATATTTTAGCTAGATTACTGTTCACTTCCTTGCTAAATTCATAAATCCTGAGAATCCTTCCTTTGTGCTTGATCTGAACTCATCTCACTTAAGCAACCACCCAGGGCAGGAGTTCAGAGTACCAATTCACATCACAGACATATAATGATTTGGGTTAGAAGAGACCTTAAAGATCATCTAGTTGTCTAGTTCCAGCCCCTCTGTTATGGGTAGGGTCATTTCCCACTAAAGCAGGTTGCTCAAAGCCCCATCCAGCCTGGCCTTTTATTGCACTACATTTTATCTCACACAAAAACTGTCCTCCATATGCTTACATGTTCTGCCCCAGTTGCATAATACCTACATAGGGGCTATTTAGACAAAAAAGGAAAACCAAGTCTGCGAAACACCCTGCTCCCTCCACTATATTGCTACCTCTAGAAATCAGCTTTCCATTTCCCTTCTGATCCAGCAGGTATTTAGTCTTTCCATGCCTAGTGAAGCAGCTTCCAGAAGACACAAAAGCCTGGCTACCCTGGTGGGCAGTAAGGGCTGGAGCTGGAAAATCTGGGTAGGCTTTAACGCCTCAGTCAGGACATGGATCTGGTGCTGTCAGATGCTAAGATGAGCTTTATCAGTGAGGCTTATCTCTAGGCTGAGATTTGATCTGGTCTTCAGGAAAGATATTCCAAGGAACAGGGAACATGTAGACCCTGATAGGGACAGGGCATAGCACCTGGTGCACTGTAAGGGACGAGGCAGATGTTTCTTGGGGTCCTTTTAAGCATGAGGGAATTTTATTGGCAAAAACAGTGGCATGCACAGATGCATTACATACCTATATACATTATGGTCATCTGTAGTATTAGATGAAAAAAGGAATCTGAACACAGTTTCAGACACAAACAAACTGAGGTAGGAGATAGGTGGCATTTAAGTTTTTAAATACAATTGTCAATCTGGCCTCAAGACTCTCTTCCTCAAGTATACAACAGATGAGTAAAACTCTCACACTTTCAGTTTCTGATACATCTGAAGAATTTTTTTGATTGTTAACTTAGCCTAATTTCCATTTTACTTGACACTGTGGAGATGAGAATTTCTTCATTGTTTTCCTTTAAAGGTTTCCAAATTTCTGGGAAAACTGTATTATCAATAATAAATTATAAATATTATATAATAATTACAAATAATTAAAAGCATGAGTGTAATAGATGCAGTCTAAAATGCATATGAACAAATTATATTTATAATTTAAATGTTTTGGATTCTATACACTGACTTTTCACAAGGTAATATGTTATGGAAATATTAATAACCAGAATATACAATATCATACATTCTAATACTGTACGCAAACAGAATGAACACTGTGAAGCACTGTGGAAAGTATTTTTATGTGCTTGAGTAAAGCCAGATATTTAGTCATATACCACTAACAGTTTATAGCAAAAGTCTTTGATGATAGTGTGGTGGATTTGTTAGTGGATCATTAAAGTAGGCTATAATTTATGCATGATATGCAATCGTTAGCGCAGAAACAAGCTTGACAAGATATGGAAACTAACCTGTTTTCTTTGGGAATTCTAGCAGTTTCTCTATTTCTTGATAGCTAGCAAACACATTGGAAAATAAATAGAATTATATCTGTTTCAAATTATTTTCAAATACTATCACTTGCTCCTACTGAGAAAAGGCAGTAAACTAGAGAAAACTAAAAATATTTTCTTATATCCTCCTTTCAGACTTTGTCTTGAAGCATAAGCATGCATTGCAGAATTTGACATGATTTGTCCACTTTAGTGGACACCAAAACATATACATATATGTATATATATATACTCTAGAAGGCATCCTACATGTGCAGTTCAAAAGTATTAACTGCAAAAATGTTAAATAACAGCTGTCTAAAATTTTAGAGAAGTTTGAATTAACTGGGTGGACAAGATAACTTATTTTGGATAAATTATCTGTATGGTTTTTCAGTAGCTGAACACTGAGCCGATGTCCTAGAGAACTGCACAGTAGCCCACACATTCTGCTATCAGAGCATGTAGTTTAATGTAGATGTAACTTAAAGCAGTTTTCATATTCACTGTGATTGTTCATTAATTAATCTTTTATAAACTATTAGAAAGATAGCAATTACAAATTCTGCAATTAACTAAAATTAGAGAACTGACAGATAAGAAAATCATTGTTACTAAGGCACCTTACAGCTTAGTAATTGGTTTCTTTTTTTTGCCAATACAACATATGAGGGGGAGAAAAAAGTGTGTTCTAACTATGATGAAGAAGAGGAGAACCAATATTCTGCCATAAGAAGCAACAAAATAATCTGGACTTGGGTTAGCATTGTAATAGTAAAGTCAAACATCTTCTTTAACCACTTGTAGAATATAAAAAGTGTAAGTAAATGGGACCACAGTATCTCCACATCCTGCATTAGTAAGCCAAACGAAGACTACCAGATCCCTTCAGAACTGTTTTAATTTGTCCTAATTCATTTTTATTTTATAAAAGTTAGTGATAAAATTGATGAAAGGACTGGAAAACATTCTACTGCAGTAAAATTCTCTACAATTAGTCACCTTAATTTATCAAAGTTTATTTTATTATGTATGTATATATGGACAAATTAAATATTAATATATCGGGGAAGAGAAAAATTATTACATTGAGGAAAAGAAAGATATAGCTGGGAAATTTCAATGACAGTTTAATTCTTTTAACTAAAAATATAATTAATTATTTCAGCTATGAAACAAAATTCTTTATAAAGTTTAAATCAAGATATTTCTTTCTTCCTTAAAATTTCTAATTTATCTGAAGCTAGTTGAAATATAAAATCTTCAGGATCATATCATGCTTGGCCATCTTGGTTATCACAGTGACAGATCCTGGACCACTTATGGAAAACCATGCAATCATCACATATGGTCATGTCTGTACAGACCTTAGTACAGACTGTATAGAACTGATGCACATCAAAATTCGGTGAATTACAATTACATAGTCTTTTCAGGCATTCGAGCTTTTCTTCCAGCCACTTGCTTAAAACAAAACAAAACAAAACAAAAAGCAAGCAAACAAACAAAACAGAAAATCAAATAATCAATTACTCATTTTTTTCCCCATGAAACTATGGGGAAGTATCTGTCTTGCTGAACCATGCAATCCACTGTCATTCAAAAGATGAGTATCTTTCCAAACAAGCTTGTTTTTTTTTTTTCAAAATCTTCCTAGACTTAAAACTACAGTCTTTTTCTCTACTTTCTTTTTTGCTTCACAACATATGTCCTCTTATAAAAATAAATATACTCATGAAACTTAGAGGATCATAAAAAGCTTGCCTTCAGTGTCTTCAGAGATTTAGACTCATGTTTCTAATGAACATTCCTCCATCCTAGTCCTCTGCTACAAAAACCACACCCTTGTCTTTCAGGAATCTTTGCCATTCTTACGCTGAACTTCTCTTAAGTTAGGTAAGAAATATTAATGTATAAATTTATATATAAACATATAAACAATCATATTAACAACAATACACTGTGATTTTGAAGAATATTCTCAAATTTAATCTTTCTGGGTTTTACTTAACATCAAAGAGTGCATTGAAAGTTGTGATGCTTCTGTAATTTTTCTCACAGTTACATCAGTGGCCATTCTTAAAGCTTCTGACTCATGTTGCAACTGTTCTTAAAATATAAAAGATTATTAGGAAAGAAAAGGATGCCATACTTCTGAATTAAATCAGCAAAATTTATCCTTATCCTCCTGGCTTTTTTATTATGAGTAAATTAACATTGCCTAATAGTATCTTGTGATAGAAGAGCTGCTTGAATGTATTTCAGTTGTAGAAAATAAAGCCTGAATTTATTACGCATTTGTAGAAAAACGAACAGCAATGATTAAAACCTTCGTGTACTTTAATATTCCTCTTGTATTTTTTAGTCCTTATATCAAGAAAAGACATCATACTTACTCATGGTCAGTTTTGTAAGACAGACAATTAACTGAACTATAGTTCCCTTTTTGTAAATTAATAGAGTTGGCTTCCCTCTGAGAGACCTTGTCACTATGTATCTGGTGCCACTTTAGGCTTAGATTCTTAGATTTGGTTGCTGATATTTAATATTTTTGGTTGTTGTTATTTGTTTCTTTTTTAGGTCAAAACAACCATTTATTTCTTCAGCTTCTAACAAAGACTTTCTGATAGCTGAAAATGCTCTTTCGCACACATGAAAGTTACTACTGAGGTGAAAAGAAACCTGTATATTTACACCTTCCAAAATCTACTCTTAACTGCCTTAGCAAAGTAAAAATGCTTAATCCAAGAAGCACCGACATGAGCATTTTAACTTTTCCCAGACTTTCTGCATTCTGTTATGCAGGTTTATAAATCGAGGCATGACAGGATAAAACTATCGTGAGAATCCTTTAGGATCAATCAGTTTAGCAATCTGCAGCCTCACTGAGTGCTTATGTGTTTTACACGTCTTCAGAATTATACAAATTCTTCTAAGAGTTTTGTGCTCTATTTACTACTAAGGCTCTAGTGTGGGAATATTTTATGGTATACTATCATATAATTTCATATTTTAGCAATTTATAATTTTAGCTGTGTGTCCTAGAAAAAGAAACAAGTTAGGTGGGTAACTGACTACCAGTTGCAGATTCGTAGGGCAAAAAAGATGACAGCTTGCTCTCTTCACTATATGCCCTTTTGGAAGGTTTTACTTCACATTAATTCCTCTGATTGAATTCTCTTTAGCTGTTGAAGCAAATCTTTGGGTATAGTTTTATTCTAGAAGAATCCAGTTTATGTGCTCTGATACTATGCTGTGAATTAATATATAATAAATGGAAAGGATCAAATTATTTTTTCCTTTTTCAGACCAGTTTATTGATCAAGAAGTGCCCACAGACACACACTGGTATAAACAGATACCTTTTCAATTCTTCACAAGCTGGACCAAAAAAACTTGCTTGATAAAATATGCATAAATATGACAAAAACAGATGAAAGCAATGACTTCAGGTTCAGATAGCTAAGAAAAATCCTAAACTTTTTTGAAAAAAATCATTTTTTTGAAAAGAAATGCTTATTCACAGATGTTTACATGCTCTAGTTTGTTCCCACATAAGCAGATGGAATTTCAAAAGATTAATTTTGCTTGAACTAATGCAAACTATATGCATATATGTTGCTATGAAGCAGCGGGAGGGGGTTTCTCTAGGAGTGCTCTGCAAATAATTGCTCAGCTAAAAGAATTTTTAAAATGTATAAATATAAATGTTTCTACAACTGAACTTGAGGAAATATAATTCAAATACATAGTGTGCTTTCAGTCAGAAGCATTATAGAAAAGCAGTAAGACAATTAAAACAAATATTGCTGGAACAATCAAACCACAATATCATGCTAGTCACTAAATTTAAAAAAAAAAAAAAAAAAAAAAAAAAAAAAAGAAAAACAAACAAACAACTGAACACTGGAGTAAAATTACTTGGATCAGAAAAGGCCCTTGTTGCTCATGAGACAACACAAGAGATAGTCTGAAGTAACCATCTCTGACTCTAAAACTTTAAGTGTGGGTAGTGGCTCCTCAGGACTGCACGTCTCTGTTCGTTCATTCCTTCTTCTGTGCTGTATCCTAATGCAAACACATCTTTCCTCTTTCCCTCCTCCTTCCCCTTCTTTCTGAAATAAAGAATGGGAAAAGAAGCTTCCAGAGAAAAAGGTTTCTCCCTATTCAGGTACCAGTAGCTTTGAGGAAGCTAGACATGTATTAAATTTTGTTTGGATATATTTCCTTAAATAAAAATAATCTTTCTGAGAGCCTACTGGACAGTGATAGTTTTGCCTTCCCCCTTGTGAAGCCCTGGTGGGAAGTGGTGCAGAGGTTGTTAGGATGGGTGTCCCACTGCTGTACAGACATTTCTTCATCACGTGGGCAGAAGAACAGCTGCTTCATTGGTCCTTGCAAAGCTTTGCATAAACTTCCTACACCTACATCCCCCAGTAATTTTGCTCATGAGCTAGTGGTATCTCAGATCTCAATATAATTTTTCACAGACAAATAGAGAAACACATATTCAAACAGAAGACCATAGCTGATATTAAGGGTCTGAAAAGGCTTATGTGGTATCTGAAAAAGTCAGTGATAAATAATTACTTTTATTAAAAACATTGCAGAGACTGAGGAGGTTTCTGCCTGGTTCAATACAGAGACTTTTTTTTATGTTTGAATGTTTCTATGCTGTGGCTGAATATGTAACTTTTGCTAAGGAAAGAGACTTCTATATTTGTTTTATTTAGACTGATTGTTAAAAGTCATGGTGGCCTTAAATATTCTGCAATACTCTTTCACTGGACAAAGCATGAATCATACTCGTACAAATTTATGGAGTGGAGCTTGATTTAACTTCTCACTGATTGATATGTTTGAATAATAAAAGGATATTTTTTAATCCAGACAATATATAGAGGTAGCTTTTGTATTAAAGTAAGCCATTTAGTTTTTAGATTAATTGCATAATGAGCTATTCCACTGTTTTGAGAAAAACACCTCCAACTTTGCAACAAAAGGTAAAATATCTGGGCAAAACATGTTTTCCTATACATGAACTTCAGAGAAATTTTTAATCTTTCTTAGACCAAACACATATACCTGAACCTCCCCTCCAAAATCTCTTCTCAGGTCTCTGTCCTATTACCATGGCCTTTTGTATTGGCCTCTAACTTCTCCAGAGGCCATAAGGATCACAATATGACCATCTGCTCTGCTACTTCAAACCTTTTATTTAGGACTCTTTTTTTATGGGGAAAAAGGACTAATTTTCACACTGTTGTGGGAAAAATGCCTTAAAACTGTACACCACAGCTTACGCAGTAGCGTCCTATCTCCCCACGCATGAAGAAATAACTTTCTGTTTATTGATACTATATGCCTGCTGCTCAGACTTTTTAATTGCAAATTCAACATAAAATTCACATCAGAAGCTGTTCCATGTTCACCAATATGCATCCTACCATGCTTCTTGTCAGTCTGTTTGGTTTGACTTACTGCACAATAGTAAACATTTCTGTCTGCAGAAACAAACTCAGTTTGTATTGTCCAAGCTATAGGAGGTGCAGTAAAATACATTTACAAGATAGATTTGTTATTCAAACTATGCATCTGTGAGCCAGCATGTTCATAAAGTAAATCATTTCATTAAAGAGATGATATCTTTGCATAGCACTCTATAATACAGTTGCACTGAACATCACATAATAACTATGCATACTATCTTTTTTCTTTTCCTCTACTGTACAATAAATTGTGTTCTTCATCTCACTCTCATCTGTCTCCAGTCCTTGAAAAAATCTGCAGCTTCACGCAAGGGAAACAAATGAAGGGCAGATGAAATTAGATTTTGTATTGCTCTAGCTTTTAGAGAATTTTTGATCAATCAGACTGGATTGCCATGGCATACTTACGCCATTTTTTTTATGTTTTATTCTTGTTAAGCATTTAAATACACAGCTGTTTTTTTCCTTGAGTGGTACTATTGATCTCCTTTTCCTCCACTAAGCACATTTAAAATGAGAAGCAGACCTGTGGAAATATCTGTAAAGGTGCCTTGATGCATTCATCCAGCAGATCAATGCAGCAGCTTTAAAAGGAATCTTGTCATATAACTGCTGTAGTTACAAGACTGGGTGGAGGTGATTTTGAAATGTAAAGATCTGAAAAGGAAAGAAAATAATATTCAAGGCTTCCCAAAATGTCCAAGCATGTCTATCACATTGTAGTGGAGATGGTAAGAGCTAAAAGTTCTAAGAAATTAACTTTCAACCAGGTAGTGTGCTGTTACCCAATAACACTTCATATTTTTCCTACACCCAGGCAAGATGGTTTGAGGTGCAACTCATGTAATGATTATTTTCATTTTATTAATTTCACAATGGTATCTCAGAACAACAATGCAGCATTTAAATATGTACTTAAAACAAAGCACTGCAGAGGAATAATTAATTTATCTCTTCCACCTGACAATGATGGAAATTGAAACAACTGGCTCCAATATAAAATGACTGCATTAAGTCTGTTGAACAAAATTTCAGGAAGTGACACAGAGTCCTGATGCTACATGTCATGTGTTGTGGGTAAGGATTCTGGATCGGACCCATCAGTGCCTGTGTCCTGAGAACCCTTTTTGCAGTAAATGATAGCTAGCATGCATTAACCTTATTGAAACAGAGAAAATAAAAGCATGTAGCAATTTCATGTGTATATTATTAAACTTTTGCCAGTACATGGTAAATGGAGGTGATATGTCACAGAAAACCCCCAACATATCTAACACCTGCTGCTCTTGGTGCTTCAACTAATTGCTCTGCTAGGAGACTGCTGTTGACTTCAAAGGCTGATGAGTAGGCAGCTAGTGACAGGGAGGGAATGCAGAGGGAAGGAGAATAGTGAGGGGATAAGCAATTAGCAAATGTTTTCACAGTCACCACAGAGAGTGGTGAAGATCTGAAGATTATTTTATTACATTGATTTTCAAATTGCTACTACCACTGTTGTTCTTAAAGTGCTTTTGTGGGTTTGTTTATGAATTTATTTTTTTTTAGAAGCCAGTAAAATGTTAATTCTCATTGTCTTTTGGCAAAGTCACAGGTAGATGTGTTAAAGTTGCTTTTAAGCTCCCTGCTAACATTTGATAAATGCTTTTTATACTTGTTTATCACTTTTTAAAAAGAGGATAAAGTTGTGATTTGGCAACTGGTAAAGCAGAAAGAAAATTCTGGTAAATATAAGAAATCCATATGGCCTCAAGTTAAGATGCCTGGAAGTTACAATGATTCAGAAAAAAAAAATCAATTGATAGCTTTAAATAACAAACAAATACCTTCATCCTGTCTGCTTACATTAGATAGTAAACCAAGTATAGACGACTCCTGATCTGAAAGGTTATCGTATATTTCAAAATTTGAGAAAAACAAAGCGGAGATTTAGGACACTGACAATCAAATTCTTTCTACAGACAGAATAAACACAAGGCAAGCACCTTGCAAACATAAGACTATACCAGATGAGTGCTTCAGCTCTTCTCTTTTGACCTTCCCTTGATTGGAAACCCAGGAAAAGTGTTCCTGCTGTTACACACACTGAAAACTGAAAGCAAATATTTAATCAAGCCTCTAATTATCCTCAAGACACTGTATTCTAGGACATCATACTCCTCGTAAAGTAATCTATATTCCTGCTGTACAATATATATATTTTATTTTATGCTTCAGGAAACCATAGCAGTCTTCGCCCCCAGTCCTGTCCTTCTGAAGAACAACCACTAAAACTCTGAATTTGAGCACTAATATAATTTCTTAATCCAGACTCGGGGGTGGAAGGAAACTCTAAGAGGTGATAGAAATATGGGGGGGGGGGGAATAAAATTAAAAAAAAAAAAATAAAAAGGATTTAAACAGCCTTTCTTGGTTTTACTTATTAGAAACTGAGTGACAGCTATAATGGCAATGGTATAATCTCTTCTGTTTTCCTCTGCAGGAAAACAGAGTACTGGATGAAACAAGCACAAGTAAATCCAGATGCAGATGCAGGAGTAGAGATGAATGGTAAATGAAACCTGAAGTGCTCTCTCTAATGTGTCTTCTTTTACAGTTTGGATCTGATCACTGAAGTAACATTGAAAATTGCTATTTATGTGAGTTTTTCAAACCCACCTTTTTGATTCTACGTATTTTGAAGAGTAGATTGAAGGTAATATTTCATTCCTGTGATTACCTGAGGGAAAATCGTCCAGAAAACTTCTGATAAATATATGTTTTTATAGTAACATAATGTATCCTTTTCCCTGGTTCCAGGAGTTAGGCAACACTGCAACATATCACAGATTATAGATGTCAGTGAAGAAACCCAAGCTATCTGTTTAAATTTAGTTTTTTCTTAGTGCTTTCAACAAAAACCAGAAAGCACTCATCCGAGTAAGAGGGGAGAGAAAAGAAAGAAATCTGAGAAGTCCAGAAAAACAGGCAATTTTTTTTTTTTTTTTTTTTTTTTCCCAATGCTTCACTGAGTTGCACACTTCCTGTGGAGATACCTCATTTGAAAATACTTATCCATACCTTGGTAAATATAAGAATATCTCTATCCATTTAACAGAAACCTGTTGTCCAAATGATTTACATATATATTGAAATGTGTATTTAAGTTTACATTTATTATTTTAATGAAATATATTTAATTTGCTTGAAAAAAATAAAGAATATTCTTGTGTTCCAATGCTGGGAAATATTGACAGACAGGAAAAATGAAATGGAATCTTACAGAGAAGAGCAGAAGGCAACAGTTCCTGGCTCTTAAAGACAGCCACAAAATACAGCAGAAACAAAGTGAAAATATGACAAATATTTTAAAATAGTGTCTTCCTTGCGTATTTTACATTGAAATAGAGGGTCTGGTTACTCGCTTTCCCTAAAAGACTTAGTCCTAATGAGTATTCAGAATCTTGATGATAGATAACATGAAAAAGGCAAGCAGTCTAAATCCTGCCCTCAGATAAATGAACACACTTAATCTGGCAGAGGCTGGGACTGGGAAACTTCATGCAGTTCCTTTACTCCTTGTTATTGCTTCAGTGATATGAGTGCCACAAGTACCCTAACAGGGAAGCCTTTATATCTCCAGTTACATTAGAAGCACCTGATTTCATTTTGGATACATGTTATACCCATAGGGGAACTCTTCCCCCCCTTTTTCTCTGAAAAAGTTGAAAATAAATTCATATTTATAATAAATTCATATTTATTTTCATCTTTTTCTTCTCACCCATTGCTAAATAGGATAAAAATATCAATCTTGTTCTTCAAGTAGCTCTTGGGAGGCAGAGCACAGACCCACAACACAACATAGAGGTTAATCAGTGCCAGTCAGGAGCAGAGCTGAGCTCTTGCTGAGCTGTGCACTACCATTTCATTGTTCAGTATATAGGCAGAAGTCACTAGTTGCCTAGACCAAATCAACCTTCCAACCATACATAATGTTTTCAACAACTATCCCTTCATCAAAATTGTAAATAGCTTGCCTCTCTTTTTAATACTTTCCTGGTATTTGGCATTACCAGAAAAAAAGTAGAAAAACGAAACAAAACAAGAAAACCAAAAATCCCAAGCAACAAACCAAAACCACAAGGTAACTTGCTTTTAGAAGGATTTTTTTAAAACTTCCAAATGGCTAGACTTGTTTTTTTCAGTATTTTGTATACCTACTTCAGTGGGATAAAATATTTACTTCATTTCTGCTTCTAATCCCTCTTTATTTGTCATCATTTTCCTGTGCTATTCTTGACTAAGGAAACAAAAATATTTACAGACACTTTGGATAGAAGTGGAAAGAAAAAGTACTTATAGCTGAAATCACACAAGAATTTCAGCAAATTCAACACAGAGAATGGATAAAAGGATAGAACGTTCTAAGAAGGTTAGTGACACGCTTTTAACAAATCTAGAAAATGTAGTGCCATATTCTGGAGCCATGTAAAAAAGTATCCCAAGATCTCTTCAAAAGTACCCCCTTAAATCTTTTGTTATCCTGATCACCCCATTCTTATGGATGTTCTTATTCAGTGAGGTCAGTGGAAGCACACACCAGAGGGAGCATTATGAGACCTACAGAGGGACCAAAGAGGAGTGGGAGATATATCCCTTACAACCCCTTAAAGTACAGTTTATGTGGGAGTCCTTCCTTGAGGAAGTAGTAGGAAACTTGACCTTAATAGTAACCTGCAGGATGATGAAAACTGTAAGAGGACCAAGGCTGCATGGCAGCAAAAGCTGTGAATTTGTTTGTCATCAGTAGGGATCAGTCATACAGAGGTATGGCCCCCTTTCATCATATATGTCAGCCCTGATATCATATATAATTCTGACAAGCACAAGTAGTCCTGCTTATCTGTTATCCTATGGGTATGGATAATGGGTATGTCTCCAGAGTCCTCATGGTGGTAAATGGGTTGACATTCCCCAGCCAAAATTCCTACAAGGTCTTTGAGCTGGGATTTGAACATAAAATTTATTACTCTTAGTTCACAGCTATAAGAGGCCATAGTTTTCATCCAAATATTTCTTTCCTAGAGAAATCTGTGTTTCAAGGCCTATAAGTCGGTGTTTTATTTTTCTGGGAAAACTAAAGCCACTAGTTTATAGGAAGACTGTGCAGAACTTTTATTCTTCAAACAAGTAGCCTGACTGACAGAGAAAGTGTCTCAGTTCCTTAAGATTATAAGGGAAGCATCTTATGTGGCTCTAAATGTAATACAAATTTCAGGTTCCTTGCCGTGATCATATCTACTTCTTTTCATTAGAAAGGAATCAGTCTGTGCTAAGGAGGGATGCTGAAATGGGTTCTTGGGGTGATGCTCTCCTGTCTGCCTTCAGTAAGAAACACATGTCATCATAATAGCTTTGCCTGCTTGATGCATGTGATACATGCACATAAATCTCTTCAGGATTTCTGTATAGAAAGACTATTATTTTTTTTACCCTGGCTGATATTGAGCCATTCAGAAGAAGTTCACTGCAAAAGAGACTAAGAATTTGTTCTGCTCAGGAAATGAAAGATTTCAGACTGAGAGAAAAAAATTGCTTCTTACCTGTAAAATACATAATACATGTCCCACAGCAGTTTTTTATGTCAATAATTTATCTCATTGGCTATCCAGTCCACATGTTTCACCGCTTTATTTTTAGTTAAAACTGTATATGTAAATGAAGAATATTATAAAGCATTTACTATTATAAAGAAATCTGCTGTGCAGCTTTAATAAAAAGCATCTTAGACTGTTTCAAATAGGAAAGACAGACTCATGGATTTTGCAGGTATTAGAGTGCTCAAAGAAAGCACTAAGGTTCAGGGCATCAAAGCATTTCAAAATTAAATGCCTTCTGTCAAGTGAAAAACATGGCACTGATACAGCTCCACATAAAGAAGTATCTTTGCACAGTCTCCCCTCTGGATGATTCTAAAGGTAGCTCACTTTGTGCCCACAGACAGACTGAAAGAAGTATTGGGTTGAACAGATCCACAATAATAATGTAGATGGCATGACACATCAGTTTATATACATTACTGCTATTGTTGCTCTCATCTTTGTGAGACCTCAGGAAAACTACTCTGGGTGAAGCATGGGTTCACAATGTCCCAATTGGGGTTTTAATGATTTTTTAATGGTAGTTTGAAATTCTGCTGCACAGTCAAAGGTGATACCTACAACCAAAGACAAATGAGAACACCGTGCTGGGGTGCCTGCCTTTAGTGATGACAAATGGTAAAAATGACCTGTGCTGTACTGTCATGACAAGGCACTGCATCATCCCTTAATCATTTTGTTAACTTTGGAGGGGAAGCCTGCTGTCTTTTATCCAGAGCTGATCTATGTGATGCCATAAAATGTGCCTTCTGATGACAAAATGCAATACCCCCCCTCAAAAAAAAAAATCAGGTAAGTAATGAAAATCCAGATTTTATAACTCAAAACTGTTTAAAGTTGTCGATGTGGGGATGAGGGAGCCTGTTGGACAGGAATGTTTGGTCCAGTGGTGGAAAGAGGATGGATTTTTGACAGTAGCTAGCAAAGATGTTTTCTGTTATTTTTTTTTTTTTTTTGTATTCTATTAATAAGGTTAAAGGGCTAAATCCCATCTGTGTAGTTTGAACGTTGAAAGAAAAAAATACATTCTTTTAGTGACTTCCCTAAGTCTAATAATGTGGACTTTTGAGGAGTCTTAACACCCCTGTTATCAAATCAGTTTTTTGGTGTATTTAGACTTTGCAATAGACTGTCTGCAAAGCATGTTTCAAATTCAACCTTTTAAATCCTATAAACAGGAAAAGCATGAAAAGGTCTTAAGCAAGGAATGTGCTAATTAGAGTTCAAAATAGAAACATGATTTAACAGACTTTAAGGAAGAGGAGGGAGAAAATTACCTGAGCACTGTATCACTGTGTGGTGTCCCAGAATAAGCAACAAGAAAACAAGTCTTTAAAAATGCAAACAAATGGTGTCTATTTCACCTCAAGATAGAAAAGAGCAGTAAGTAGACTTAATGATAACCTTCTTCTCTCTTACACACTTTATATTCAATTATTTTCCCCTTATATTTTCGAAGATAAAAACTCCAAATATTCTGACAGAAATCTCTCATGCCACACCTCTGGACACTGCAAAAGAAAAAAAAATTAATGTCAAATTTCTTGAATATCTGTCACTCTAAAGGTTGTTGTGCTTCCAAGAATCTATAGAATGATCTACCTTGAAACTGCAAAGACTTCATTGTAAACTGAGTTAAATTGTGATGTTATGGAAAGACATATTTCTTGTCAGAGTTGCCAAGTTTATTTGGTGAGGAGGAAGGTAGTATGCAGGAATTGAGACTCTGCACTAGAGGTGGATGTAACTCTGAGCTCCCATAAGACTGAGATAAGGGGTGTTTTTTGTCTCCTTTACATATACAGAAGATCAGAGAGCAAAGTGTAAAAAAGTGTCTCTTATGCTGCTGCATACAATTTTGAGGAGGATGAAAACAGAAAACAGATTTTAACAATTAAAGTATGTGGTTGACACTCTTGCAGAGCCCCTAAATATCTTTCTCTTTTTGCCTCATTTTCAGTGGTTATGATCTGTTTCTAAATTCTATACAAATAAAGCCCCAAAAGACAAGAAAAGTTTCTAAACAAAGTGGAATGTCTTAGTAAGGGAGACTGAGAAATATGAACAGGTTGTGATACAGGTTGATTACAATTACTTTCCTGATGTGTGGGATGAAGTCCCTCTCTAATCAGTTGTTAAACAATTATACAAAAATGAAAAAGCTTTCATAAAAAGGACTGTACTAACTCCTCTGCAGAACACTTGATCATCTAGCACGACAACCACTAGGGTGAGTAAGGCTTATTTTCAAGTCAGTAATCGATTTCAGGGAGAATTTAGTTCACTTGTGTATTAGGACACAACAGCCACCATTAGGTTATTGGTTACTCTGTGTTTTTAAGTTCTGGGATATTATCTCTTACTTTGACCAGGAAATTCCATTATGGAGGTAAAATCCTAGTCAGCAGAGTTGACATATTGTTGCAAAGGTACCCAATAGTGGCTCCAAGCAAACCACATTTCTAATACCCAGAAGATGTCTTACTGAAAATATAGCTGATGGAGGTTGCTTTCCTCCTTTTCTCTAATTGTCGTGCCATTCTTTTGAAGAAAGTGACTTCATGGATATTAGAATCCATGCTTTCCAATATGATTTAAATCAATTATAGCAATGATGAGCCTATCCTCCTTCCCTCAAATCAAACTGAACTGTGGTTAGTAAAAGGGAAGCAGCCCATTCCTTCCACTCTGTGCTTCAACAAAAGATTGGTGCTCATCTAATATGAAAGTTTCCCCAGCTTTCTAAGATGATGATATAAGCCATAAGGTTGGAGGCAAATGTTGTGAGGAAAAGTGACAATGGAAATATTTTCCATTCTGGGGAATATAAGTGATCACTCAAGACAAGAGAGTCAGGATTTCTTGTGCCCAGAAAGAGAAGTTAACTGATTCAAAAGAGATGGGACTGGAAAAGAGAAACCAAAGATGAGCAAGAGACCTGTGAAAGTACGTCACAGGTGAGAATTAACCACATCAGAATGAACAGAAGCCTACCTCTCCAGAGCAGTCAGCAATTCCATTCCAAAAGGTAATAATAAAAATGTTAAATAGCTCAGTACCATTGTCCTGTGAATCAACTTCTCATCTAACATTCCAGTACCAACCCCACTCATCATCACCATGGTGCTTTCTCCCTAGCCACAACACATTGTGTTGCCCTAGTCACATAATCATCAGAGTGCTGTCTCAGCCCACAGACCTGGTAAAACCTTTCCAAGGATGCCTAAGTTATATGTTACCTTTCCCAGATTGCTTCTTCATCCCAGAGTCATTGAATGCATTACCAAAGAGGCTCAGGCTGCAATTCTGTTTCTTTTTTGTTTTGTATTGATAGAGTTCCAGCTCAGGCACCCATATGTCATCTAGGCAACATACTATTAGAAAATGTAATTTCTTCTTCTCTGTCCCCCATTTTACAGGTAAACCCCTCAGCTCTTTCAAGAAACAAGCAAATAAAGACAAATAAGACAGAGATATACGTGAATAGCTAACAATTCTAGCTGCATTTCTACAAATATGGAGTTTTTGAGTAGTTTAATCAAGTTTAATCAGTCTTTTTTGCCAGTGTAGATTCATAAAATCATGCTAAATTTCCTTAAAAAGTATGACAGATGAATATAATCTTAGCAGTTGTTTAACAATTGTCTCTTTCTAAAGACTGTTTTTGACAGTGTTCATGTTGAGTACAAAGATAATTTTTGGTTTAGACAGACTTTTCATTAAAGAAACCACTGGTTCAGATGGTTAGGCTCAGCATCCATATTTGTGTCCTCGGAAGGATCTGCTGTCATGGAGAGAAACAGCATTGCCGCCTCCTTTTTCCACAGATCAATAGAAATTCTAAATGAAAAGCAATAACAGATTCTTCCATAACTGCCTGCTATTTTATTTAGTTTGAGAGAGGAAACAAAAAAACCCAAAACAAAGTAACAGCAAAAAACCCTAAAACCCCAAAAAAAACAAACAACCCCCCCCCAAACAACTAACTTTATTTTCTTTATGTTCTAATTATATGTTACTTTTAGTTTTATCATGTCACCAGACAATTGCAGATTATGCAGCTATGTGTGTCAAAGGCAGATTAAACTTCTTTTTTCAATGTCATTTTTCCAAGACCTGATTTCTTTTTTCATTTTTCTAATAATCCACATAGAACAGTGTGAAATTCTGTCAATTAGTAAGTGCTTTCTTTCTTGTTTGGTTATATTAAAATGAAATGTTATAAATTATTTTTAGTTGCTTATATTTAATTTATCTTACCAATTTAACTGGATTTTTTTTACTTTGTAGCAAATGCACCCTAACTTTCTTCATCCTTGTCATGTAGCTGTTTTATACAGCCCTCACAACTTTTCTCTTCAGAGAAAATTTGCAATTTTCTAAAATATTTTCCCTGCACTTAACATTATTTCACTGAAATTTCCCTCGGATCATGAGTATTTTAAAAAGAAAAGAGTATGTCAAATAAATATGCAATTTGTCTCATACTTCCTGTAAGATGTACCACCCAGTAATTTTTTCACTGCATAGAAATGAACCCATAACTATTAATTCTGGTTTTCCTCCTAAGGTAAATCCAACACCCCATATTTAAGCAGACTGGAATGATACTATTTTCTCCTTCTTAATCTCTCCAATTACCAAATCAACGTGAGGTATTTGTTAGGGCTTTATGAGATGCCATAAGGGAAGAAGTCTGTGTGTGCCTGTTTGTGTGCAGCTGGTGAGTAATGACTAATGATGATCATGATGATTACAGTCCTTGATATTTTAGGGATTCTCACCTCCCTCTCAGATCCAGAATAGATAATAAAAGCAGTATACAGCTGCACTCTGCAGTTTAGTTGTCTTCTGCCTGAAGTTCTATGATCTGATTAACAAAGCCAGTTGTCCCTAAGTCCTGGATACTTTTGTGTGAAATCTAGGTGTTCAGGAAGAATTTTATATGTTGTGTCTTTTTCTATTTTGTTAACACTGGATGTTTACACTATTCGTTGTTTATAATTATGACTTATTCTAGCTTATCACTTGATTAGACAAATTATATAGGACATAATTGAATAGATCTGCTAAAATTGTCACCAAAAAAAAAGGTGCTATTGACAGGCAGAAGAGCTCCAAGTGTCATGATAGTTGGAAAATTTTAGGTGGGAAACAGTTCAGACTCCATAAGCTAAATGAGCAATTGCAATCTATGTCCCAGGACCATAAAAGCACCATCCAGTAGATAAAAAATGGATGCAATTATAACTCAGTAATTATGAGTTATTTCCTAAATAGAAAATTCTGTAAAAACTCGTTATTGAATTCAATAAAGAATTCAAAAAGAGTTTTGAGTCTTTTTTAACACTTTAGTTATAAGGGTAATGACTTGTTCTCTTTCTTCTGTTTTGTTGTTGTTTTTTTTGTTAATTTGTATTTGCCATCAATTTATTTCAGCATTAGCAGATAGAAGGAAATGTACATGCTGACTTGTCCACACATGAGATCTGAAGATATATTGTCAGGGTACTCCCTACCAGTGACAACAGAGGGCGGATTCTGCTATCTGCCTTAGCTTCCCTCTAGTAGGAGAGGGAAAAGACCTAGTATTTAGTGCTTTCTGATTAAAACTTTACAAATAGTATTTATACTTACCAATCTGTATCAGCAGTGCCAGAATATCAGCATCATCATCTTCTCTAAGAGCTTGGTGTGAGAATAAAACCCCTCAGAGAAGGTACTCATTCACTATCTGCACATTGTTATCCTGTCTCATCAGTCACTGTTACTGCAAGGTACACTGCTTGTACTTGTAGGTAGGTAAAAGCAGTGGGCCTGTTATTACAACACATAGATCACTATTGTTGGTATGATGAAAGATAAACCACTTTGAACACTTTTAAACACTCCCAATTTCATTGCAATAAAAGAATGGAAAAGCTTTCATATCGAGACAATTATTTTTCTTCCTGCATCAGTCACATCCCCCCCTTTTTTTTTTTTTTTTTAATAAATAAATAACAATATTAGTATACCTCAATGTTACACAGTTTTGGGGATTCCTACAAAAATTAGTGTCACATATCAAAATAAATAAATATGTGGGTCTCTGATTCACATTTCTTCAAATTTTCTATAGGGCAACATGGAGCTGTTGTACAGTACATCAATTTCCTTCATCTTTTATTTAATACATAAGACCCAGTTTGCCACATAGTTTACAAGATTTCAAGGGATCACAGACCCCTGGATGTAGTACTTGATAATCTTTCCTTAGGCTCCTGTGGCTGTCACCTGTTGTATCATCAGCCTTTGAAAGAAATGAGCTGCCCAGTTGGATTAACAGAAATAGTGTCCTCTAATATCTTAAATGAAATATAATTTGGTCATTCATTCATAGAGAAACAAGTCTTGGAGAAAGAAGGCTCATTAAATTTTGGAAGATTAAAAATTAATTAATTTGATGCTATTATTGTCATATGTGAACAGATTCTTTGATTAAATGGAAATAATGAGGGAATAATATGTAATTTTCAAGAAGGAAGGTATAGGAATAAAAGACTGCATTTCTAGGCAAATTATGTTGAACAGAATGATTAAGTGCTTAAGGGCTTTGGAAATACATGTGAAAAGGGTAGGTAAAAGACCAGTAGACTGAGACAAAACAGGCTTCAGGTTTCCTTGTAGCTATTATTTCACCTTACTTTGTAAGAGAAAAGATTCTGTTATTCATAAATATTAGAGATTTTCTTGGAGTGATTATGACTTTAAAATATAATTTGCAAATTTCCTTCTTTCTTTTATCTGTAAGAGTCATAATAACCTTAGGAATTTATTCATGCTTTTAGATATTTCTTTTACTTCAAAACATATCCCTGTATCCTTTCCACCTAGTGTATCTCATGAGAATGTTGAGTGTTACAGCAGTAGACTACTGTGAAATAAGATGACATTTACTCATCTAGGGTAGGAAAGTATCTCTACTCTGAGCAGATGAAACTTAGGATTGCAGAACATCCATCCACAATAAAAACCAAAAAATATTATGTTAAATTATCTTCATATCTGTGGAAAGAAATAAATGCTTTAGATATGCTCTAGATACTGTAGGAATTCAAAGGATGATAGTTCCCTTAGAAACAGTACTGGAGAAGTAGCTTCTGCAAGAAAGAGTAATAAATGGAGGAGAAAAAAAAATAGACAAAATGATAGAGTTTTAATCTAATATTTACAGAAGTAATCTAACAAAGTTAAAGCCAGATCTTATTCCCTTTACAGTGTCTTAAATGGGATATTTGTTCTGAGTAACAATTAATCATTAAAGGCACAAAATATGAATAAATTTCCTGTTAAGAACATACAGTCTACTGTATTAGTTTTACCTTTGTTTTAATTCTACCCTTTTCAGTGGAGGCACATTGATGTAACAGTGATACATCATGGTAATATACTACTAAGCCTGGACATTCTCCTAAGTTAAAGAATGGTGAATTATTTCCCCTTAACTGCCTCCCACCCTGAAAAAAAACAAAAAACAAACAAACAAACAAAAACAAAAAACAAAAAAACACAAAAAGACTAAGTTTGAATTCCAATAGATAAAAATATGGAGGTGGGGGCAGAATCTGAGCAGAACAGGTACTCTTAATTTTATTGCCATCAATTCCAGTCTACCTTTACAGAACTGCAGAACAGTTGAGGTTGGAAAGGACGTCTAGATGTAATCTGGTCCAATTGCCCCTGCTCCACCAGGTTCACCTAGACCAGTTTTCCTGGACTATTTCCAGACAGCATTTTTATATCTCCAAGCATGCACGCTGCACAACTTTTCTGGACAGCCACAGCATGACCAACAATTGGGCTCTGGGCTTGCGTCCGCACCGAAAACCTCAAACGTTTGGCCCCTTGCCACCACCAGTTCAGCAATGCCAACTGCCCAATGCCAATTTGCCACTGCCAACTGACCACCGCCAACTCACCACCATCCATTCACCATCATCAACTCACAGCTGCCAATTCAGCACTGCCAAAAGGCCACCACCAACTTTTCATCCCCAGTTCAGCACTGCTAACTGACCACTGCCAGTTCACCACCAGCAACTCACCAGCACCAATTCAGAACCTAAAACATCAAACGTTCATCCCCTCAGTCGCTCTCCCATTCTGCACAATTTCAGCTCCAATGTTTGAAATAACCTGGCTCCCAAACACAAAGAGTGACCACTAAAAACTCCTGCTAGTCCTCATCCTCCCATGCAACCCTGTCCACAGCACCACTAAGAACCGCGGTCCGGGCTTGCTTTAGCACCTAAAACTCAAATCTTTAACCAGATTACACTGTAAGATATAACAAACATCACATTGAACCTGTGGGCAATGTATTACCTTTGGCATCTCTGAAGTTTCTAACTGAGTTTTGGTGGTAAGAAGACAATAGTTTGAAAAAATATTATCAGTGACCAGTAAGGGGTTTAATTCACCCAGAATTCAACATTTGCAACTCATTAGCCACAAACTTCATCAACTTAAAATTTCCCAGTGAGAAAGCACAGATAAAACAGATAGATAAGGGTCCTATTGAATCAGAACCTGTTCATTTTCATTCTATCCAAGTGACTCAAATAAGATATTTTATGATTTTATATTGCTAAGCTGAAAGGATCTGGTAGCAGTCAAAATAGTGAATGAGTTGAAGTGAAATATGAAAAAACACTCTTTTTTCCCCAATCAACTTTTTGCTTTACTTTTAAAGTTCTAAAATGACAGCTAGTCAGATAACATTGCTGTGAAAGTAAAAGAAGAGTATTTCTAATGAAAACTAGAAAAACAATTGAAATTTCTCTAGGAATTCACATCAAATAATTTCAATTTCTTTAATCACTTAAGAAAATGTTAAAACCTATTTTTTTGTCATTTCATTCCCATTCATTCTTTCTACTTTTTACACTTTCTTTTGTGTCCTCTTATGAAATGAGCATCACCTGAACAAAGAAGCTTGAAAGTTACAAACTCTTTTCACTTTCCTTCAGTATAGAACACAGTTTAAAAGACAATTCTATAATTACGAAAAAAATAGAACTTTTGAATTTTATTTTCCATTTAAAAGCTCATCTTGTCTCTTTCAAAAGAAAGCTTTCTCTTTCAAAAAAAATCAGGCACATATAAGCAAACCATCCTAATTTCTGTGGTTGGGGCACTAACTGAAATTGTGGAATAGTTGGTTCCAACTGCCCAGATTACTTGACTAGTTTGAACTATGACATAAATCTGTATCAAGATTCACATTTATAAGAAACCATTGATGTAGTCCTTAAAAATAAATTCTCCTTGTTACAGACTCAGCTTTCCTGTTTATGCATTAAGGTAGTTGGCACTGAGCAGTTCTGATGTCTAAATACCTCCAGAGCTATTTGGGATGAAGGGACTCTTGGTTTGTGAGGCTCCTGAATGTGCCAGAAAGGGAAAGACAACTTTCTTTCTGCTCATGGCCTGCTAGCTGTATTTTATAGGATAGCTGTCAGGTTTCAGCTTCCCAGACAGTAATGATTCTTGTTATCACACTATCTATAACAGTATGTATTAAGAATATCTTTCTTTAGATATACACAGCTGGGAAAAACTTTTGAAAGGTACAATCTCTTCTTTATGTCTACATCAGTATTCCAACCTTTTTTTTTTTTTTTCCTGGCTGCTTGAATGAATCCTTCATCTTTATGTTCTTATTTCCTGTATAACATGCTATTATTATGAAGAACAGTAATACGTAATTTTAGTCCCTGAAACAGGGAAGGACAGGCTGGGAACTCTTCACAGCTTTGCAGCTAGACTATTGCTGAATTTAGCAAGACGTGTGAGCCAGCAGCAGATGCCTCCCTACAGAAGGATCTTTTCACTGTTGGGAGGGAGAGGTTCACCTTTTCTTGTCACTTCTGAGCTTTATGGTGACTGAGAAATTCCCCTGTTCATGGGATGTGGGTGCCCCAGCTCTGGCACTGCGCAGCTGTTTGTCTCTCAGTAGCTTAACAGGACACCCCTGAAGTCAGGCCATACTGGTGTCTCTAGCTAGAACTTAGCATCTGCCTTTCACAAATGTAAAACACTTTCTTTTCTGGGTAGGAGAACTACCCTGCTTGTTCTGCATTGGTTCCAGTAAGGTTCCTGTTAGGTCTAAGGAAAGGAGCAATGGGGCTCTGGGACAGGACGTCATCAGAGTAGCCAAGCCAGTGTCAAGAGTCACCTTGCAAATCTGTCATGATGAGGCAGTGTCACAGATAAGATTTTAACACTGCCTCACATGGCATCCTGGTCTCCAAAATTTGACAAGACGTGAATTTGACAGATGGGCCAGCCAGAGGATAAGTAATTGGCCAGATGGCTGCACCCAAAGAGTTGTGGTCAATGTCTCAGTGTCCAAGTGAAGGCAAGTGATGAATGGTGTTCTTAGGGGTCAGTATCGGCTGTTTAACATCTTTGAAACATAGATAGTGGGATAGAATGTATCCTCAGCAAGTTTGCTGAGCCTGCCAAGTTTTGTGGTGTGGTTGACACCTTAGAAGGAAGGCAGGCCATCCAGGGGGACCTTGACTGGATGGAGAGGTGGGCCCAGGCCAACCTAATGAAGTCCAACACGGACAAGTGCAAGGTCCTGCACCTTGGTTGGCACAACCCCAGACACAGATACAGGCTGGGGGCAGAATGGATAGAGAGCATCCATGAGGAAAAGGACAGGGGGGTTCTAATTAATGAGAAGCTCAACACAAGCTTCAAATATTTATTTTTTTTTTTCACATCGACCAGAAGATTAGGTTGTGTATTTATTAACAGCACTTAATCATCAACCAATTTAACAGAGCTATTCAGTGGAGCTTGTTACAATCAAACAATAGTGACTCAATCACACTCGATCAAAACGTAGTGACTTAAAGACTCAAGAATGTCAAGGGTTATTTAAAATTTGCCACAAAGTTGCACACACAAACAGAGGTGAAATCAAATCACATGCACAGGCAGGCAGACAGGCAAATGCTACTGCACTTGAACCCAAGTAACAACACAGTGGGAGTTTTTCCCAAAGAATGCAAACAAGGGCAACAAAGCACAAAGCTGGTGAAGGGTCTGTAGCAAAAGTCTTATGAGGAGCAATTGAGGGAACTGGGGAGAGCATGGAGAAAGGGAGGATAAGGGGAGACAACTACCAGAAAAGATGTTGGAGAGATAGGGAGTGGTGTCTTGTTCAAAGTAACACGGATAGAACAAGATGAAATGGCTTCAAGCTGCACCAGGAGTTGTTTAGGCTTGAGATTATGGAAAAAAATTCTTTATCAAAAGGGATGTCAGGCACTGGAGCAGGCTATGCACAGAAGTGGAGGAGTCACCATCCCTGGAGGTATTTAAAAGCGTTTATTTATTTAAAGTATTTTAAAAAATATATTAAAATGTATTTATAAATTATTTAAAGTATTTAAAAGATGAGGGTTAGGGACATGGTTTAGTGGTAGACTTTAAAGTGTTAGGTTAACAGTTAGGCTTGATGATCTCAAAGGTCTTCTGCAACTGAAACTACTCTGTGATTCTATGCATGGCTCATCATGATGTACCATTCAGACATCAGATGGCCTAGGTGTAGCCAGAGTGTCTGATGCTCAGGTGACTGCACTTAGATCCAAGATAACAGCATAGTGGGGCTTATCCTGATATCTCAGAGTAGCCCAAGTAGATGCATTACCACAGGCAGATCCAAGATCAGGATAGAAAAGATCAAGTCAGCAGGTTCCGAGACTCGAGGAGGTGCATGATCAGGCAGAGCCCAGCTGCAGGGCTGGGGGCCAAGGGTAAGAACTGAAACTTCACAGGAGTTCCCATGCAAAGAGAGGAAGCCTCAGCTGAGAGTTTACTGAATTGAAGTTTTGAAGTTTTTTTGTTGACATAATACGCAAACACACTGAAAATCTTAACATCCTGTATAAATAAAATAGTCCTCAGAAAACCTTTATCTTCCACAGCTTGATGCTGAGTTTGTAGAATGGCCCCTTGAATGTTTAGTGTCACCTTCTAGTCCAGTAGCTTTTTGCTCATTTTGTTTACCCTCATGAGTATAAACTCATTACCCCTCCCCAACAGGATTTTTTGTTTCATTGTTGTCTAGTTTTGTATTCTTTGAATTGGTATTTGGCTTCAAAACTTTAGATGAATATTCAATGACTCCAGAAGCAATATGAATCACAGATAAGTATCACAGACTACATATATTGAAAATGTTCCCTCTCTCTCTTTTAGCCCTTAAAATATTTGTAACAGTCCAGTTTAACAATATAGTATTTTACACAAACACACACACACATTTTCCAGGGATTGTATTTAGTGCATGGAACAACAAACAAACAAATAAATAATAAAAAAGCAAACAAACAACAAAACAAACAAACAACGAAGCCCATCCAAAACAAAACAAAGAAAACCATCTTTACAACCTTCTGAAATAAAAAGAACATCAGTTACCTAATGTTTTACATTTTCTAGCAGGAAATTAGAAACTGAATCTCTGATGCAACA
The DNA here is from genome assembly GCA_023637945.1 of Phaethornis superciliosus. Lineage (NCBI taxonomy): Eukaryota > Metazoa > Chordata > Aves > Apodiformes > Trochilidae > Phaethornis > Phaethornis superciliosus. The sequence continues at coordinate 117,713,089 of JAJQWJ010000001.1, forward strand.
TAAGGTTGACTTACCATAATTAGAATATAAACATCAGAATACCAACCATTTCAGGACTCAAGCTAAAGAAATATATACTCCTCAGATGCAGATTCCTCATTAATTAGAAAAATATGTCTCTCTTCCAAACATCTAGAATATTACCACCACCCTCCTTTCCCTAAATAAACTTGTGAAAGTGAGCTTTCTGAAGCTAATAGGTACTACTGAAGATTATCTTGCATTATTCACTCCCTTCACTCACACTACCACTTTTAGTCCGCTCCATATACTGTTGTCTACAGAACCTTTAAATCTATCCCCTAGTAGCTTGTATTTTTGACTACACACCAACCCAGTGAAGTAATATGTCCCTATATTTATCTCCTATACACAATGTTTTTTCAGTTACCCAGACCTTGTGCTTGAACTCATCATGGTTGTTTATGCTGTCTTCCTAGAGGTGTCTGTAAATTATAAGTGGGTGAAGATTCCAAGCTAGCAGAGATTTGTTTAACTTGTTACAGACATGAACCAGAGGAAAAGAAAGCATTTATGCAGAGTCCAGATTATGTAGTCATCTCATATGAGCCTCTCCAGTGCACTCAGCAGAGACAAAAGTGTCTTTTCTCAGTGAGAAAGACAGATACACAGCTCTGTGCTTGCAGCATAATGGAAAACTTACTATCACTTTACTTAGATCATCTTAGTTAGTCACAGGAGAGTTTACAAGAAATGAACATCAGAAGCAAGTTTGCACTGAATTTATACAAATACAATGTGTTTATTTTTTTCTTTACAGAACTTGAACTTAGTTAAGAAGATCTAAAAAAGGATGAGAAAAAATGTACTATTTGACAAATGTGTCAGAGTTCAACACCCTCTGACCAGGTTTTTCAAATAATCCATACCTAGGGCATTTAATGTTTAACATCAAGTTTACATAGTTGAAGTCAGTTGACATTGCATGGGATTTAGCAGAGTGATACAGCAATCATTGAAAAAGTACAGCACTTAAATCACAATACAACTGCAGTAAATGGAGCATAACAATTGCAGTATGAAGCTGACTCACAATACAAATAGGATTCTCATTGCTTGATTCTGTGATATGCTCACTGTTACAACATCAGGCATTTTTGGTTGGTAGGAAGGAATACATAGGGTGAAATAAGCTCAGAACTGGTGCCTGGAGTTCTTCCTGGGTTTTTTTTTTGGGGGGGGGGGCGAGGAGGGAAGTTTATACACTGGCTGAGCCCCGATACACTCCACAGTGCAGCTCTGGATAACTTGGGAAGAGATATATTTGCATAATTTTAAAATTAAATTAGGGATGCATTAGGTGGTAGCTAAATCTGGTAGGCTTCTGAGCCCCAATGACTCCTCCTCCTGCAGTGATCACTGTGGTCTGTGTTCCTCCCAGCCTGGCAGAGCCAACAGCAGCAGCTGCTGCAGCAGCCCTCCAGCCCCTCCAATAGGGAGGATGGGTGAGTGTTACCAATAGGCAGCTCCCATTGTACACAATATATATATGTATTTACACTACTACAGGCCACATGCATCAGCGTGAATAGACAGGCACACTCAGCACATTCATGAAAAGAAACAGCACCAATGGCCTCATCGTGCTCTCTGCTCTGGCTGATCCAGATGAAGGTCTGTTGGTGGGAATACACACACACATATGGATAATGGGGTTGCCCTTGGCAGCTGTGCTCAGACACATGGTCTTTCCAAGAGCTCCCTGGCCCCTCCACCTTCCCAGCTGCTGGGACCTGGCTCATGAGCCTCGAAAGCCACAGACCCACTACAGCTCCTGGTGCAGACTCTGTTGCACAGATGCACAGACAGGTCTTGGTACTTGGGGCCCCCAGGATCTATGGTTTCCTCAATAGATGTCCAGAAGCCCCTCAGTCTCTAATAGCCAACTTCCCCCTGAACTTTCTCTTAGAAAGTCCAGCTTGATCTAACAGTCACACATTCATTTCCACAGCTACACCTGCTCCAGGGGTACACACAGACCTCTGGCCCCTGATACAACACTTCTGGATGGCATTTTGTGCCCTTCGTTCTGGTCTCTTCAGTTTCTGACTCCCAGGCATACCTGCCCTCCTGTGTACCATCCCATCCCTGCTGCTGACACCAGACCCTTGTTTAGAATCATAGAATCATAGAACCGGCTGGGTTGGAAGGGACCTCAGAGATCATCAAGTCCAACCCTTGACCACTACTACTGTGGTTACCAGACCATGGCACTGAGTGCCACATCCAGTGTCTTTTTAAATATCTCCAGGGACAGAGAATCCACTACTTCCCTGGGCAGCCCGTTCCAATGCCTAATCACTCTCTCCATAAAGAAATTCTTTCTAATATCCAACTTAAACTTTCCCTGGCACAACTTGAGACCATGCCCTCTTGTCTTGTTGAAAGTTGCCTGGGTTTTCCCAGAGACTGTTTGCTACAGTTGCTGCCTCCAAAGAGGCATGGTCTGTATGATTCATGGTCTGTTGCTAAATGCTAGCACTCAGGCATTCATACAAACAAATAAACAAAAAAAAAAAAAAACAAAAAAAGAAAAAAAAACAAACAAACAAACAAACAAAAAGCCCCATGCCTGAGAGAATTGGACTTTGAGTTTTAGATGACAACAATACAGACTGTTGTGACCAGGTCCCCACAAGTGCAGCGACCTGCCCCTACTTTCTATCAACTGGACCTCTATTTTCCTATGCATGTTCCAAACTCACTTAGATCCCTCCCTTTCCCTGCTTTTCATCCTTCCCATAAACATCCCCTAATAAGTCTTGTGCAAACTCAGAATGTTCATCCGCTTCATCCCATAATGTATCCATAGCCCTGAGCAGAAACACTTCTCAGACCAAAAGGTGCTCCAGCACTGACCCATCTTGATGGGTTTCATGGCTGGACACTGGTGATAAGGCTCTGCTGAGGCAGCCCTGGGAGGTGCCCAAGCAGGGTATCCATCCCATCCGATGCGTCTCTGATGTGGGTTCTTCTACCTGCCTGACACTGTGCCCCTTTACTCATCTGGGCTTGTGTAGCCATCTACACAAGCTTTAGGCAGGCTAATGGCACCTGGGATGGGCCTAGCAGCATCTGGGCAGGTTATTGTTTGTGTACATCCTCAAAACTTCCCTGAGTAAGGTTCAGTCTCTTCGTAAAGCAAACACTACCGAATTAATTTTTTTTTTCAAGTATCAAACCAGCATATTTCTGCCTAAAGTTCCAACACAAGAATGAATGTTTTCTCTCACAGTCCTTTTTTTTTTTCTTTTTTTTCCTCCTGCAAAAATAAACAATAAGATTTCAGCAAAACTAATTCAATTTTGATAAGGGCAGGTATACTTTACATGGCAAAGGGCTAGTACCAGAGACAAGATTCTTCAAGGAAGAATTCTTATGGCCATGTACATAATATTGCTTGATAAAATACTGCAGAAAAAGTGAAAAAGCAGAAGTATGAAGGAAATTTGGAGATGGGGTCATGCATTTAATGGTAACATATGATGTTGAACCAAGACTTTGGGCTTTCTGTGGAAAAAAGAAACTGTCTTTCTTTTGTGTTTTTTGTTGTTTTTTTTTTAACATGAATCCACTGAAGTACACATACCCTGTGTTACCTACCTTGCAGACAATTCACAAATGCAAAATCATTTATGCAAAACAGTTTATGTGTAATCAGATTAGGTGCCTTAAGGTCCCAGATTACCCAAATTTACCATAGGACATTCAAATCATATTCAAGAAGTTTTTTCAGAAGCATTTATTACTTTATTTCTTTTTTTACAAAACAGTTTTGTAATCTTCTGGTGTTAAAGAACAGAAGAAGAGTCTAGACTTGAGCTTCTTAATGGCTGAGCATTTTTCAGGTTTGGGCTTTCAAACCAAAAACCTCACCAGACTTCAGAGATATTTCTTGAGCGCAGGGAAGAATTAAAAATTAAATTCTACAGGGGAAAAAACAATCAAATACAAAAAACAAAAATGAACAAGCAAACAAACAAAACAAACCAAAACCCCAGAAGAATATAGTTTGGAATTTTAGGAATGAAACATATTTTATGAACCACTGTATTTTGTTACTATTACTGGTAGGTAGGCAAAATGTTAACTTTTAATGAAAAGCAGCGGTGGAATATTTTCTCCTTACTGAACTAGGACAAAAAAAAATAAATATTAACAGTTAATAAACTGAAAAGTCATAGTAAAATGTCCCGTTCTGAACCAGTATTAACACACTTTGAATGACTGTAAATACTACAGCATACGCATGGAAATCAGGAGCATGAAAAGTTTATTCTTTCTATTCTGCAGCAGAGTTATCAATAATGATATTGAATTAATAAAATGTGAGTGTTAATATCAGCAAATTACAACAGCAACTAATTTTTATTCTATCCAGAATTCACCTTATATTTAGCTGTGCGAATAATGAGATTTTAGGTCCTATTATAACATTCATAAACAACCTCTTCAAGTTCTTTCAGGCAGCACTAGCAAATAGAAGTTGTTCAAGTGTAGCACAAAGCACAAAACGTGAGTCTGGCTCCAACGATGTTTTCACAAGTTGCTTGGTATCTGTACAGCATATTATGAGACCTGAATCACCTCTAAAGAAAGTAGCTGGAAAACTTCCCCTGGATTTCAAGGAAAGATGACTGCCTTTATAACATTTCTCTTGCTGATGATGCAAATAAACTCAGGTTTTTTATTTTTTATTATTAAAAAAAATATATAAGTTTTCAGATTTCAGTGAGATGAATCTTAGGACAGATCTGTGTACATCTGCTCTACCAAGCCCACTTTCAGTCTGCATGCATGCAGGAAACAATACGGGGTGTTTCCTCAGAAGCTAATGCCTACTCCAAAGAGAAGAATTTTCAACATTTGGGACAATGTAATAAATCAAGAAAATCATGGTCCAGAGGATGCAAGTGATACATAAAGATCAGATAGTAACTGCTAATTATATTTTTATATATATATACATATATATATAAATAATTGCTACCAAAAGATTAGATGCTTTTCACTGAAATCTAGATCTGAATGTTAATGATAAAAATATTTAAAACAAAATATCAAAGAAAATAATTATTTAGTCTGGTGAATCATAAATATGGAGAGAGTTCTGTTTCTGGATGTAATTATGTTTCTGGAATGAACTAAGTTCCTAATTGACATTCCTTGAGCAAAAAATAACTTAGTCGTGTAATGATTTTAAAGTGTGTCCATGAACCCCATTGACTTCACTGGCATTTAGGGAAATGTATAATGTTAAACACACACTGTGCTGCTTTGCTGAACATGGATGTTTTCTCGTAATGAAGTCCAAGAGGATTTTAATAACTTTGGTTTTATTGATTCAATGGAAAGCAGCTACAATTTTGTCGGGTTATAAATAGCATCTGAATTAATATGGCCATAAAAGAATCCATAAATATAAGGCAACATGAAGAAACAAAACAAACAAACAAACAAAAAAACAACCACAAAACAATAAAACCAACCACAAACCTCTTTTCAAAAGTGGCAAGTGCCCAAGGGAGTCTTCCTACTGTTTGCAATGAAAAATGTTTTTATTTTATGGAACAATTAAAAGTGAAAAGAAGTCTACATAATTCAGTCAAAAAAAATAGAGGGCTTTTTAACCCTTAAAAAGAGCTGGGAAATTCTGAGGAAAGCTATGAGAAAAAGAACATTTGTGTTTTTCAACGACAACTGTTCCCTAGAAAAACCCCCACATAATAACAGAAAGTGAAAAGAGCATGACAATATATGTGTGCTTTTATTGTCTTTTATTGTCTCTTTCCCTTAGCATATTTTTTGGGTGTACTCATTATGTTTTTAATAGTGACCTAGAGTAACTCTAGGTTAGAGTAACTCTATAATGACATTTCATACTACATCAAAATTATGTCAGGCCAGAGAATTCTGAGAATTTTAGCTTTGTACTCACAACTCTCTCTTTTCCATTTTTATGCATATCTTCATCTTATTAGCTACAGATCAAATCAGCTGTTCAGATATGCTATCGCAGGTATGTATGTGGAGAGTATTCACTCTATATTTGTCTGAGAAATGTCCCACCTCTACTTTTATAATCTAGATAAGATTTATAAACTGTTGACTTGATTTAGGTAGCATATCATAAACAAAATTAAAAAGTATCATGCTGAGAGGTAGAAGTAGTGAGAGCAGCTTAAGAGTGGTTCATTATAGGAAGTAAAATTGTGAAATATTACTAGCAAGTAAAAATAATGCATTCATAAAAGCAATCTTTAAATAATTGATTTTCATAGAAATAAAATATTTGTAAATTATTTTTAATCAGGATCACTTTGTTGTCCTGATTTAGAAGGTGGCATGCCTCAACCCTTATATCAACACATTTGGGTAGGTAATAAAAAACAATAATGGAATAGGAATTGTATGCCAGTGATAATTACTTCTTCAATCAATTTTGTACTGAGAAAAAGATGAATAGAACTATACCCTGAGGAAACATTCAAATATTAGTTAACTTAAAGCTTCTACTTGAACTAAAGTATGTTGTATTTCCCAAGAGCAGTCAAGTATCTTACAGTTTCATACTTTGTTATTTTAGGGCAGAAAATAGACATGAAATCAAAATGTTTTTTAACAGGTTGAATTATTTATCATTATGAACTGATGAACAGGCCACCTTAGGTTTTTTAGATATTCAATTAGTGTTTAGATTGTCAGTAGATGACTAAATATCACTTTGCCTTATAGCAATATTGTTTCATTTTTAATGACATGAGCTTTAACATAATAGTTACATGATATTCTAATTGTTCTTATTTGTGCCAAGAGAAAATGAACTAATTCACCCTTAACAGGTACTGTCAGAAGTTCAAATATGTAATAATTGCTCTTGCTCTGACTAAAAGGTTTCCTGATGGTTATTTTTTCCCAATGTTGCCTATTCTAGGTTTCACAAATTATCAAAAAACAAGTTTTGGTTAGTTGGCTTGACATTTCACTCAGGGGAACAAGAAGGGATTGAGTTTCTTAATTTAGTTAATTCATGGAGAAGCCATGAATTCACACATCATTTGATTGTTGGGTTTGCCTTGTGCAAGATTTTTACCTCCACTGGGCATAGATAAATACGCCAAATTTAGGTTGTTTCACATCTCATTATTTCCTCTTCTCAGCACCTGCCAGGCAATAAACAGATCACCTGCTATCTTTCTCAAAGGATTAAAAGCATAGGTGACAATTCAGCCCCAGAAATCTTTTTTAAACCCAGTTACTTTGCTTACATCTTCCCTCTTGCTATGCACAATTGAAGTGAGGGAAAATCTTCTTATTCCTGATAACTGTATGATTCTTCTGCCCTTACCATGATGCCTTTTGCCTTTGAAGAATTACAGAAATTTAGATACTATATTATTGCTCTTTTGTAAAAATATAAAGCACATCAAGTAGGGGCTCAGAGAAAATTGTAGTTATTGCTAATGATAACTACTGAAAAACAGTCAATTAGTCAAAATAAATGTGTTGTAATCATGCATGTGGCAACAGCTGACTCACTTTTTTCTGTGTAAAACTGTCACAAATTATGCAGATATGAAAGCTATGTTCTACTTCTTCCCACTTCTGAAGAAAAATATGCAAAATATTTCCATAGCTGCTATAATTTCATAGCCTCTGAGACCTGACGACACAGCTAGGTTTTGTTCTCCAATTTAATATGTGGGGGCATACAGAACAATTACAAAGTACAGTTCCTCCAGATTGCTTTGAAAAACTTAAGCATAAACTTGCATTCTCCATGACAGACATTGGCATTGTACATCCAAATTTATAAAGTTAAGGTGGTTACTGGCTTTTAATCAAGTTCACTGTAAATTGGGTGCAAGAACTGAACAGGCTTTTGGGTTTAAAGCTTCTGTGATTTTCCATCTTCAATTGTAATTGAATCTTCAGAATTACTGTGGGAAGAGACCTTGCAATATTATGTTCATTCTTTTTCATTTTCAGAGATTAAGAAAAATGTGTTTATTATTTTAAGAGGTTATTGCTCTCTCTTTAATTTCAGCCTGTCATCCATATCCATTGCTCTTGAATTCACTTATATATGACAAGCTGCCCTAAACCAGTGCAACTGTGCATCTGAATGAAGAGATAGAGGAGTATCTGAAAAGTTCATAGAGTCACTAAAATAAAACTCTTCTTCCTTCAGAACCACATTGGGGTGATGAAATGCATTAGTTTTAATCTAATCAATGTGAGTAGAGCTTTGTAAGCAAGCTAAGCAATGTATGAGATATGCAAAATCTTACTAAAAGAATTTCATGCCTCTTATGACTTATGTTTCAGTCTGCAAAGTACTTCTGTCTGATTAAAATTTTCATTGACAGGTTCTCAACACATTTTTGATCCAGACTGAAAAGATGTTGAAAAGACATGAAATTAATAAAAAAAATTACTAGTAACTTTACTTAGAAATGAAACTAATTGCAAAATCCTTATCATTCCTCTTATATAGACCTACCTATACACATATGAATATGTGTGTAGCATCTCTGAGAACAGTGGACTATTTTAGTTTGTGGTCTTTCTTAAGATATATTTGCCTCTATTCTGAAAGATTTTAGTTATGTTATAATGATAAGCAAGATTTTTTGCCAAATCATTCTCTAACAGTTGGTGTGCCTCCTGAGAGTAAAGACATAGAGCAAAGCCAAGCAGAACATGGATGCTCTTTTTATCAAAGTAAAGTGAAAGCATACACTGGAATTTCTCAAAGTTCAGCAATGTAGCAAGTCACAGGGAATCAAAAGCTCCCTTGCTTTATTCCTCCTGGAAAGCCTTTGATTGAAACTTAGGTATTTTTTTCTGGCCTTCATTTAATTTCAAATAGAAGTTAAAGAACATCTCACAAGTTCAGCGGTACAATTTTCCTGATGTAAGATTTCTGTTAGACAGGTTCAGAAGACTAATCACATCCTTCTTCACCTTTTAAGCAGTTTTTATTTGCAGGAAATTTGTAGTATTATGCTTCTGGGAGTTTTCTTTTTCTTTTTATCCCCAAAAACATGAGAAAGATATAATAGATTTTATCTTTTACAAAATCTACATCCCTCATCAGTTGAAAGCCAAAACCAGTTTTCTACAAGTAGGTATGGCCATAAAGTTTTCACCGTTAGACCACTTTCTGCAGCTGAGCATAGTCAGAACATTCACTCTATTAAACTGTTATTCAATAGAAAATTCATTTTTAAGATGAATGCATGTGTAGAAAAAGATAGGTATATACAAAAGCTAGAAGAACTTGAAATCTAGACATTTCCCCTGGACTGCAGAGTTAGTGGAAATTACTTATTCTATCAAAATGGAGATTTTAGTTGGAGAGATCCTGTTAACTTACACAAGATGCAGAGTTTTATCTGGAAAGAAAACTACAATGAGCTCCATAAATCAGCACCAGATTCTGCAGATTGTGGAGCTATTTTATACTTATTTAATTTTTAAAATTATTTTTTAGCTATACAGCCTTTTGATTTCAGCTACAGATGAAAATGTGGAGCTATTGTCACTACAGTGATCATAAAGAGTCCCATAGATTAGTTTGAAATTAATAACTTTTGAAATTATGCAAGCAGCAACAGTTTCACTAAGAACAAAAATTCTTGGTTTCTGGCTTAGATAAGCACATGTTTTGTTACAAAAGTAAATTGATTTTAAGAGCATTTAAAGACATCAAAAAAAGGAAAACCTCTTATGTGTTTTTTTACTTGACAACAAGAAAAGATGCTATGATTAATAATTTAAACCACTAAACGCATTATTTTTGCAAAAAGGAAATTCTAACATCCACAGTGGGACAATTCAGAAGTGTTGTACACATGACCTGTACATTGCCATAAATTAATTAGTATGGGAAGTGAATGCATTATCATTACGAATAAGGGTTTTATATGTAATAACATGTCTAATTATATTGGAAAATATATATGTGTGTTTGTCAAAGTTGACAAAAATACCAAAGCAGTGTTCTTATCAGTTTGACAATAATGTGGAAATCAGCATCTGCTGAGAGTAACTATATACAAATTTCTTAATAAATATCAGTCATTAAGTTCATATTATCATGACCAATGAAACAAACTGTTATCCAATGCTTAAGATAAGCCTTTGTTGCAAGCCATTTAGAGCTTTTAAAGACATTCGTTTCACTAGGTTCTTTCACAGATTTCTATGACTTCTCTTTTTCTGAGATCAGAACTTCATAACTAAAGATACACAAGCTCTCTACGAGATGCTCAGAGCTTGCTTTTTTTTTTTTCCAAGCCCTACAAAATGAAATAATTTTTCATTTTTCTAGAGATGTCATTCTGGGAACCTCCCACAATCAGACTATTTCTGGAAATACCAAGATTATAAAAAACCACTAACAATTTCTCTTGAAGATTTTTATTAAAGAGAATACTTTTTTAAAAATTCTTTGTTAAAAAAGAGAACTCAGATTTCTTTTTTTGCCCATTTAAACCTAGGGCTTAAAGTCTCACTCTGCTACTGCTCCTCATATCCAAGGAGAGAGTTCTGAGATACCCCTCTTTTGTACATTTCTACATTTAACCTGAAAAAATAGAATTGCTTCACTTGAAGGGTATAATTTTGTGCATATGGTGGATGAGTTATGCTGAAAGTTTAGGAAAAAATTAATTTTATATTTGAAAAAATTTTCTCCTTCTTTTATCAGATTCAAGATAGGAGCCTTTTTTTTTCTTCCTCACTGTTTATTGGAACACGCATTAGTCAAAATTCAAGTTTAAAAAAGTCTGCACATAGGTCATATATCCAGAAGCTTTTAAACTTGCACTTATCATTTCATCTGTTCTTCAGAGTGGAACAAATGAACAGGAATAGTACTGCTGACAAGAACAAAGTTACAGTGCATCAGGTGTGTAGGTAGGTTGTTCATAACAATAATAGTTGTGAAATCTATGTTGAAATTTATAATGTCAAAAAATAGATCTCTATATGTGTCTTAAGCTGGCGTGTTCAACAACACTATAGTTTGCAACTGTCAGAACAAGAAAAAGCAAATTTGTACCATTGCACTTTAAACTGAGACACTGAATAAAGTTTTACACAGCATCAAAGCAGATCCCCATGTTAGCAGTGCTGTGCAGCAAATAGCACATTCTAGGAATGATAAGTTTTATTTGCAGAAAATTATATTATCTTCTGCATATAGGCAACTATATTTTTAGTTAATCAGGTTATATTTTTTTCAGTGGAAATGACTCTAAGAAAATGCATTTAGAGAAAAAATAAAAGTATTTAGTAGGAAACTATTCTTATTGCTGTAGATTATTAGTATTGAAGTTGTAGACTTTTATCAGGAGATCTTTCTGCTGTAATCCCAAAATTATTCCTACTTTGAACTCACAGAGCTCAGCATTAAGTTTCTACAATGTTTGCATCCCGGTTTCCTAAAGGGCTGTTTCCCCTTTTAAGGTATATTTGAAGAATTGAGATCAAATAGAATCCTGTGCTCTGTACCTCTCAATATGAACACTTTCAGGGGAGGACCCTGAAAAAAGAGTCTTTAGTTTCCCTAGCTACTCTCTCTAAATTCCACCAAAACTTTGAGAGCTGTCTCACTGCAGTACACCAGATACAGAGGGCTGGGCAGCAGCAATGGGACACCACGGGTGGCTGAAGGGGAAGAAGATAAGAGGTGGTTTCTTTATAGAAATAAGTGAAGTAGCAATTTTTTTTCTAATTATTGTGTATTGATTCCTCTTTGGTTATCAGAAAATCTTTGGATGATATTTTTCTTTTCTGCTACTGAGTATCAGACCTAAATACAAGCCATGAGTGGAGTATGGATCCCCCAGATATCATGTTCTGTATCTTCCTAGATATCTGGGCAGACAAATAGTGCATTAGGGTGCTGGGAAGGCCACAGTTCCCTAAGGCCAGGACCACTGGAAACTCCTCATGTGGGGGGTTCAGGGCCCATCCCAGCCCCACAGCAAGGAGCAGGGGAGCTGGGGAGGCACCATGGCAGCCCCAGACATCAGGCAGATTGCTGGGGATGGCACATGCTGAGGTGCATTCCTGAGCCATTGACAGAGTGAGGAGAGCCCCAGAAAGGCTTGGAAGGGACAAGCAGGGCTAGGGATACCCTCACAGACCTGATATAGTATAACATGTTTTACCCCAGGAGAATACTTCTGAATTATCATTATCATTATATCCTTATCATAATAATTTGCCATTCATAATATAATCTTTTTTAATAATTCAGTATTTCTTCTTTTTTACTGTTGATTATATTTTAGAACTTTAGTTAATTATTTTAATTTTATTTTATGAAGCATTTGGCATGAAATTTTGCTACTACGGTAAAAAAAAACAACAAGCCAAACAACAATTAAACAAAACAAAACCTCCCAAAGCTAATTATTAAATCCGTCGTTTCCCTGTTTTGTTTTGCCTTCAATCTCTCTACTGAAAAATTATTAAGTTTACATCTGAAGAGATTACCTCTGTAATACTCCAGTAACAATTTTCAAAGGAATCCAGAAAAAATAATCCTTAGCTTGAGGAAAATTATACATGACCCCAAAGTATAATTGGTAACAAAAAGTACAGTTTTTAATTTGCATTTCTAAAAAAACACAGGCTCATGACCATTCTGTAGATTAAATGACAGGTAACCAGGTTAAAAAGAGGAATTCTATAACTGAGATGGCCAACAGAAATGCCACGCTGGACTGTGGTGCACAGACTTTGACTTCTTTCAAAGACTGGCTGACAGAATCCCGTGGGACAGTCCTGAAGCTCAGAGAAGTCCAGGAAGGTTGGATGTTTTTCATGAAGGAAGTCTTTAAGGCACAGAAGAAGGCCATCCCCCTGTGCCCAAAGACCAGCCAGAGGGAAAGAAAATCATCATGGCTGAATAGAGAGATCTGGTTGTTAGTCAGGGATAAAAAAAGGAGAGCTTATGGCCTTCAGAAAAAGGGGCAGGCCACTCAGAATTACTACAAAGATGCTGTCAGGCTATGCAGAAGAACCAAAACTGGACTTGAAATTAATCTGTCTACAGTTGTCAAAGATAACAAGAAATGCTTCTGGACTTTATTAGCAACAAAAGAAGGACTAATGACAATCTCCATACTTTATTGGGTGCAGGGTGAAACACAGTGATCAAGGATGAGGAGATGGTTGAGGTATTTAATGCCTTCTTTACCTCAGTTTTTAGGAGTAGGACCTGTTGTTCACTGGTACCCAGTTCCCTGAGCTGGAAGACAGGGCTGGGAAGCAAGTTTGGAACCTCCATAATCCAAGAGGAGATGGTATTGACCTATTGCACCACATTGACATAAACAAGTCTTTGGGGACAGATGGGACACACCAAAAGTCCTGAATGAGCTCGCAGAAGTGCTTCCACTCTTATTTGCCAGCAGTCTTGGGTAACTAGGGAGGTCCCAATAGACTAGGGATCGGCAAATGTGACCCTCCCCCCCCATCTAAAAGAAGGGCTGGAAGGAGGATTCGGGGAACTACAAGCATGGTAGTCTGATCTTGTTGTGGGGCATCTTGAGTGCCATTATTCAGCACTTGCAGGACAAACAGGAGACCATTATAAAGCACTGGAACAGGCTTCCCAGGGAGGTGGTTGAATCATCATCCATGGAGTTATTTAAAAGACTGTAGATGTGGTACTTCAGGACATTATTTAGCACTGGACTTACCAGAGTTATGTTAAGGTTGGACTTGATGATAAAGGTATTTGGCATCCAGAATGATTCTGTGGTTCTGAGATGGACCCTCAGAGTCCAAGGCAGTTCTTCAGCTTGCATGGGCTGTCTCTTCTATCTGCTGAGGACGAGCAGCTGAATCCTTCAAGCAGTAAAAGGGGCACAGAAGACCTTGAGCCTTAAGTGTCACCAAACCACATCAATTTCCTGTGTGAATCCACTGTTCCTGTTTGCAAACTTTTAATCTCTAACTCCATTCACCATTAATGGAAGCATTTACCAAGTCTCCAGCTGGGGTTGCAGCTGGCAGATTGCTGTTAATGCACAGCATTCACGATGCACTAATTCAGTGGACTTTGGCTGCTGGCCTATTTTCTGTCCCTAAATCCATAGTTTTATCTGATTCTCTGACCCCTCCAAACTCAGCTAGGCTGAAGACAAAAGCACGATAACACACACATCAGGCAGCTCTCACAAAGCTCCTGCTTCGGTATTGCTATAGAGTCTATTCACCACTAGTCTTTGTTTCATAAGTTCAAAAGCTTCAAAAATTATTTTTTATAAAAATGAAGCATCAGAAGCTAGAAAGGTTTATTCTGGGGAAAAAAAAATGCAAACAAACGAACAAACAAACAAAAAAAACCAACAAACCACAAAACCTCAAAAACCCCCCCAAACTTAATTGCTACCCAAAACCCACCAAACCTCAAAACCAAAAAAAATCTGCATTTTTAAGGAGCTTAATTACTACTGCTAATGGTGGAAAGAGGACAATTTATATTATTCTTCCATGGTTAGCCAAAGCTGTATATTATATGTTGAATTTTAATCTTAATTTAATCTTAATTTAAAACTCAAATAAATCCATTAGGGATCCAGTGGTCAAAAAGCAGTAATTGACAGTGGTGTTGCTGAACGCTGACAAAGCTAATACTGAACCTAACTCAGTGAGCAGATGTATCTTGTTCAAATATGTCTTTCCACTCACTGACCCAGAGTATGCTGGAGGTAACACAGTCAAATAGTGGCCCTTATTTAGCTCAGTTTTCCAGATGAAATGTAACTCTAAAACATGCTTTCTACATACAAGTTTCTCTGCTAAAATATCACCCATTTCATATTTTTCCCCAGTGCAGTTCTTTGAAATACTATTATTTGAAAGACTTTATATATGAAACGACTATATTAAACTAAATATCTTTAACAAAATATGTAAAAAAGAGAAAATATTATTTTGCAGTAAAAAATGTCTACAGTAAAATTCTGACTGGGTAAAAGGATAAACTACCTTTGAGGCAGTTTTGTAAAGTTTATACCTTTTAGAGTAAATAGTGGCTGATAAAAAAAAGTCAAAAAACGAAGAATGCTTTCTTCTTGGATAATGCAGCATAGTGTCCATCTCATAGGAAAGACAAGATGAAACTCTTAGCATCTGAAAACTCATAATAGCACAGAAAATTTTCCAACCCAAAGCATTTCAAAACATGCTCCAGAAATTGATATAGGCTTTTGGTTTGGTATTTTTTTAGAAAAAATGTCAAGTGAATTTTTGGATTAAGTAGGGAAAATCAGGTACTGAATAAAGCTTGATTAAAATGTTTTTTGAGCTGTACATGTTTTGAAAAAATCAAATGACTTTAGGAACTCCTATGATGGCATGACATGCAAATTTTAAAAAGGGACAGATTTTTTAAAGACTGTCCATAAAAAAACCACTTCAAAATATGTCATAATGATATCTCTTCAGTATCATAGCTAAAATAACACATAGATAGTTCTTCATAGATTACAGAGCCTTTGTTAAAACAGAAGACCAGAGAAAAATGTTTAGAATAGATTCTCAGTAAAGCTTGCAATGTTCAGCCTACCTACGTGCATTTACATATGAAGTAATGTGGCCTTATTGCTCTATTAAAAACACTCTCTGAAAGATATGAACCCTACCACAACAAAATATGATCCAAAAAATTATCTGTGTTTTGGTGAAATGAGAGTCATGGTTTTGGTGACTGAAGATCTAAGTACACACCCCATTGTACTTCTATTACAGCACTGGCAGCTCAATTTGATTACCCTTATTTGCAATTTTGACATTTATGATTATATCTTTACTGATGTATACAAGATGAAATGTAGACAAAAAGCTGTCAGGAATCAAGGTGATCAAGGTGGCATAGATTGTGATGGCTTATTTGCTTTATTCTGATTGTTGTTCACTCAGCTTTATAATTATTTCATATCACCTGATGAGCAAGAACTAGAACATGTTTGGGGATTTTTTACTGGTAAACTAATAACTGTAATAAAAAGTTAATAATTTAATTAATTCTTTGGGAAATTATCCATATGAAAGTTACTAGTGTTTCTGTCCCTTCTGCAGCTTATTTAGCTTTTTCTTGCCTGCCATGATCAATCTTTCAGACTATTTTGAAGTACAAGGCATATTCATAGTCAGATATTGATGCTGAATCTTAGGAACTGAAGCATTATTGAAGGAGCAAAACGTAATTTTAGATTTAGTCTATAATATTGTGTCATGGTTGTAATTAACAAATTACAGCAGAGCTCCTATGGGAATAGCATATTACAGCCATATCATTGCTCATTTTTTCCACCCATGATTATTACACTGAACATAAAAGGAAATTATTAATGATTTATCTGCACATTGCTTAATACAGATGGTAATAGTGCAGGATAGAAGAAGTTAAGTTAATCTATGTTTATAAACTACTCTACATAGAAAAGAGAAACTAAACCACTGTTGATTAATTTTCTAGTGAAATGAAAAAAAAATTGTCCTTCAAGGAATAGTAAATCCATATTAATTATACTTCAGTTGCTTCACACTTATTTATACTTACATATAAGAACAAAATGTATGAATATTTTCTTACAGTCAGCTCTTGGACTTTGCAGCCTTCACACTAAATTTCTGGCTTGCAGTGGAAGCAAACAGCAAAATAGCAAATGATAGTAGGTTTAGAAATAGACTTGTTTATATATTAAATTATATACCTTCACTCTCTGGATTTACAGGCCCACCAACATCCATAAATTCCTTGTATATCATCACAGACTCCAAGGCCATCTAATATCTTTGCTTAGATCCTAGGCCTCTCACCCAGTTACTGGGTCAGATCTTGGGACTCTTAGTGTTTTCAGGCGATGGTATCCTTCTACTACCTGCTAGTCCAGCCTAAAGTATGATTCACTTCCACACCCTCCCACACAAAATAGGGGTGCCATCAGTATCCAGTTCCAAGACCAATGGGATCCTCAGTTCCACAATTTCCCACTCCAGTGACTGGCACTGACATCTCTCATGCTGTTTACTGACTAGTCCCTCTTGAAGGTTACTAGTGGCTTACACCTTAACCCAGTGCACTTAAACCAGAGGAGTGCACTCATAGAGAAACTTGTTAGGAATAGAATTTAATAAAAATACAGGGCATAGCCTGAGAAGTAAATCAGCCAGCAGCTTACTCAGACTCAGTTAGCCTCTCTTGTCCCACCTCCTCTCCATTTCCCATGCTTGTTTCCCCCATTCACGTTGACCCCTTACTTTCTCCACTTTTGTTTCATCCCAGATAAACAGCCCACCTCAAATTACTTTTTCCCTACTGTACCCGAAGTTAGTATCTCACAGATTTTGGTTGCTGAGGGTCTGATGAACTTGCAAGATAACACTTCTTAAAAGATCACCAACTGGTCCCTCAGTTATTTGTGAGATTTGGCTGTCTCCATCACCTCACTACCTCTTAAGCATGTGTGAAATCTCGCACAGCACAACCCATAGCACTTATCAGCCTCTCGCTTTGTTATCTACCATGTCCAGCAATTTCTCATGCCATGTCCAGCAGCTTCTCATGGTGAGTTTACTCACCTTAACTAAATCTCAGGCCATGTTCTAGCATTTGCCAGTGGGCTTCAACACCTGTACTCTGCCCACACTTCACAGAAGTTTCACCAGAGTTAAAAAGGTGCTTTTTCACTGCAGGTCAGAACACAGTAAAATTGGATTAGTAATTTTTAACATTTACTGCTCAGCACAAGAGTCTTTCTTCTCAGCCTCAGACACAAAACCTGCTTGTGCCACATAACTCTTAGAAGAGAAAAGCTGGTTTCAACAGTGGAACACAAACACTCATTCTACCATCCATTCAGCCCACAGCAAGATGGAATAGTCCAGAAATAAGATGAACGTACAAGTGAATTCAGAGGTGATACTGGCTGAAGGTAGAAGAAGTAGATCGAAATTTGCATCTTATTAGGGATATATACTCCCAGAATGGATGAACAGTGTTCTGAAATATCAGCATATAAATATCAGCATGTAAAATGGAACTCCATATATGAATGAAATATCAGCATATATATGGAAACCAAACAATCAAAACAATTGGACAGTGCACAGGAAAGAATGAATAAATAATAGCAATACACTAGTGTATGCCTTAAAGTTGGGACCAAAAAAGAAAAAAAAAAAAAATATATATATATATATATATGTATACCGTGCTTAAGCTTAAATAACAGCAGCAGAAAGATCATACTGAATTACTTTGCTAAAGAAAAAACAAAACAGAACAAAAACCACAAAAAACCCAAACCAAAAAAAAAACAACAAACCCCAAAACAGTGCTAAATAGTTAGAAATTTATAGATAGACAGTATCATCAGCAAGCATTTTCATGGGAAAAGTATCCATGCCTTGGCTAACCCTTCTTATTGCTAAGATGAAATTACATCTATGATTTAAATACTTACATACACAAATTTAATCATCTTCTTTAAGTAAGACTTTTTTGGCTTAAATCTGTAAAAGAATAGGATCTTTATTTCATCTACATCTAAAGAAATTTACACTTTTTTTAGTGTTTTTGATCTTTTTTCAAATAATTTGATTAATATTATTTCCCATATTTGAGCTACTACTCTTAAAAAATAAAATAATCAAAGTTGTTACTGCTATCATGATAAAATACCCTGATAATATACAGTCTCAAAAAAGCACTGGTGTGAAAATAAGATCAAAGAAAGTTATCCTAGAGATCACTGTGCAATAATACCAAAAGTTTTCATTGCAAGATACATAAATGAGATCAACTAGAATATATTTTGCTAATGAAAATTTCACCAGTGAAGTCTGACTAGGTTTACTGATCCTGAAAACACTGTGTGTATATAGGAAAAAAAAATCCTTTTTGTAATTACTAGAATAATTTAATCCAACAACTATACTTTCAGAAAAGGATGTTGGATTAAAAATATTGCCTGGCACTGACAGACTTTATGAAAGTGTTTTCAATGCATATACAATCTCTAGTTGTGTACTCTACTGGACCACCTGCTTGTGTGATGACCAGGAATATATTTTTTTTTTTTATGTTTAGGCCCACTGGTTACATGTGTAATTATTTATGTGGAGAATGGTGTTATTTTAACACTCATTCCTAAAACCCCATTAAAAGGTCAGGATTAAAGGGAGGAGAGTATGCATAGAGGGGAGGAAATACAGGAACAGTTCAGTTCACTCAAGCAATGAAAAGAATCAAATAAAGAAGAGAAATCTGAAAAGATGCATCCATCTCTAAGGTCTGGAGAGCACACTGGCCTGATCTCTCCATGCTTATTTGGCACCTTAGCTTTTTGGTTAATGTTTGAATCTATTAGAAACTAACAACATGTTTGTAAGGCAATCAATACTGTAGAATAGTCTGTTACCTCCAAGGCATACCAAGTCCTCAATAAACTAACTGGATTCTTTTCCCTGTACTTTAAGGTTAGCCTTATGTATTTCTTATTATTCTTACACAGTTTAAAGTTGAAAGCAAGCTACCTCTGCACAAGCCATGTCCTGAGAAAGGTATAAAAAAACAAATAAAAACATCCATATGTTTAGAAATTACTGATGGGATGTTTTGGGTTTTTTTGAGGCTGGAAATTGTTCTTAGTTGCTTAGGAATTTTTCAGCTTTCTCTGAATTCCAGGCTTGGAGCTGTGATGCTGACCCTGCACCTGTCTATAGAACTGCAGATGGCTGATGTAACACAGGCTATTGACTTCAAAACAGGAAGGAGGAGAAGAAGCAGATTGCTCGTGTGAGATGTACACACAATTTCAAAATGCTAATTATTTGTTCCTTAAAATATTATGAAGGCTTGCACACCTACAACTGGGATTCATCTGCATGCATCATTTAAGTCCTAATGTATACCTTTGGCAGAGGAGGAAAATCTGGTCAGAAATTACACACTTGTAATTGTACACAAAGTGATTTGCAGTGTTATTCAATAATCTATTGATCTTCTTTCAGTGAAAAGAAAGAATCAGATGCAGGAGGGAAAACAGCATACAGATTAACTTAAATAATTACTCAAGTGAGTATTTCTTTTTCATAGTCATGAAATTGCACCATGAAAGAAACATATATCAAATAAACTCACCATTTTTAGCATTAAAAAATACCAAAGAAATTAGCAGTATATAAAGGCAATGTCACTGTCCTTATGCAGTTAAAAAGAGATATCAGAATATTCAGAATATTTACTTAAGAACAGTGGACTATTGAAGGTCCAGAAATAGAACAAAAATTGGTACCTTTCCAAAGATATAAAACGGCAGACCAGTAATAGAGGATCATATCCTGAACACACATCCACACACACACACACTTCTTTGAACCTTTTTAGCACCCTTCCCATGAAGAGAGGTTAGAACTGAATGATCTTTAAGGTCCTTTCCAACTCCAACCATTCCATGATTCTATGATTATACTTACTGCTTCTCTTTATCTCCAAACCAAATTCTGAGTTCAATGGTTGGATTAAAATAGAACACTGCAATTCTTTTAAAAATCACATCTTTTCTTAAATACATTATTTGCTGAGCACTTCAATTTGTTACAAACATCAAAAAAAATCAGTAGATATTGAATATAATTCTTAATCTTTCCATACTCTTGCAGCAGTGCACCCAATGTCATCACATACAAGCCTGCAGTTCACGTGTAATCTTGCATTTAATATGTGAAAAGTCAGTAGATCATTGACATGCAATGTGTGTCAGGAGAGAAAAGAGAAAGCAACAAGCATCTCCTGCCAAGACTAATCACCATTACCCCCCTAAGCGGATCTCATATTTGACTGCACATCTTAATATATCTTTCAAGTGAAAAATCAAAGTGTTCAGTTCTTACTGAAATCAGTAAATGAGAGGCTAAGTTACTTGCTGTGTCCAAGAAACAACAGAAGACTTGTCCACAATCCTCACACAAGCCTTTTGAGTCTACTCACGAGACAAACTATCCATGTGATATTGAGGTCAACCAAGAAATTATGCATGGCATTTGGAAGTTTGTACAAATTAACAGCAAAATATTGCCACTTGATTTGGAAAGAGAAATTCAAATAATATAACACTGAACAAATATTGCAAACTAACCAAACAATCATGTATTTCAGGAAGAATTTTCCTTTAGAATAATGACCAAAGCTGCCAATGATTCTCAGTTAGGGATCTCGTTCAGGTAATTTCTTGCATTGTAAGACTAAGTTTCATGCTTCCATTCTTCACATCGAACAGCAAAGGAAATTAAAATCTTCCTTCTTCAAAGCACTGAAACCAAACACCTTACCATTCACCAGGAAAGCCTAGTAGTTGTTTAGCCATCATATTGCAATGTGTTTTGCCATTAAATTTCTTCCTACTATGAAAAAAGCCAACAGGTTCACAGCAGAGGGACAGAGTATGACCTGCATGCCAGTGCAAGCTGAGATGCAGCAGATACTGAGAAATCAGCTCAGTAATAGTTCATCTTGCCTCCATACTGTTTGCAATATTTATTCCATAACAAAAATAAAATACACTTTTTCAGGATATAAATTACTCTTATCTTCTCGAAACCCAAGAACTAAGAAGTGTTTACCACAGTTTCATGCAGATGCACATGGGGGTACCCCCTTATGACTAGTCACTGCAGCAATTGCTGCTCCATTGCTTCCCAAAGAATTAATTGCATTCATAGTAAAAATAGAAAAAGTCTCAAAGACTGGTAAAATTTAGAAAGGCCTCTGGAATGTATTGTTTAAGTATGTGATGTGTATCACAGTCATAGAATCAGAATCATAAAATTACAGATGGTTTGAGTTAGAAGGGACTTCTAAAGACCATCAAGTCCAACCACCTTGCCAAGGCCAGGCACACCTCCCACTAGGCCATGTTGCTCAGAGCCCCATTTACTTTCAACAAATGGGGCATTCACAACTTCTCCAGCCAACTTGTTCCAGTATGTCACCATCCTTATCGTAAAAAAAAAAATCTTCCTTAGGTCCAATCTAAATCTACCGACTGGGTTTAAAACCGTTTACCTTTGTCCTGTCACTACAGACCCTAGTAAAAATCTTTGTTATAAACCCCTGTCATGTTCAAAAGGCTGGAAACATGGAGATTCTTGTTGGACCCCACAAGGACAAAGTGAAGTTAACACAGTATCTAGGGTGCAGCTACACGATTTTTTTAATTGAATACGGACAGAATTGGTAGGCATTAAAACTGTAGCAGTTAGCCTAATCCTAGAGAGAGAGACGGAAGAGGAAAGAGGAAGGATGGAGGGAAGGAAGGGAAAATAAAGCATCACCCAAAGGTAGAAGGAGAGAGTGAGAGAGAGAGAGAAAGGGGTGGAAAGTCACTACCCAAGGATCCAGCAATGTCTTGTTGGTCTCATGGCAGAAAAGAACAAGGGGGGGGATCAAAGGGGAAGATGGTCCCATCCTAGGAGAAGGGGAAAGGGTTAGAGTCTCTCCTCCTTTTATGCTGTCCATTTCTTGCTGCACAATGGCCTATAGCCAATTGTTGCTCATCCTGACTTGGCCTGGAAAGTTCCATCAAGTGATCACCTCTGTTGTAGTTTGCCACCTGCTGTATCAGCAGAATTAACAGGTATCGATGAGGTGTTTTCCCCTAATTGTCTCTCCTAATTAACAGTACCAAACCTGGGCCTGTCAAGGGGCTGGTTTTTTTCAAACTTCCCTCTTATCTCTTCTCAAGCTATCTCTTCTCAATCCTTATGGCCTCACCTCACATCCCTTCTCAAGGCTTTCAGACTGATTGAGATAAATACATCATTCACCCCACTTGCTACAGAGAGAGGGAGAAAGATATCCCCACCTGCTGGATTCTGCAGCCTGTAGTGGTCAGCCAGTCCTGTGCAGTTGCCTTCCAGGCAACATTTCTTTGCCCCTAATCCCCACCCTTCCCTACTGTATGCCAATTTTTGGGGGGAGGAGGGTAGGGCTTCCAGTTGTCACTTGTCATTTGAGGCAAAGCCTGACTGGAACATCACAACTCCCTTTGTATATTGAAAAGCTGTAAAAAAGTCATCCCTGCTCCTTTTCTTCCTCAGGTTAAACAACCCCAACTCTCTCAGCCTCCCTTCACAAGAGAGGTGCTCCAGCCCTCTGGTCATTTTTGTGGACTTCTGTCGCAACGAAGGACGGAGAGATAGTTTGATGCAAACCAGATTCCGTTTATTGGCACTTTCACATACAGTTATATACCTTTATTCTTATCACCACATAGGTGTTGAAAGTTACCTAATTGGTTAGTTACTGCTAGCGTGATGCTACTTGATACTACTTGATTGGCTAATTAACAGTTTACCCTAATAAGGAGATCCTGTAAATACTTCAAGCTAAGTAGGTTTATTGTTGCAACTTCTGTCCTTGCCACTAAGCACTTCTTCAGGGTATCTTATGCTGAGCTTACAAAGCAGGGGGCTGTGTTTATACAGAACTCTGCCACAGCTTATGCGATAACCAGTTTGATTTGACTAATTGCTCTGTGCTAACGGTACACTCTGACCTGTTTCTTGCATATCCACAGACTTCCTCTGGACTACATCTAACAGATCCATATCTGTCTGGTGCTGGGGATCCCAGAGCTGGATGCAGTTCTCAAGTAGGAGTCTCATGAGAGCAGATGGGGAGAATCAGCACCCTTAACCTGCTGCCCACACTTCTTTTTATGCAACCCAAAGTATGATTTGCTTTCTGAGCTGTTTTCTCATCTAGCAACATCCCCAAGTTCTTCTGTGCAGGGTTGCTCTCAATCTATTCATCCCCACAGCTGTACTAATATTGGGAATTACTGCAATCTAAGTGCAGGACCTCGCACTTGGTCTTGTGGAACATCATGAACTTCACATGGGCCTACTACTCAAGCCTGTCAAGGTCCCTCTACATGGTATATGTTCCCTCAAGCACCCCTGCACCACTCAGGTTGATGTCATTCATCTGCAAACTTGCTGAGAGTTCACTCCATCCTGCTATCTATGTCACTGATGAAGGCATTAGATAGTATCAGTCCCCAGATGGACCCCTGAGGGACATCACTTGTTATTGGTTTCCATTAGGGCATGGAGCTGTTGAGTGTAACTTCTTGGATTCATATATATACACATGCAAAGCAGCACTGAAATTATTGAAAAATATTTAATATTCTCACTTAAAGTTAAATGCGTATACATATATACATTTTATTATGTTTTCATATACAAATAAACTTCTTGTGCTGTCATCTAAAAAGTAAGGTATATATATGCTCACATATATATAAAAGACAAACATACCTTACTTCGAGAGATACTTTTAAAGATTTTTATTTTTATAAACTTCTGCTAGGTATTTTCTTCCATTATTTTCTGGAACAATCATCAAACCACAATTCAGGTGCTACTCCTGCAAATACCTCCGTACTGTTTGCAGCACAATACAACCTTATTTTTCTTGTGGTTATCAAACAGAATGTAGTCTAGTAAAAGATACAGAAATAAGCAGAATTCTCATGCCTTGTGAGTAAAATACTAAATTCAGCCTCAGTTGGCAAATAGTTGATGTAGCAGCTAAATAAAAATGTCTTAGTGAAACCTGAGACATCCACTTTCTTTATACATGCAAACCAGGTTCTGCTCCTTTGTGTTCATTCCCTATCTCTTTAGAATGCTTACAGCTCTCAGTAACACCTACTGACATAAAGTCTTAGGGTCAGCATCAAATCCCATTAAAATAATCTGAAGGGCTCCTTTTGAGTTCAATGGGCTTTAAATCAGACTCTTATTAGACTCACCTAGTAGACTAATAAATATTCATGGATAGATGAAAGAACAGAAAATCTCTCTAGTATTTTTTAATCCAGCAGGAAGATCATTTGCTTGGTGAATGATAATCCACTTGTTGACCAAGAAAGACTCATGGGCCAGGATGGAAATTTATCCTTTGGAGATATGTGGCATATAAACAGGTGAATAAGGTAATAGAAAACAAAAACCATAGGAGCACACACTGCAGTTTCCAATGGAATCTCTGCAAGATACTCTTAGCTTGAGGCTAAGTGTAATTGGAATTCTTGTGAATGTTAATTGATTGTTTTTTACAAATCACCTCACTACTAAACAGTATAAATTTGCATAGCTTCAGTGATCAAAATAAAGCAAAGAATTCTAAATCTGCTTCCAGTGTTTCCCACCAAACACAGCAGCTCTTCTCCATTTATATTATGCATCTCAATGATATAATCTGGTTCAGCCTCATGCCATATAATAAAGTCTTACTAGCAGCAGTGAATTCACTATTCTCTGCTGTACATAAGATTCAAACACTTGGTAGTCTGAGCGGAGGCTTGGATGGAAAACCTCAGCATGCTTTGTTAAGATTTGGGCTTGCTTTATGCAGGGTGATTAGGAAAGGAAAAGGAAAAGGACTTGAGAGAAGTGGAGATTAATACATCATAAATTGTTAAGGAGGACATTCTGGTAGGGGACACGCTTCTGGTACATCACACAAGCAAAAGTAGTCTCAAGGTACAGAAGTGGAGCAGCTTTCACCAGAGTTTTATGTCAGCATTTAAACCACACTTTTAAAAAGTGACTGTGTTTCTAAAGTGCTAACTTGGTAGAATAGAGAGCATTACATCCTTTGTTATTGCAGAGGGAATAAATCCCACTCTACTCCTTTCTTCCATCACTGTGATCACAGTATAATTCAAACATATGGAAAGAAATCTAGCATGCTTCTAACATAGCTTCATGCAAGCCTGACAGTCCACCTTTGTGTATCAGCATGGAGGACCAAGACCTTGCATATAAATTGCTGTTGTGGTTTAATTCCAGTAAGTTGCTCTGCACCACACAGCCACTTGCTTACTCCAGCACAGTGAGATGGGGAAGAGAACCAGGGGGGGAAAATGGGAATGCTTGTAAGTTGATATAAAGACAGTTTAATATATAAAGCAAAAGCTGTACGTACAAGCAAAGCAAAATAAGGAATTCATTCACTGCTTCTCATAAGCAGCCAGGTGTTTAGAGCCTTGCCCAGGAAAGCAGAACTCTGTCAGTCATAATGGTGACTTTGGAATACAAACCCGTTAACTCTGAACATCTCCCCTTTCCTCCCTCTTTATGGAATGGAGTATCCCCTCAGTCAGTTCTGGTCACCTGCCTGGCTGTTTCCCCTCCTAACCTACTGTATAATATTCCTCAGTGTAGTCTCTGTCCTGGGCATCATGAGAACCAGAAAAGATCTCAATGCTGAGTAAGAACTCTTCAGCTATAGCTAAAATACCCCAATCTTACCAATATTCTTTCGATCATGAATCAAAAACACAGTACCATACTAGCTACTGTGAAGAAAATTAACTCTATCTTAGCCAAACCCAATGTAGTTTCTGGGAGCTTCAGCTCCCAGAACAATGTCTCAGGCTTTTAGGCACAGCCATGTAATAACAAAGTATTCCATGCATAGCATCATTGGCACTGAGTGTTACTGCTTTTCTCACTTACTGACCTTCTCTTGATTTAAAAGTTATATGTTTACATGAGAATATATTTTAATTCTCTTCAAACACAGAAAAGGAACATTATGTATCAACATGCCTAAGGAGCTACAAATTATAATGCACACATATATCCGTAGGTATGTACAGACAGATGTAAATGCATATTTTATTTTCATCTTATCAACACTTCACCCTTCAGTGGATTCATCTGACCTAATATAAGCATGTTGTGTGTAAATGCAGCTTTAAAATGTGGTATAAGTGACTATTTAATGCACATTCATAAACCATTGTACCAAAAAAGAAAGGAAAACTTAAACGACGCTAATTGTCACCTTATCTGCTAGTTGTAGTGGAGAGGGAAAGCAGCAAACATCTGTTTCAGCTGCTTTATCAGCTATAAGAATCCTCCTCTATTAACAGACAGTGACTGTATTAGTGAATGAGGAGATGACACTATACTTGCATGTGCTGTAGACTAGAAAACAGGTACTGTATTGTCATGTCTGCGTGTTCAGTGTTTGTTTAAGGACATTATTTATTTTAAAATTGAATTTTTAAAGAAATTTCTAAATTCCTGGAGTCTTTTCATCAGTAGCCAGTGATCTGAAGATATGGAATTCAGTGTTGTTAGAGCTAACATTCACATTTGTTTTGATTCTTCACAGAAAAATCTAGAAAAAATACTGATGAGGAACTAAAAAATATCCACTCTAATTTTTAGATATATCTAGTTAGTATCTCAATTTAAAACAAAACAAAACAAATAAAAAAGAAAAAAAAGCAAACAAAAAACAACCAAACCCCCCCCAAAACCAAACAAACCTAAACAAAAAAAACCCAAAACAAACAATGCAACATACTCTTTCAAATAAGGCTATCAAGTATACAGACTTATACAAAAAATGTGATAAAGGTGCTGGCCACGCCTGCCTCTGTGAAGCCAGAGAAGTCCATTTAGTCCTAGAGAGTCCTGGCATCAGTACTTTACAGGTTTTTGTGCTCCTTGACATAAAGAAGACAAACGTATGAGAAACAGAAGGAATGAATAAGCATTACTTGTTAGAATATGACCCATTACTATTGTTATGGACTCTTTTCTTCCAATACACAAAATTGAAATGCCAGTACTTCAAGTCCATCAAAGCAGTCACAGGTCAATACACTGTGAGTAATCAGAGCACAGCTTTCCACAGCTCTCATTCTTCAGCCAAAGTAAACCCTCAGTGAGGCCTCACCTCCTCCACAACTTTCTCAGCTGCAATGAGATGTCAACTGCACTTAGCTTTGCCTCAGAGATCATCATCTCCCAAAAATCTGCCTGCAGTAAGTCACAATGAGGACTTACCAAAACAGCTTGTTCAGACACAGAACACCTAAGGCTGCAAAAGCAAAGGCTGCTTTTCATCCCACAGTGGAAAAATTTTTTTGAAAAAAATATGCTTGATAATCCTTAAAGAAAACTAACTTAATAGCATTTTAATTATGAACACTATGAGGCAAGCAAGAAAGAAAACATACAAATAAACTAGAGGACCCAGCTTTGCAAGGAGGGGTATATTGCAGCTCAGTGGGCTCTACAGACTACTGGGAATATCTATCAGAACAAGCACATTAGAGATTATGAGTTTTAATACTACTAAAATAAATAGCAGCATAAAGACATGATAAAAGGTAGTGCTTAAATTCTTCATTTTGTAAGAAATTTTCCTGAAATCCAAGTGAGGCTAGGGATAAATGTTGTGATTGAGTTTGATAACTTGTATTGCTAAGAATTTTTACCATGGAAATTTCATCACTAATTTAATCCTGTGAGAAAGTGTATCTTTTCTTATAGGATGATTTCGTATTATCAAATATGTCTTTGTCCGTACCTTTAAAGGAATGTGAAAATGGACACAGCTAAACTGTGAAACTTCATATGGGAAAGAAATAATGGATTTAATAGAAAAAGAGTTGCAAGCATTCTGACAATTCCCCCTTTTTGAGGACCCCTGAAAATCAATAAAGATATTTTGGAGGAATGATGAAAAGAAGCCAAATACACAAAATAATCTATCCCTTATGTTGAATTCCTGCAGAGTTCCTTAATTGTTGGAGTCATTATTATTTTTAAACTGAATATTAAATAATTCTGTCCAGTTATTAGGTAACTACAAAATTTAAGCATAACATAAACCCTTGACAACAATTTTTTTCAGAAAATATTCTATTAATTTCAGTGTATGAGATTGCATGTGAAAAACTAGTGGGAAAGCTCTTTTTCTAGATTGGCCTGAGTCTCTACCAATGAGATTCAATGACTTTCAAGGCCATCTTTTATTTTTATCTGTCATTTGTACAAAAGCTGGGAAAAAAAATCATTAAAAATTATCTCTTCTATTAATAGAATGATAAAGTGACACTGGTAAAGAATTATGCAGTGTGATTGATGCTTAATCTTCTGTGGCCACATTGCTGAGATGTAAAGCCATGCTGGAACCAGCTCAGTGACCTCATTTCTTTATCTAACATTTTTTCGTCTTGTTCTAGCTTTGGGTTTATGTTGCTTCTGCACCAGAAGTTAAGAAATTTGCTGCTGCTTTGAAGAGGTCCCTTCACCAAGAGAGGTAGCTTGTCAAGCCACAAACTGAGGATCTACAGGATACAACCTGGCTGAACACTGGGGAGAAAGGAGAAAGTGTCATTAAAATTACTGGCTTTCCCCAGCTGATCTAATTGCAGCAGTTTTATTGCAGTTGTGTCAAACCGTGTTCCATACACATTCCAGGTCATCCATTTTAAAACATTAGTTGATAGAAGAGGTACAGTTCTTGCAGAATTAAAGAGAGAAAAAGTTAAAATCAAAGCAAACATATTACCAATATGTAGGGGAAGTATCTATATAAACATGGTTTTGTGATTCCTTTTTAGATTTTATATGGGCTCAGGACATTATACAGTAGACAGAGCATGCAGAGCCCATCAGTAATTACAAATTCTATCAGCTTTATTAAGGAAAACGGAAGGACAAAATTGCATTGCTGCAAAATTCTAAAGCAATCAGCACACAGAATTGAGCTGTCACAGATGACAACCATAAGTCTACTCAATCCTGAAGGAGATGGAGGTACCTCATTACTGGATGAAGCCTACCAGTTAATAAAGAAATATATTTAGTCTGTATTCACATATTAGAGGAAATACATATTGTTTTAAATATCTGACAAAGTTTTTGGGTAATGATTAATAAGAAATAAAGCAAATATTACTACCATAATACAATAGGCACCTGTAATTCAAACCAAAGGGTTACCTCAAAAACAAAAAAGAACTTTAAAGAATCACTGTTAACATGACAAAATTTCATTGCAGTCAGAAAAAAATTGGTTAAGACACAAAAGTAGTTTACTTTGAGATATATATATATATTTTTTTGTAGTTTTTTTCAAACTGTTGGCCCTTTTTCAACACTTCATGAAGTGATAGAATAATCACCTCTAAAAACCAGCAGGAGATAAAGACACAGCAGGAAATCATCCCCACAGAGAAAGGGAAAAATCATGGCATGAAAACCCAGAGAAATGTCTGACTTTATTGTGATACAGTTTCACAACTTTCTAAATAAAATACATAAAATAAAATAATTTTAGTTACTGATGATTTGTGTTAATTTGAGCTAGTATGTACTTTCCCCAGTGACCTCATGAAGGAAATAAAGTAGCTCTACTTCACTCTAGGGTTCTTACGTGTGGATGGATCTCAAATCAGGAGTGAAATGAAGATTAACTATGCCATCAAGATAAACTCTGAGAAGCAAACTATACTTGTGGTGCCTCACAAGAAATGGTAGAATATTCCATAAAAGAGCCCTAATCTTGTATTATAAGAACCAATACTTGCATATTAAAGAAAGGTGTCAAAAGAATCCCAGTTAGTTGCACACACATAGACACAAAATTAAATTGTTCATTTATTTGTCTCTGCAAGTTAGTAAGTTGTCTCTCCTCAAATATGAGGTATTACTAGGTTTCTCAGCATGCATAATTCTCAAAAGCAACTGATCCTCACAAAAGCAATTGAGCTTCTTCACATTTAAACCATTTTAAAATTTATCTGCATTTCTCATTGCAGTTAACTTCTGAGGAAATTCATCACTCAGATTCACTAGATTACACCTGAAGTATTGCTTCTTTCTTCATTTAATACTTTTCTTTCTAAGACTCTAGTTTTGTTCCACTTGTATCATCTTTACTTTATTAACACTCAATGTTAAGATTTATCTTTTACTCAAAGCACAAGGAATCTATAAGGTGTGGTTCTGAAACACAAGGACCGTGGCCAAGGGAATCTTTACAGCCTGGTGGCTCCCAGTTCCTCCTGATTTCCCACATAACAGGAGCTGTGAGTTCCTCTCGCATGGAAAATTTCTCTAAGAAAAAGGGTCTCCTACTGAATTATGGATATAACAGGAGCTGGGAGCCAGAAGCACTTACTTCTATGATAGGGCAGATTTGCTAGCTGGAGAGCAGGACCCCATCCAGCCAATCTAAGCCACTCTGAAAGGCAAGGAAACCATTGGCAAAAGTCACCTTACTCAAAAGAAAGCCTCTCAAAGTGGTTCAGTGTAATTCCTGCTTATCAGAGCAAAAGTTTTATTATTTTTATTGATCTTATATTTCCAGATATTCAGGCTGGCTTTCTTTCTCTGATCTTCAGATACTTTCTCTGGCATGTTTCTTACTTAGCAGGTATTTTCTGTGGTGTTACAGTCTGATTTCTGAGATTTGGATATAGATTTTAGGGGCTATGAAAGGTGGAAGGTATGGATCTCACATCTATTCATATTCAGAGCTCTGAACCACACAATAATCCTGACAGAAGGACTTATTTCAATAGCTCACACTTTCTTATCTCATTAAGAAAGAAAACTATAGTAATATGTCTGGAGCATGTTTTAATTTTAGTATTTTTCTCAGCTACATGATACATGCATGACTTTCTAGTACTTAGTAAGTGTAAGCTTTCACAACAATTTTTCTAAAAACAGACATAAAGTGAATATTTTTTAATGCAGAGTAGAAATTAAGGGTAAATACAGTGGTGAAATTTAAAAAGTAGGGCCAAAATTTGGCTTTTGTCAGAAGGACTGCATGTTGTGGATATTTTTTGTGGTTTTTTTCCCTTAGTGCTAGTGCCATTTGTAATGCAATTGATAAATAGATGAACATCACTCAAAAAAAATGAATACTCAAAAATGAGTACAAATATTATGCAGAAATTGCAATATTAACCTTGAGTTTTGAAACTAAAACACACGCTATTGTGACAACTCTGTAGAATTCTAGATAGAAAAATAATTAATGTATCTACTTTTAATTAATCTTCAAACAACTAATTTTCTGGAATTAGTTTTATCTCTATAATTTTTTCTGTAATTGACAAGAAGATTTCTAGAAGTCTTTTTGTCTGGTATGTTTAAAATGTTTTAGGCATTTTAAAATGTTTATCACCATGCAATCAGAGCTTGCAATCTTCCATTTCCACTGGTTTCTTCCACTCCTTTTGCTGAGGTCATTTCATTTTCACTATCAGTTTCAGGTGTTTTGCTACTAAATTTAAATATCTTTTTGCTCGGTTTGAGTGAGATGTGATCTGCTAAAAACTCCTTAGATGGAGAAATAATATATTATAATTTTCTCAATGGGATAGCATCTATCATAGTGACATACAGAAAAATAAGTGCTGAATAGGTATATATCTTAGGAAGTATAAATAGTTGCATCCTCATGTTCATACTGGTTAAATCATAAACTCACATTTTTTAATGTATCTGTATGATACTTATAGATAGCTTTGTTGCTCCTGTTGACATTTGAACCTTTCTCCTTCAAATATGCTTAGTTGCCTTAAGAACATAACAGCTCCTCTGCTAGCAGTAGAGTTTTTTACTGTGGTGATGTTTGTAATGATAAAATGGGGAAGGAATTTGAATACATTTGGGATACTTAGAGTCCTGGGAAGATATAATCAATGGAGTCAGTTGGCCAGAACATTAGTACCTGCTCCAAAACACTGGTTACAGGACAATCTGAGTAAGAACTACCTCAAGAAAATAATTCATATTTTCAATAATGAGGCTTTGAGCACTCTATGGACTTTAACTGCATTTCTATGCAACAAAAATAGAAAATGCATACTCCAGAGAAGCATTTGTAGTATGCTCCTCAGAGGAAAGTAATTTGAGACCAGCTTGAAAAACATGCCTAGAAATTCTCAACATTGGAAACACTTGCTGTGCTCAAGAGCCTGTGAATTCTTTTGTTCATAAACCTGAAGTTTTCTTTGAAAGCAGAGAACCTTACCTAAATCCCCAATATCACATCATTTAAGCAAGGGAAAGAAGTAATCTGAAGGGTACTCTTCACATTTGTTTCTTCTCTTTGTAAATATTGTCCCAAATTAGCAGGTCTGGATAACCTGAAGGAACACAAAAGTCTTAAAGAATTAGCTGAGGTTCTTTCCAGCTGCCAGCTATTTATTTTTAATCAATAATAAAGCAGAGGTGTCATTTCTGAACAGAGTTAGTAATGTACCAATGGAAACAGCAGGATAATATGGCTAAAGTATATATTGATTATAATGTTATCATCCTTGCGCAAAAGAATGGAAAGCAGACGTGTTTCAATCAATACATAATTAAATTAAGAAGAATATAAAAGCAGTCAATATCATGTCATGGAAGACAGATCTTCTCAAACAAAACTGATTTCATTTTTTTATGAGATTACAATTGTCACTGACAAAGGTAACTGCAGAGGTAATAAAGTTAGATGTTACAAAGGCATGATGTTACAAAGTTGCACATGCTTAAAAAAATAGCATGTAATTTTCACAGTCACTTGAAAAAGAAATTAAGAAGCAACTAACTGGCTGACAGTATAAAGCAGTGTTCTGTAGGAATTAATAAATTGCATATATCGGTAGAGCTTCATTGTGTTAACATTAATTTTGACTTTATTTTAAATTACGAACCACTTATGTAAAAGTAAACAAAAAAATAATTCACATATAATTTATAGAGGAGGTCACAATACTGATCTACAATATGGATATGGCATATAAAAAACAGAGGCCAGTCCAGGATATAAGGTACTCTAAAGTATAAGCAGAAGCACAACGAAGAGGGGAGAGAACTTTTTTTGAAATATTGATGGGACATAAGTGGAAAAATGACATTCGGTTATGAGGATCATATTTAGAAAGCAATGGAGAATAACAAGAAAAGAATCACAAATTAAAGAGCAATAGAAAGTGCCTTGCTGTAAACATAAAGTTTAGAATATCTTTTTATTTAACTCTACAGCTTGTAAGGATGGAAAAAGTCTTCACCATGTGAATATATTTCGGTTCTAAAAGAACTGCTGACCTACTTGAGTAAAGCATAAAAAAATTCATACCATCAAGTCATTAATATGAGGAAAAACATTTCTACTGTGAGGACAAATAACCACCACAGCAAACTAGAGTGAAGAGATAAAGCCTCTGTCTTGCAGCTCCAGACTATTTGTCCTGATGGAAGATGATATTGTAGATCCCCATCAAAGTAAGGATATGTATGACAACCATATAGACTACATGAGAACTACAGTTTATGCAACAGTATTATATAGAACTCAAAGAAAAGCATATTTTATATGAATGATGAACATGTAGGGTTACAGGCTTTTCACTTAGAAGTTATTTGACTTAATATAATTTCTACACTCTGAATGACATACTAGAATGATTTGAAGTCTGATTTTGGACCCATAATCCAAGAAAGAACTATGAAATTTAGAAATACGAGATATTTAACTACTTTTGGCTTGTGAGTATTTTTTTTCTTTTTTTCCACTGGCACTTCTCTGAGAAAAACTTGCTAATTTCAGCAGACATTCAAAGAAATATACTTTTCTTTTACTGGCATGTTGGGGAATTCAGTGAGTTTCAATTCTGACACCGCACTTCCACAGAGATTTTTTACTTTGAAGTATTCTAAAAAAAGGGGGGGGGCAAAACTCCCACTGCCATGGAAACTTAACTGTCCTTCTATTCCATTGGGTGTCCCCTCTTCTGGAGTGTGACAAACAAACACACTGGCAAGGTGCAGTATGGAAAGTTTGCTCACTCACAACAGCAATTTTGATGGGCTTCATGAGAAATACATTGTTAACTGCTGTTCTTTCCTGCAATGTACAGATTAGATTGTGAAGGCTAAATTCTTGCACTCATATCACTTTTGTTATTTTTTAGTTATTTTTTAGTCTTTAAATTGATACTTTTATATGCTGACCCCATGACCTCTGCCTTTTCATTATAGGATACTTATTTCCTGCCTCAGTGTGAGATGAGAAGATTAAATAACTATTAATCAAAGATCTAAAATGCTAATAAGTGTTATTATAATTAAATTGCATATTTGTCTTATATCCTCTAATGCCAGAAATTGTTTTGAGCAGTTAATTCTTTCTGAATACTTCATTACATATATTTGATTTGGCTGCTGCATATATGAATAGTAGCTGAATGTCATATCCAGATACACTGGCAGGTAAACAAAAGCCTTTGTGAAGTGTAATTCAAGCTGATTTATTTTTTTAAGTAGTGAAAC
This sequence comes from Phaethornis superciliosus, assembly GCA_023637945.1. Classification (NCBI taxonomy): domain Eukaryota; kingdom Metazoa; phylum Chordata; class Aves; order Apodiformes; family Trochilidae; genus Phaethornis; species Phaethornis superciliosus. Next base: position 117,748,303 of record JAJQWJ010000001.1, read on the forward strand.
ATTTATTTGTACCAAGGTTAAGTTAAACTATATTTTTTTTCTGTTTCCAATTAGTGTTCATGTAACTAATCTCTCCTTGCCCACTTTTTCAATGACAAAGCATAATGGAAATTTGGCCAGGTGATAATAGGTGGAATGACTTCAATAAGATTGGGTAATAAGGTAGCTGATGAGGTTTCATGCAAGGGATGTTTCATTGAAACCACATTAGCAGATGATTAGCAAGTGTAAATTAAGTGGCAAAAGGAACAAACAATATGAAGCCAAGTGGGTGGTAAAGACAAAATGCTAAGAAAGTTACTAGAAATGCAGTGAAGCTTAATGTTGAAATATTTCCTCACTACTTAGGGAGCAACAATAAAAATTCTTAAGTACTTCAGAGGAAGTAAACAGGGAAACCAACTTCACGTGAAAAAAGTACTCACTTTAATAGTTGAAACAGTAAGGCCTTGGGTCACAGAAATCAGGAACACAAAGTATTTGAGTGCTAAAATTACACTAGTTTAGGATAACACAAATTAAATTGTTGCTGTCTTCACATGGAGAATAAAAGGAAGGCCAGGCAAAAGGACTGAGAACTTCAATTCATATAGCACATATTTTCTTCAAAAATCCTCAACAACTTGTTTTTATATGGTTATCTCTAAAACATTTTTTTTACCTAAGCTTGGAAAGAAGAATGTCAGGATAACATACAAAAATGGGACATTTTGCATGACTGTTTACATATTGGTTATGCTTTATTCTTGCTTTTCAGTTACAAAATTAGGTCATCAGACTATACAGTATGACTACAGAAATGAAATATACCAGGCCTAAGACATAAATAGTAAATTATGAATTCTCAGAGAAGACATTACAAGAAATGCTCAAAGGAAAAACAAGCTTAAAAACTTGTTTGCATAAGTGCTGAATCATGACTATGAATAATTCAAAATCACTACAAAAATCTACTAGTGAGAAACATAAAGACTGAAATCTAAACTTGAGATTAGATTTTCCTAAGTGGCAATAAAGTTTATTATGGCAACAGTTACTTTGAAAACTATGTGGAATTCTCAGTTTGGAGAATATTATTATTTCTCAATTATTTTCTTTCTAAAATTACTCTATTAATAATACTAATCAATATTAATTATTAATTTATATTAATAATCAGCAGGTAATGTTCTAATTGTACTTTTTATTATCAATTTTATTACTTTCTCCTTCACCAGTCTCCAGAATTAAATTTATACAGAGAAGGAAAGACATAAGTATTTGTATGATTTAATGGTCCAGTTGTCCTCACTCCTTGCCTGAGTTACTTTGCTTGTTCTTGGTCATCAATATCTTAATCTGCTAACATGACTTTCTGGTTTGTCCTCAGTATGAAATTACCTGGCTATTGCTAGACTCCTGGATGGCCCTGGTTACTGTCCCTGGGACTTACCATGCTCAGGTCCTTGTTGGTGAGCCTGCCCTACCTGTGCCTACCCTGCTGTCACACTCAGCTCCTGGACCCCTTACCCTTCCAGAGCAGGAGGGCAGTATGCCTCTTTCAGCTTTTGCTGGTATTCACCTGCATCTGTAAGGAGCACACAGATGGCTTTTATTAACACAGAAAGTAAAGCCCACACTTGAAGGTTCTTCAAGATTTTTATCTGCTTGTGATTCCCAGGTGTGTATGAAAATTTCACTGACTAAGGTCCATGGAATGGTAGAGAGGGCTTCAGATACCATCTAATATTTCCATTTCTTACAAAATATGCACAACATCGAACTTGTTGCATGACCATGTTCTTTTGGCTGTAGCAACTCTTGTAAAAGATGTTTTGGACTTGATTTCAACTGCAGGATTTAGGTTCTGAAATGCCTAAGTTGTCTATTGTAAAAATAAGCAAACTCCTTGTTCCAGAACTTGGTATTTCCAGGGCACATATTTATGCTCCCTCTGCAGGCTTAATCTCATGGAATAAATTAATCATAGGGACATGATTGCAACACGAGATGTGAAGCACATCCCCACCCTACTGTTATGGTTGAGGACCATAATATAGCAGAAAGGAAATCATGCATAAACCTAGATGACTGTAGTCACCAGTCGCTCCAGCAGAAAATTACAACTCAGTCCTGTGAGATGGCCAACTTTGTTGGTGTTGGGAAAAGGTTAGATGTGTAATGCAAATACTAAATCCTCAGAGGCTTAAATTGAAAAAATACCTATGCTCTGGACCCTCACTGTAATTTCAATTGGAATTTATATTTAGTCATCCATTTTAGTTCTAAGTTGTCTAGTTGCCAAGGCCTTTTTTTTTTTTTTTAAATATTCTCTTGAGAAAATTCCCTAAATTCTGGCAGGAGGAGAACTGATTTTTTAATTCTAAAAATCACTAAGTAAAAATTAATGGATTATTGTTGGAAACTACTGTATTTCCAGAGTAGGACAGACAATGTTTCTCTTCTATCTATAGTCCCATTTCCCATTCTGTGGCAGCAGTTCTTTAAGATTCCTCTTTTCTCACCTATACCAACCAACTTCTCTAAGATTAAAGTTTCTCAGGCATGTGGTGCAATGG